>JAANYP010006271.1:0-77103 GCA_020465985.1 Centrapalus pauciflorus | reverse complement strand
AAAGGTCGAAGATCCAAAGTGGAAAACAGAAACTGCTCAGCCTGCCCACGCTGTTCTGTACATGAAAACATAAAGGTTATTTGAAAAAGGGTGACAGACCTTTTTCTGTATAATCAAAATAATGGCCTTTACAAGGAAGAAAAGACGCCAAGTTTGAATTCCTAAATTAGTAAAGGCAATCTGGCAAACAGAGACAAAGTAAAAAGACAAAAGTTCTGCACATGTGAAGACAAGTCTGCTTTTCAGAAAAGTGCAGAAAAGGTTATGTTGTCTTTTCAACAAGACTTCTCCTTTTTCATTCCGTCCAATGAAGATGTCTCTCTTAGATCCTCTAAGTGAGTATAAAAGGAAGCTTCTAAGGACAGAAAGAAGAGTGAAGAAAGCTAAGTGTTGAAACCCAAGAGTGAACGTGCAATTGTGATTTTCATGCATGCAAACCTTCTGTGTAAACCAGCATCTGTGTGTATAAGCTGTTTTACATAAGCCGTTCCTTTAAGTCTTGTAAACACAGTGAGTGCTTCTTAGTGAGTGTATTCATTGTATACTAGTTTGAGTCTGTCTTATACTAGTAAGCATACTGTTGTATCTGTCATCTCAGCTTGAACTATTCCGCATTCAAGCTTGTTTGTAATTAACAAATTGTTGATAATACATACAAACATTGAGAAAAGAGTGTCTAGTTTTTAAATTGCTGTATTCACCCCCCTCTACAGCTTATAACTATATACTTTGGGAACCTCTCGGGACCTACAGAGTCTCTATCACAAGCAAAGCTGGATCAAGTGAAAAAGGTGTTGTTTGAACAACAACTACAAAAGGCCATGGAGTTGGAGAAATTGATAGACCAGCATGACTTTACAAAGCCTCTTATCAATTACTGGTATGCTAAGCCACTGGACAATATTGACTTAAGATTTACGTTTGTGATAAGAAGGGAATCTGGTCCAGAAGAAGAGTATGACACATTCTGGCATATGGTTCAAAAGTTGACTAGAGATGAGCTCACCAGGATGCACAATATTGGGTCTGTGACACAAGTAAGATCTGCTCTACCACAAGTGAAACAAGTCATCAAAGATCTGAAGTCCATTGTTGACCCTGAGTCTATAAAGAAAGATATAGAGGATGCCAACAAGAAGGGAATGAAGATCAAGCAAGTTGATCTGTTTGTCAAATCAAGGACTTACAGAATCAAATTTTCAGATGGATCTGGTATGTTCTTCAATCTTGAATTCTATGATCTACCAAAGGCTATGCTACTCCAGATGAAATCTGTTAGAATATTTTGTGATAGAGAAGAGATGAAGAAAGAGTTTTTGAAGGCTGTAAATCAGAAACTTGCACAGTTGTAAGTTCTTGAAAGCCTTGGTTTGTAAATAACAGTTTACTTGTTTATTTCCTTATTTGTATAGAACTTAAAGTCTTGTTTAAAGAATTTAAGTTAGGGGGAGATTGTTGGGAAATAGTCTAAGTAAGTTCAAGCTGTTAGTTAGACTTCTCAAACTGTTAGTAGAGTTTATATGTAAATACAAAGTTCATGCTGTTAGTTGAAGAATCTCGAGCTGCCAGTGTAAAAGTTCAAGCTGCCAGAGTAAATCAACTCAAGCTGCTCTGTTCAAGCTGTCAAGTGATTCAAGCTGCTCAACAGTTTCATAAACAGAAAGTGCTGATATTCAGGAAAAGATATCTACACGAAGATTCCAGCATATCTACTATCAGAGAAGTCATAGTCCTTCAAGGAAACAAATCAAGAAGCAATATAAATACATAGAATAGGTCTTTCTATTGTATAGGAGTTTTCTGCATATTCAGGTTTGTAATTGCTTTTTGTTTATTTTCCATAAGCCTCTAAGGTTGTAAAACCCTAAGAACAGATTGTGTTCTTCGTCTAATCAAACAGATTAGAGGTGATTGTAATCATTGAAGTCAGCAATACAAGCAATTTTGATTATTACTTTTGTTTATTTGCTATTGATTCTGAAAGCTTTTGTTAAAATAATTAAGTGTTATTCCGCAAACTTCTTAATTCAACTTTGATTCAAAGCAAGATTATTGATTTATACTCTGATAAATTCAAATCAGTTAGTCTTGGTTAATTAGTTTTAGATCCTGACACTGTTCTCGTTAGATTGTTGATATTGTTGTTTGATTGTTAAGAAACTATAATTCACACATTTATGCGTAATTAAAATGTGTATTACGTTTCAAAACTATGAGAGAATTTCAAAAGAATTAATCAACCAATATGATATTTATGTGTAATTATAATTTGTATATGCTGCATGTATTATTTACTTGAACCTATTAAAATTCAAGACTTATGCATTAATGTATTGTTTTCATATTTTATGAAATTTAAATATATTAATTTTAATTACAAATAATACAGTTAATTTTAAATTTAAATTATATGTATTAATTATATTATTTTTAAAAGTTATTTGATTAGTGATATCATTTCATAAAAATTCTTTAAATAAATATTTTTAAAGTTGCTATATAATGTGTAATACTATTGTAAATATATTTTAATATATTAATGTAAATACATATTATTAAGCTTTTATATTGAATCCATTTAATTAGTATTTATTTGATAGATAACAATATTATTATATTATATTTATTTGAATTCATGTAAAATTTATTTATATCAAACACGTTGTAACAAAGTTGAGTTCATTTAATAAATAAAATTTAATAGACCGAGTTATTTTATGATACATATTAAATTTATTGGTTATATATTTTATTAGTTTAATTTTTTGATTAACTTTTTTAAGGGGTATTTGAGGAATTATCACTACTACAAAATGAGCCTATTGCAACCTTTTATAAGCAACTTTTATATCATTAGTTGCATTTGATTCTAAAACAAGTTTAAAAAAATAAAGGTTGCATTAGAAGATCTAATGCAACATCAAATTTAAAAGGTTACAAATTTGATTGAAAAATGGCAACATTCATAAGAAATGTTGCATTTGTTTTAGGTTAAAAGTAACCTTTATTTTACAAGGTTGCATATATGTAAAGTAAATGCAACTTTTTTTTTTAAAGAGTTACATCTAACATGTGATTGTAATTTCTTTTATTGTTTCTTAAAAATAAAATATATAACTATTTTAGAATATCTTCTTTTTTTATAAATCCTCCGCCCCTCACAGGTCTCCTAAACCTCTTGGGCGGTTCTTTGCACTTCACACTCCAAAAATCTTCAGGACGTGTTTGGTACAGAGAAATATGGGCAAAGAAATGAAATACAAAAATAATTTCCTTGGTGGTTTAATTTAGGTTTAAGAAATGAAAAATGAGGAATAAATTAAGGATGAATTTGATACAGAAAATTGAGAGCAGAGAAATGAAAATGAAACCATATCTTTTATTTGTTTAGCTCTGAGAAATAAAATTGAGAAATAAATTAATTCATATTCTTTATTTTTGCAAACGAGAATTAGAATAGGAAATTATTTCTAAAAGAATAAGAATAGGAAATTGAGAAATAAACCAACTCTCTGCCTTTTATTTTAGCTCACGTTTCCTTACCTTCTCACCCTCCTCACCCCCCAAACCCTAGTCACAGTGTCACACCCTCATTTGCAAAAATCACATTCCTGGTTTGTTCTCTTCCTGGTTATGCTCAGCCGGCCCTCTAACCCTCGTCGCCCCCAACCCTCGTCGGCGACCTCCCACCGAACTCTCTCTTCTGTCGAGCTCTCTCTCTTTCTCTCGACCTTCTCACTAGCAGCGACGGCTGTGTCCATCACTCGACCATCGAACAGCAGCGGCGTCTCTCTGAACCATCCTCTTTTACGTTTGCTCGACGCGACCTCCCATCAAACTGCGGCGGCGGCTAAGCTTTCTTCACTTCTTGTGTTTCTTCCCCTTCTCGGTCCAAAAGAACTCATTAGGTATATTTCATTAGTTGTTTGCAATTCATTTTTATTCAACCATCTGCTCTATGATTTCTTGCCTGATCTCTCATCTCTGTTTTATGTTTCATAACAGAGTATGCATCAATAATATGCTTATTAATTGTCTAAACCGATAGCTACGCTTTTTCTAGATTTGTATTAATTAGGTTTAGTTGGATTACAAGGATTTGGTTCGCTCAAGTTTTAATTAGTTTTTCTAGTTAAACAATTATACAAACTAATTACAGAAATCTCCCTTGAGTATTAAAATTGGAGCTTGTGACCAAGGCCAATACATGATTCTTGTAATCCATCTCTTGGTTTGTCTGTAGTCAATAGAGTGACAAACCAGTTAGCTCTTTATAGTTTTAGTTTGCCTTCTTTTTATTTGTTGTTGTTTCTTTTCTACAAGGCTATGCACCTTAACATAAGATCTATCTGACGGTTTATCTAATATATGGATTTTGAATGCATCTGATCTTTCATGTTTGTTTTAAATTTTATGTGGAATTGGACATTTGGACTATTGGAGGATACCTAGCTAAATCTTCAGGACATTTAAAACTTGAATGATCAGGACATTTGGTGTACAATAACACATAATTTTCTTTCTTATGATGAACTTACTATTTGCCTCTTAATTGTCCAGGTGTCAAATATTATCTCTTGATTAGTAACAAGAAAAAGAAGAAAAGAAAGAGAGAATCAAATAAATGACTCAGGTTTTATCTTTTCATGCTTGCAATATATTTAGTTGTTTTAAGTAATGTTTCTTTGCAGTACATACTACTGATTAACATGTTTCCATGTTCACAGCCTTCGGGTGTCCAAACTCTTTTAAAAATTAGTATGTTGTATGTCTAATCTTTTAGAGGGCATACTTTTTTTCTCGCCCTGAGCATGAACATCCTTGGGACCGGCCCTCATGTCAAGATCAAATGAACATGGGAAAAAATCTGCATCGGAGGTCTACATGAGAAGCAAAAACGAAAAGTAACACAATATAGTAAATACTTAACTCCTTTGTTTCAAACTCTCAATTGATGCAAACAGGGTTGTTCTTGAATCATGACTGATACTTAACTCCTTTGTTTCAGACTCTATCTTGCATCTAAATGTAGGAAATGACGACCCAAATAACGAAGCTCCTAGCTTAACCCAAATGTTTAAGCGTACGGGTAAAAGGACCGAAGGATGTGTATATGTTGATACATATGATGACACGACAAATAAAAATGTAAGTTCTTATTTTGAGATCACATAGTAGGTCTTTTTATAGATATCAAGTAGCCAATTTTTGACAATATTTTCTCATTGAAGGAACAAATGAAGAACTACAAACCTTTAGAAGATGGAAGTGCTTCAGTAGATCCTTTTTCGGTTGTGATGAACAAGGAGCATGATGGATATCGTAGACTTTTTGTCGTTACAATTAACAATTATTATATAGAATATTGTGTTTTTAGATTATTGTGTAAATGGTGATGGATTTTGATACATTTTAATTATTGTAATCGACAATTTTTGATTGGTGATGCTTATTAATTACATTCGTGTATCAAACGGTTGTACTTTTTGTAACTAAATTCATAAATGTTGCATTTGAATGTTAAAAATGTTGTATTTGAGAATAAAAAGGATGCATTTGAGCATAAAAAAGTTACATTTGAGTTTAAAAATAGTTGTATTTTAATGTGAAAATGTTGCATTTGAAAATAAAAAAAGTTGCATTTGAGTTTGAAAAACGTTGCATTAGATGGAAAAAAAATGTTGCATTTGAGTGTGAAAAAAGTTGCATTTGGTTGTAAAAAGGTTGCATTATAAAAAAGTTGCATTTCTGTGATTAATGCAACTCTTTCAAAAAAAGGTTGCATATTCTACCAAAAAGGTTACTTTAGACATAATGCAACTCTTAATAAAAGGTTGTTTTAGGCATTATGCAACTTTTTACAGGCCTAATGCAATATTTTGCCAAGGTTGCAATAGACTTATTTTGTTGTAGTGTATATATTTTCATACATAGTTCCTCAAAAGATTAAGAAAATTTTCTACAATATGTAACTATATTAGAAATTTCTTATTTTATGTGTTAATTTAAATATATATTAATTAAAAATAATATATTTAATTATAAAATTCTGAATTATATATTTTGTTTGGTTTAATTTGTTGATATACTTATTTTTAAAGGCTACTTGAGGAATCATAATTTTCATAAGAGTTTTTAAAAGTTATAAAAATGTTTCTTAAAATTTAGGTACAACATGCAAGTATAATAAAAAAATTTTAATACATTAATAAAATATATATTATTACATGAGATTTATGCTATACAGCTTAACTTATCAAACCAAATTAAAAATAAACTAATTTATTTTTATTCTAAATATATAATAATTGTATTCTATTATATAGAATTATCAATATACGACTCAACTTATCAAATTAAAACAAATGAAATAACAATAATATTTATTATATACAAAAAATGATCATCGTAATATATTACATGAAATTAATTTTTGTAGATGTGAAATCATTTCCACTATTATGATTCTATAAAGATTAATGTATATGTTAAAAAATTTAAATCTACAAAGAATCAATGACTTAATATTATATATTGTTGTCTAATCGATAACCCATGATACTATTAATTACATGAAAAAAAAAAGCAAATAAGTATTTTGGATCTTAGGTGTAGGAGTATTGTAAATTACATGATAAGAAAGTCTACACATATTCATATTTACACATCGGGTTTGTTCTTATACTCTAAATTTTCCATGTTTATTTCCATACAATCCTCGAATGTAAATATTTTTTTTTTCACATGTGTCAATTTTTGTTTCTACAAAACTATACTCATAATTATGAGATCTAACATTTATATATGTAAAAATAAAGACAAATAATTAAAATATTATGAGATAAATAAAATGTATCACGAATGTTGAGTTTGAAGTGTAGTAAAATTACCGTAAATTACACGGAAAAAATGCATGCACATAACAAACGGATTTATGTTCTTCATAAGTTCATATTCATATTTGCTCGTTGTCATTTTTTTCTTACAATGCTCAAACACCAATTGAAAAGTCTTCCAACATGATGACCTATTTATATATATAATTTTCTATATGTTTGAGACTCTTTATTTTCCGATAATTCATTCAATAATAATGTCAATTGAAGGCTTAACGAATTAAAAAATAAATTGAATTTAATGGTCATGTAAGTTATTTTTTTTTAATTAACTATTGCATTGATTTTGATGGTGAAAAAGTTTAAACATAGGACTCAATTTTGATATATTAAAAAATCTTTTTTTAAAAAGTAATTAATACTCTTATTTATTACATAGGACTCAACTTTTATATATATATATATATATGTATATATATATGTATATATATATATATGTATGTGTATATATATATATATATATATATATATATATATATATATATATATATATATATATATATATATATATATATATATATGGGTTCGATTGAGAACTTTTGTGCATCGAGGCACCATTGAGAACTTTTGTGCATCGGACTTTCTACCAATGGTGCATTAAGGGTATTTGTGTAATAATTTTATAAGAAAATTAATTAATTATAGAAAATTAGGTTTAATTAGATTAGGAAACAAATCAATACATTAAACAACTTACCAAAAATTTCTCCCTCTTTCTCTCCTCACCTCTCTCTCTCTCTCTCTCTCTCTCTCTCACCATGATCAACCTCTCTCCCTCTCCTTCCCCATGTGACCGCCCCACCCCCCTTTCATTCTCAAAATTCGGCCACCGTCTTGCTCTCTCGATCGCTGCACCACCATAGGACCACCGCTATACCGACCATCTCTCTCTCTACGGCCAATAATCACCGCATTTTTTGAAATCATGATAAATTATTGGATGATGAACACCTTCAATGAAAAACGCTATAAAAGATGCATTTTTGAATGATGAACACCTTCAAAGATAAAAGGATGTATTTTGATGATTTTGGAAGAGATGAACGATATGCATGTATTTGATTTATGGAAGAGATGAACGATATGCATGTATTTTGATGATGAACGATGAACGATATGCATGAAGAGATGAACGATTCATGTTTGTATTTTGATGTATTTTGATTTTGGAAGAGATGAACGATATGCATGATTTATTTTTGGAAGAGATAAACGATATGCATAATTTATTTTTGATATGCATGTATTTTGATGATGAACGATGAATGATATGCATGAAGAGATGAACGATTCATGTTTGTATTTTGATGTATTTTGATTTTGGAAGAGATGAACGATATGCATGATTTATTTTTGGAAGAGATGAACGATATGCATGAAGAGATGAACGATATGCATGTATTTTGATGTATTTTGAATTTGTATTATTTTTGTTAATTTTGGAAGTGTAATAATTAAATAAGGATTGCATAATTCCTGTTTTACCCCTCTGCGAATTCCATTATGTGCACTTGATGCATAAAACTTTCTATTTAATTACCCTTTTGCCATTTGATCTAACCCACACATTCTTTTCATCCAAGGGACAGTGGAGGTTCTTTTGTGCCTCGATGCACAAAAGTTCTCAATGGAACCTCCTCATATATATATATATATATATATATATATATATATATATATATATATATATATATATATATATATAGAGAGAGAGAGAGAGAGAGAGAGAGAGAGAAATTTTATGGCATATATATTAGTGATCGGTTGATAGTGACAGAGAACAATTGTATCTTGGTATATGAAAAATCAACTTGATGGTCATAAAATCTTTATGCTTTTTTACACATAACATCCATGTCTCATAATGGTTGAATTTAATGTAAATACTAAATTTATTGTTTGTTTTCATTTAATAACACAAGAGATACTAAAATATCTAAATGAAAAACAAAATTGATGGCTAAGAAGAGACATTTTTAATAGTTTAGTGACTTAAAAGAACATTTTAATAGTTTAATGTCTAAACTGGGAGATATAGGATAATTTGATGGTCATGATAAAACATCACATTTGTACATGTGGCGTCCACTTTATCAATAAGATCATGTGTGCAATAGGTCAGTATAATGACCGGTTTGAACGGTCATTTTCCCCAAAATAAATGGTCAAATAAATTTCAATTGCTAAATGGAGTAAATGGGTTCAAAAAATTGTGTAGTGACTAAACAAGACAAATATGATAGATGGTTAAATATAGGGTTACTGTAAAAAAATATCAACTTTTCTCGTTTTCATTATTAATTTTCTAAACCTTTTTTCCTATTATGTAATTACTTTAACTAGTTCTATCTTATTCAATAGTGTGTGTGTGTGTGTGTGTGTCTATATATATATATATATATATATATATATATATATATATATATATATATATATATATATATATATATATATATATATATATATATATATATATATATATATATATATATATAGAGGGAGGTTCAATTGAGAACTTTTATGCATCGAGGTACAAAAGAACCTATATCATCCATTAGATCAAAAAATTGTATGAATTAGATTAATGGCAAAAGGGTAAATAGTTGGATAATTTTATGCATCTTGTGCATTATACAAACAAACAACAAAGGACATTTTGGATAAAGTGCATATCTCATTAAATTCAACATTTCAACAAATAATCAAATAATAAATGCTAAATAAATTGAATTGATACATTTCCAAATTTAACAATAATTACATAAATTCAAAAAAGATGATGGAGATCGATGCATTTCATTGTTAATCGTGTTTATCTATGCATCGCGTTAAAAAAAAAATGTATTTAACAAAAAAAAATAAACAAATTCATTTATGCATCGTGTTCAACTTGTTCATCATTCATCTATGCATCGTGTTCGTCGTTCATATTTCTCATTCATCTATGCATCGTGTTCAACTTGTTCATCATTCATCTATACATCGTCATTGTTCATCATCCATTCATGCATCATCATTTTTCGTTGTTCATCGTTCATCATCCACCCATGAATCATCATTGTTCATCATCCATGTATGCATCATCATTATTTATCGTTCATCATCCATCTATGCATCGTGTTCTTTATAATCATCATCGGTTGCATCTCTTGTTCATGTTTATCATCATTGTTGTTCATCGTTAATCTTCGTCTTCAAATCATCATCATTACGAAAATCATGAAGAACACGATTAGAGAGAAAGGGAGAGAGAGAGAGAGAGAGAGAGAGAGAGAGAGAGAGAGAGAGAAATGAGGAGGAAAATGAGGAATGTAGTTAATATGAGATTTAATTTCAAAATGTAACTCCTAATTATCTTTTAATTTTTTTTAAAATAAATTAATTACCATTCTTTAGTTCCCTAAATGCCCTTTGTGCACCCTTGGTAGATTATCCGATGCACAAAAGTTCATAGAGGTTCTCAATTGAACCTCAATATATATATATATATATTGATCGGTTAACAAATTAGTTGGTAAAACACAACCGGTGAAACAAAAGTTTCAGTGAATTAATTGCTGAAATGAAAAAAAATAGTGAGTTTATGCCAATATTAATCGCATGAAAAAAAAACAAGGTTGTCTGTTTAGTAATTGGTCAAACATGTTAAACATATATACTTTTGAATAATGAAAATAGTCTACAAACTTAATCAATAAAAAGAATTTAGGAACCTAAACACGAAAATGAACAAAAATATGGAACTTTTTAAATATTAATCCTTAAGTATATTTAAGAGATTTATTTTAAATGAATAGATACTAGTTTCAACTATCAATTAGAATATATTGTTAATAATTTTGGTTTAAGAGTGAACGATGTACTTATCACTACTAAATCTATCATTTTGGACATCTCCACGTAACATCAGTTTTTTCTCTCTCAACCATTTCTATTCTAATTTGTTGGAAATACCTATCAATCTAATCTTTTTTTATCCCAATACACATTAACCCAAATTAATTTTAAAGCGACGCTGCACGGAGAGGGGGTGTTGTTCCCGCCGACCTTTGCATAAGTGGAAAGCCGCTTAGCCAGCGAGGAAGGTACCCTGACAACCCTAAGTATCTATTTAAACATATTATCGTAGTTTTAAGTTAGCTTAAGAGGTTTATATTATATGACTAGTGTAATGTTACTCACTAGACATAAAGTTTGCGCAAATTTCAAAACCTTGATTAATAGAACTATATTTCGAGTAAGAAATAATACCTTAAACTAGTCGTGGGCAAAAAAACCGAACCCGAAAAAAAAACGGGTTTGACCAAAACCGGTTAGGGTTTTCCAAAGACCGGCGGTTTGTAACCGGGTTGCATTTCTATTCGTTGGAACCGGGTCGGGTCGGATTTGACCAAGAAAACCGGTTTGAATTGTAGCCGTTTTTCAAAGAAAAATTTGACCCTTTTTTTTGTCATTCTAACTCTCTATAAATATGTCTCATGGGTTTGGTTTAGTCACATTGCTCAAACTCTCTCAAAACACATTTACCAAAAATTCGCAAAAACGCTCGAAAAAATGGCAACTCAAAGTTCTACCGCTTTCACCGGTATTGGTTATACACCAACGATTATTGAAGTATTACAAACAAGCCAAAACCCTAAAGTTTGGTGTAATTACAATATGGTGAAGTTGTTGGATGGGTCGGTGAAGGCGCAATGTAAAAATTGTGGTCATTTGTTGAAAACCGAATCCAACACGACGTTGAAGTTGCATACCGAAAAATATTGCCGATGACTCAAATCCGTTCCCGAAGAGGGTCAAGCATCGATGTCAAGGGATGGAAGTATTTTCGCATACTCTGTAACACCCCGAATAATTATGAGGTGATTATATCCCTAATAATGTTGAGTTAATATAATTATTGGAATAATTATTATTAATTGGAGATAATAATAATATTGACTAGAGAGGTAACTAACTTTATTGAGACTTATAAGATAGACAGAATGTATAATGTGGTGTGTGAATCCATTTAGTATAAATATATCAAAGCTACCCATTTAGACATTGAATTATTAAATAAATGCAAATTATAGTAATGTGGTTTGTAATCTAGAAAATGAAAGATTGAGTTGGAGGGGTATGTATTGCAAATAGGTGATAGTTGAAGGGTTGGGGTGGCCAAAGGCCAAAACCCCTACCCGTTTTCTTCATAAAATCGTCCAAGACATCACACACACACACTCATTCTTGCATTTTTTGAAGAAGAAGAGAAGAAAGAAGAAGAAATTAGGGTTTGGAAGAGATTTGATCAAAGGTTGAAAGATTTAATGCATATCTTTGATATTGGAAGCTTCTTTGAAGGTATTATCATCATCTTCTTCTTCTTGTCTCCATCTTCTCTATTCCTCCATTTTTGGAGATGAAACCCTAAATGGGTTTATGTTGAAATATTTTGTAAAGACTCCAATCTTTTAGTATGTTGTTATATGATCAAAATGGAGCCATGATATGCAACTACATTGGTAGTTTGAGTTAGTTTTGGTTTGAACCCAAGCTAGGGCTCAAATGAGCTTCAATGGGTTATGAATTTGAGTTTGATGTTTTAGTAAGATAGATATGCTAAATCGTCATTCATATATGTTAAATATTGATATGGAATCAAATGGATTTGAGTAGATGCTCATTTGGAGCTTTGAAGTGGTGATTTGGGTTTTAACCCACTTATGAACTCATAAGAGTTCTTATGGACCAATTGGCAATCTTTTATGATTTAAATGTGTGGAAAGGGTATAAAATGGTCTAAATATGTTAGATTAATGACTTCATGTATTGGTTGGGGTTAAACTCGAGCAAAGGCTCAAGATTGGTGTTTGGAGCCAAAAACCGCACGCCAAGTGTTCGGTGAAATGCCACAATGAGTTCTTAACCATTGTTGGGTTGAATTGAATGATTAAATATAAATTGAATGTCTAAAAATAGCCCATATATGTTTTTTATAACAATGGAATTAAATAGAAGCTAGTAGGAACTCATTTGAAGTTTTGAAGGCTTAGTTTGGGTTTTGGTCATTTAGAACCCATTTGGAGTTCGTATGAACTCCATGAAGTAATAAAATGCTATGTTATAGTATAATATGTTTGTAAAGTGTTCAATTGTGTTATTAAAGTGTTTGCATGAGTTGGGAAACACAAAGTATGTGCAAGAACTCAAATTGGTGTTTTAAGTCGAAATCGCACGCCAATTGTTCGGTGAAATGCCTCAACGAGTTCCTAATCATTGTTGGGTTGAATTAAATGTTTGAATATATTATTAATGCCTAATCATAGCCTAAATGTGTCAAATATTGTTATGGAATTGATTAGAATTGATTACAAGCTCAATTAGAGCTTGGTGTTGTCGGTTGGAGTTTTCGGTCATTTTCGGACTCGTTTGGAGTCTGTATGAGCTCCATGGAATTATGAAATGTTATGAAATCATTCTAATATGTTTAGAGGTGTCTAAGTGACCTTAATATGCTATTAATATTGTTGGTAAAGTCCCTCCAAAGTTACGAAAACGTTTATGGGAGTTTGGGGACTGTGGTGTGCTTTTATGTCAAAAATTGAGCAGGGGGCTGTCCAGTACCATGGTAGCGGCACCACTGATGTCCTGGTCGCGCCATGACCAACATTCTGCCCCGAAAAATGAGTTTTCATGGTCGGGGGTTGATGCTTGGGTCTTATATGTTCGTTGCACCTCTAAATTAAGCGTTTAAAGGGTTTGAGGGCCTTTTATCCATTCCGAAACTCCTAAGGCCTCATATAAACTTAGTACTTTCGGTTTAATAACCCAATACCCTTAGCCCACTCTTAGGGGTTTATCTTGTGTTCGGGAGCTCACGAGTTCGTGTTATGAATGCTTCTAGGTGAATTGAGTCGAAAGGAGCTTGATTGCAAGCTTTAGCCATTCTCCGGGCTATTGTGGCTTTATTGGAAGGCTTTGGAATCCTCTAAACCAATCACTGTGAGTTCTAGGACTGATGTAGATGAATGATTACATGTTAATTGTTGTTTATGCCTTGTTGATAACATGCTACTTGATCATGCATATTCACATGCTATAGATGCGTTCATTATAGCCTTATTGAACATGTTGTCATGCATCATGAATTGGAAAGTGAATTGTCATGCTAGTTGACATTGTTGTGGATTGGTTTATCGTGCATCTCATATAGTATGCTTAATTGCTTATCTGTATGAATAATAATGATTAGAATATGGCAATTTGTGTTGGTTGACCTAGTAGGTTGGACTACTCACTTTCGTGATTGATTAATAATAGTTTGGATATATGCATGACTCCTTAAGATGTATATTGAATCGCCTTCGTGACAGCTTAATTGATTATGATTTGGGCATAAAGGACTATTTAACCGGTAGGTTTATTAGTATTGTCAAACGACCCCGATGATATGTTAGAACCATTATTGAAGAACGGTTAGTAGAACCACATAGGTGGTTTCTTTTAATTGGTCTTATGGACCAATATAGACTCTCATGAGTCATCTCGAACCCTAATTTGTTGTGGAATGCGTTTTGGACCCCTTTGGATGCCCATGGATTATTGCTGGCCCCTTTGGATGCCAGATGCCGACGTACTTGCATTGTCGGAAGTCCCGTACTTGCTAGGGACAGCCTCGTACTTGCTAAAGGCAATACCATTCCCGACTTTGATAGGGAACCCTATACGACCATGGGGTATGTGGTTATTGGATTGGGATGGGATTATCTCATGTGAGGATGGCAACGGGCCGCTTGCGGACGATGATTATGACACGTTGGGTTGCAAGCATGAGTTATATCCTAGTGTCGGTGTTGACATCATGTGAGGACGGCAACGGGCCGCCTTCGTGGCGATGATTGTGACACGTTGGGCCGCAAGCATGTTTGTTCTCACCTTTGAATTAGAGTCATTAGTAGTACGTACTGTGGTAATGTAACGTGCCGATTTGGTAAGACAACTTTGTAAAAGCGTTACAACGTGCTACTATGACACGCGTTGGAATCCTCACTTTGGCTCGACTATGTCTAGCGGTGCAGTGGATTCCAAGAGTTGAGACAGTTCCCTACCTTGACTCGGCTAGGCCGGGCGGTGACGGTGGAACATGTGACATTGATAAATGTCGAGAATGCTAATAGTCCTCAGTGAGATGAGACATCTTGTTGTGAATTCGAATAGGTAAATAATTGATGTGGGACACCGATAGTCCTCAGCGAAGATGAGGTGATCCCATTCTAACTTGGCATTGGCCATCATTGGCCCCTATATCTTTGGTTGATAGAAATTATGTGTTGGATAGACATGGTTAGCATGTAATTGTTATTTATATTAATCTTAGAATTCTCTAAACAACTTTTGTTGTTTACCCCCTTTAGTTGTTAACCTTTTGCAGGTTTGAGCTATCGAGCAGGAAGTTTATATTCTTCCTCATCATTCAGAGTGTAGACTCGAGACTAACGGTATGCTTTGGTGATTGTGTTGGGTTTGGGTTAGTCGACCTCTTGGCCTTGACTATTCGTTTGCAGGATCATGACCTGTAACCTTGTAGATTCAATAGTTGTTATTCGGATGCATCACTTATGATGCATTGGTTGTAAAAGTTTTAATTCTACCCTAATTCCGCAAGTATTGATGTATAAATTATTATTAATTACACTTAAATATACATTATTGTTGTATGGGTGTTTCATACTCGGCGGAGAAGTGTCGTCAAGAATTTGCGTGCTTCATGATTCAAGAAGGTTTTTCGTTCAATCACTTTGACAACCCGCGATTGACTAAGGTGGTCCAAAACACTCTTCAACCCTGATACAATCAAGTAAATCATGCTACTATTAAACGCGATTGTATGAAATTATGGTAAAATGTTAAAATAGAACTACAAAAAGAATTTGAAAATTACAAGCGTAAACTTAACAACCGATGTTTGGTCGGCTCCTCATGGTTTGCCCGGTTCATACCTTTGTGTTACCGGACATTGGGTTGATCCCGTAACATGGCAAATGATGAAACGTACGATCGCTTTTGAAAACTTTGAGTATCCTCACACGGTCAAAATTTATTTTTAATGTTACGAGATGTAATAAATTATGTTAATCTACAAGAGAAAGTTTTTTCAATATTATTTGATAACGCGAGTAATAATATTAATGTCGTAAAAAACTAATACTAAAATTTCAACCGCCTTTGAAAGGTATTTTTTATCATAGTCGATGTGTTGCACACATAATAATTTTGGTTGTGCAAGAAGGACTAGCGACAACCCAAATGGGTGCTATAAAAGATTGTTTTAAAACGATGTTACAAGATATATTTTGTTTGGGTAAAGCTAGATATAAAAAATATATGAGATTGTGTAAGGACATAGATTCCATTTTCTTAACCCCTAATTGGGATATTCCTACAAGATGGAATTCGACTTATAAAATGTTTTTATGTGGTTTACGACAAAAAGATACATTACAATTGTTTCAAGATAATCTTGCCGCTAACGGACAAGCTACACCATTGTCGGTTGATAATTGGAATGATATTAAACAAATGACCGATTTGCTCAAAGTTTTTAAAAATGCAACAACTTTATTATCGGATGTTTATTATCCTACGAGTCATTTGATACTTAATCAAATCTTTTTAATGTGTTCAACATTAAGCGGATTCGAATTTATGGGTGGAGTATTTTCAAGTATTATTGCGCTAATGAAAGAAAAACTTAAAAAATATTTTAAAGAAATGTCACCGATAATTACTTGTGCTGCCGCATTAAACCCATGTTTGAACGTTAGTGGAATGGAACTACTTATCAATAAAATTTCTTTGGATTTTGATTTGAATGCGGAAGATGTATTGTTTGCGCATAATACAAAAACAAATTGTAACAAATGTTTTAAAGATTTATTGGAGTTTATTTTAATAAATATGGTTCAACAAATACTTATTCAACTTCGGATTCATCATCATATTTTACTTATAATAGCACGAATCCGATGATGTACTTATATAATAGTTTAAGACAAGAAAACAATAAACGAGCTAGGGGTGACGGTGACGGACCATCAAGTAGTGAATTTGGGAAATATACGGGAACCGATATTTTGGCTACTATGGGACCCTAACAAAACACATAATTTGATATATTGGCTTGGTGGCAGGGAAGGAAATCTCAATTTCCCGTTCTAACCGCTATGGCCCGAGATTTACTAATCATCCAAGCTTCTACTGTAGCTTCGGAATCCGATTTTTCTATTAGTAGCAATGTATTATCTATACGAAGAACAAGACTCACATCGGCATCATTGGAGATGTGTATTTGCTTGAAGGATTACTTGACGCGGCCGAACGTATACAAGACAAATCAAGTCTCGAATGTGAACTAGAATATGAACAAGAGATACATGATATCGAGGTGGAAAAAGGCTTTACAATCTCATTTTCCGATGAAGAAGTTGCTCTCAACAAAACTTCGCACGAGAGCCGCGAGGCTAGCTCCGAATAAGATATCAATGACGAATATTTGGGAATATGAATTAAGTTTTATGTATAACAAGTTTACATTTGAATATTAAGTTTATGTTTCCACTTTATTTTTGATGTTTTTAGTTAATAAAATTCGAAGTTTTTTAGTATGTTTACGTTTGAATAGATTTTATATTTTGATTACAAAGTTTTTAGTAGTTAATATAAAAAATGTAACTTTGATGTTTTTAGTTAATGAAATTTGAAGTTTTTAGTAAGTTTTAGTTTATTTAATAAATTTTAAAATTTTTAAATATGTTTGGATAAGTTTTTAAATATGTTTGGATAAGTTTTTAGTAAAATAAAATGTTTGAATAAGTTTTTAGTAAAATAAAATGTTGGAATAAGTTTTTTAGCTAAAAAAGAAGTGTTTGATGGAATTTTTTTATAAAAATATAAAAAACCGGTTCAAGCCGGTTTGACCGAGTTTTCCAACCCGAACCGGTTACAAACCGGCCCCAACCTGTTGGATTAGGGTTGGATTTTCCCACCCCCAAACCGGGTTCAACCCAAACCGGTTATTGAGCCTACCCGGTTTTGACCATTGACCCAACCCGATTCTGTTTTCAAACCCGAACCGGAACCCGGTCAAACCCGGTTTTGTACACCACTACCTTAAACCAACAAATATATACAATATATTTAAAAAACTACCTTTAGCCAACAAATATTCCCATAAATTTGATTCATTTTATTTAAAAACTAGGGTAATACCCATGTATTACATGGATTGATATAAAAAAATTATTATATATTAAATATTTATAAAAAGGTGGAATCCTTTAAGAACCTTCAAATTTTTTTTAAAATAATTAAGATACAATAAAAATCAATAAAAAGATGAAATAC
This sequence comes from Centrapalus pauciflorus, assembly GCA_020465985.1. Taxonomy (NCBI): domain Eukaryota; kingdom Viridiplantae; phylum Streptophyta; class Magnoliopsida; order Asterales; family Asteraceae; genus Centrapalus; species Centrapalus pauciflorus. Next base: position 58,822 of record JAANYP010006271.1, on the reverse strand, counting down.
AGGCAAAATCATTGGTCAATGGTAAAAAATGATGACTATAAGTCATGTTTAAGTCAAAAGAATACGGTTAAAATAAGATTCAAAATATTTAAATTACTTATTTAAATATAGTATTTTATAACTATTACATATGTGATTCATTTCAATTATGATCTTCTTATTATTGATTTAAAAATGTTGAACCTTCATTCTTTTTTTTTTTTGTTATTGTATTATCATCAATAATCTCATAGAAATCAACGAAATAAATTTTAAATGATAATTATTGTATATTTTTAATTTTTATAAAGTATGTTAATTTATATTGTATAAATTTGTTAAATACCTTAAATTAAACCATATAGAAGTTTTCTTATTGAAGATGTTTTAATTAATAATACATATTTATTGTCTAACTGATTAAAACTTGATACAACAATTCTAACGTCAACTTAATAAATAAATATAAATATTAATTAAGATTATTCGAAATTAAGTTATTTTAAAATATAAGTTTTGCAACATTTGTTGAAGTTTTGAAAAATATTAATACAAAATTTTATTAAACAAAATACATTTGAAATTTGAATGATTATTTTTTTTAATGTGTAAAAGTTTCATAACTAACATATAAAGATTTGATAATAAAAACTTAGTAAATTTTATTGTATACTAAAATATTTAATTATTATTTCATAAAAGTATTTATTCTTTCGGACATTTAAAATTTGAAGTTAATTATTTTATTGATCTTTTAAAAAAATTATTTTAAAATTAAATTATTTTATTTTACTATTTTTTAAAATTATTAACTATTTGAGACATTTAAACATGAAGTTCATTATTTTATTGATTTTTTAAATATTTTAATTTTAGCTTGTTAATTTTGAAAAGTTTAATGAGTATTAATTGTAATTTCAATTAGTTTAGGAAACAAAAATAATAAGTTTCCATAATAAAGTTTAATTTAAATCAATTAAATGATATGCATTTACTTAAATTAATGTTCATTTTTATTTTTGGAAAAAGAGCGGGAAAATGAAAAATTAGTGTATTAGGAGGATGACACATGGCAATGATTGTTCTCATTTATTATAATATATAGATAGATTGTCATAAAAATGTGTGACTCGATTTCTTTTATTTCGTTTGTTTTTTTAAATCTTATTACATAAAAGAGAAATTGTTATCTAATTTGCACGCCACGTACCGATCATTACCCACCACCACCTATCTTGTGTTATCATATCGACTCAAAGAAATTGAATGCTTATAAACAAATCAATCATCCTTATTTCTTCACTTTATATTTATATATATATATATATATATATATATATATATATATATATATATATATATATATATATATATATATATATATATATATATATATATATGGATATATGGTTGGGATCATTGCAGAACTTTAATTTAGTGCAGAACTATAGAACTAATCTAAACCATTGGATTATATAACACTAGGGATAAAATGGTAATTATGCAATTAACATTGAAATAATAGTAGCCTACCAAGTTTGACTGCCCACTTTGACCATTTTTGACTCTTTTAATATCGAAGGTACATACAGTGTTGAATGTGTGAAATAAACTATAATTCGACATTGAATGATCTTTATATAATATATTGAATTGAGGTCTACGTAAAAAAAAATTTTACGAAAAATAAACACGTAAATTTTTTTCGAACAAAATATGTCATTACTGTTCTCATTAAATCAACCAACTTTTTGACCATTATTTTGGTTCTGTTAATTTTGAATGTACATGCAGTGTTGCATCGACGTTGAATTATATCGGTCATGCTACATTGCATCGTGGTCTGGGTAATTTTTTTTTAACGAAAAATAAACGCGTATAATTTTTTCGAAAAAAATATGTCATTACTGTTCTCATTAAATCAACCAACTTTTGACTACTAATTTTGACCATTATTTTGGTTCTGTTAATTTTGAATGTACATGCAGTGTTGCATCAACATTGAATTATATCGGTCATGCTACATTGTATCGTGGTCTGGGTAATTTCTTTTTTTTTTTTTTACGAAAAATAAACGCGTAAAATTTTTTCTGAAAAAATATGTCATTACTGTTCTCATTAAATCAACCAACTTTTGACTACTAATTTTGACCATTATTTTGGTTCTGGTAATTTTGAATGTACATGCAGTGTTGCATCGACGTTGAATTATATCGATCATGCTACATTGCATCGTGGTCTGGGTAATTTTTTTTTATGAAAAATAAACGCGTAAAATTTTTTCGAAAAAAATATGTCATTACTGTACTCATTAAATCAATCAACTTTTGACTACTAATTTTGACCATTATTTTGGTTCTGTTAATTTTGAATGTACATGCAGTGTTGCGTCGACGTTGAATATACGATATCAAATGTTCATTCGACATTGAATGATACCGGTCATGTTACATTGCATCGTGGTCTGGGTAATTTTTTTACGAAAAATAAACACGTAAAATTTTTTTGAAAAAAATATATCATGACCGGTCTCGTTTTAAAGAGTATAAAATTCTCGTTTTTATGGTATAACTTTTTTGATTTAACAATTAATCATATTAATGTTATTCTAATTTAAAGAAAAAGGATATTTATTTTACTAATCCCAATCTTTTTGTTATTTCCAATCTATATATATATATATATATATATATATATATATATATATAGAAGAGATCATTGCAGAACCTAAATTTAGTGTAGATACGTAGAACCAATATCGTCCATAGATTAGATTAATCTAATGGTCTTGATTAAAATCATAAAGTTTGGAATTAGTGGAAAAAAGATTGACATTAGTGATTTTTTAAAATTCTTTGAGGGGTAAAAAAGGAATAGATTGGAAATAGCAAAAAGATTGGGATTAGTAAAATAAATATCTTTTTTCTTTAAATTAGAATAACATTAATATGATTAATTGTTAAATCAGAAAAATTATATCATAAAAACGAGAATTTTATACTTTTTAAAACGAGACCGCTCATGATATATTTTTTTCGAAAAAATTTTACGTGTTTATTTTTCGTAAAAAGAAAATTACCCAGACCACCATGCAATGTAGCATGGCCGGTATCATTCAATGTCGAATGACCACTTGATATCGTATATTCAACGTCGATGCAACACTGCATGTACATTCAAAATTAACAGAACCAAAGTAATGGTCAAAATTAGTAGTCAAAAGTTGGTTGATTTAATGATAAACAGTAATGACATATTTTTTTTGAAAAAATTTTACGTGTTTATTTTTCGTAAAAAAAAAATTACCCAGACCACCATTCAATGTAGGATGATCGATATAGTTCAATGTTGAATGAACACTTGATGTCGTATACCCAACGTCGATGCAACACTGCATGTACATTCAAAATTAACAGAACCAAAATAATGGTCAAAATTAGTAGTCAAAAGTTGGTTGATTTAATGAGAATAGTAATGATATATTTTTTTCGAAAAAATTTTACGTGTTTATTTTTCGTAAAAAATTTTTTACCTAGACCTCCATTCAATATATTATATAGAGATCATTCAATGTTGAATTACAGTTTATATCACACATTCAACACTGCATGTACCTTCGATATTAAAAGAGTCAAAAATGGTCAAAGTGAGCAGTCAAACTTGGTAGGCTACTATTAATTCAATGTTAATTGCATAATTACCATCTTATTCTTAGTGTTATATAATAATCCAATGGTTTAGATTGGTTCTATAGTTTTGCACTAAATTAAGATTCTGCAATGAACTCAACCATATATATATATATATATATATATATATATATATATATATATATATATATATATATATATATATATATATATATAGATATTCAAGTGAGTACCACCCATTATGCAGCGCACCAGAAGGTACCACCCTTAAAAGTAATTTTTTTCAAACTTTTTTTCATGAACATGTTTTAATTAACATTACACAGATCATATGTAAATTTCACGCAAATCCGAACACTCTAAGTGCATGAGAACACGCATCACATAAATACATGTTCAAATGTCTTCAAAATTATGTAAGTGTGTGTTCACATCATTTTTTAGGAGCTAAGAGATGGAATGTATGTGAAATTTACATATCATCTTCATAATGTTAATTAAAACATGTTTATGAAAAAAAATTTCAAAAAAAGTTTTTTTAAAGATGGTACCTTCTGGTCGCTGCATAAGGGGTTCGAACCATATATATATGGTTCGAGAGAGTATCACCCCTTATGCAGCGACCAGAAGATATCACCTTTAAAAAAACTTTTATATATATATATATATATATATATATATATATATATATATATATATATATATATATATATATATATATATATATATATATATATGTAACATCCCAAATTTCAAATATATGTAATTTGCAATTTTAAGACTTAATTATTGTACTTATGGAATATTATATCAATTTAAGCTACTTTTGATCATATTATCAGTAAAATAAGAAAATACGAAGTTGAGGGGAGTAATGTGCAAATGGGTCAAAATAGAAATATAAAGGGGAAAACCCTTTCATTTCCACAAACTCACTCTCTCTCTACTCTCTCTCTCTACCGATTTCTCTCTCTCTCACTCTTCCTCTCGGCTTCAATTCAAGAAGCACAAGAATCATCGAATTAAGGTGCAACAATCTGGAAACAAGTTGCAAATTAGGAGCTATAGCAGTTGCAACAAACAATTCGAGGTAAATATCATTCAAACTTTCGGATTTATAGAGTTTTGGTTCGGTTTTTTATAGAAACCGAATCATAAGATTTATATAGCAAATGTTAATGCATGTTGGAATTTATGATGAGAATGTTTAAATCGAGTGTTAGTGATGCAATGTACAAAATTTCAGAATCAGATTCCACCTCTAAGTATGATTTCAAGTTAAGTGTGTGTTTTAGTGTGTGTGTTCATCGAGACACATAGAAAAATGGACACAAATGGGTTGTTTTGGTATACAAATGTTATATTATAAGTTGATATAGTACATTTAAGCTCACATTTGCAATATTAGACTCAAAACATGCAAAAATGGTCAAAAACATAATTCTGGAAAATGTTGGAAAATTTCTAAGTATGAACTCGGATGATGATCCATCCGAATTCGGATCACCCATCTCGGACTCATGACCAATTCGGACCTAGCCAATTTCGGATCCTTCCCCAATTCGGATCCCCATCCTAATTTCGGATGCTTCCAAATTCGGACCCCCACAATTTCGGATATAGCCAAATTCGGACCAAGGACCAATTTCGGACCAATTACAATTCGGACCATCCGAATTCGGATGTGGTCCGAATTCAGAACCCAATTACATTTAAAATTACAGAATACAAGTTTTAAGCAATTACTGACACATATTCACTGTTACACTTACATTACAGATCATTGTGGTGTTATCAAAACACACATTGATTCAGAATCAAGTCACAAAACCAATCACTGTGAGTAACAGATTGTCATTCGAACATTTATTGTTTTTGCATTCATGTTTATACATTCAATGGCATGTTCACGTTGTTCATATACTTCATTTGGCACTCATGAAATGATTTGTTGTTATGATGCACACTCGTACTTGACATGTAACACACATGTAGCCAGCGTTCATTTGAAAGTGCATCTATATACATCATGCTTGCACTGCATGATCATTACTTCATAATCTGATGCGACCTGGACTGGGGCTGACAGCAGGCCACTGTCGGGGACTGATCATCCCACTCGTATCCCATCAGGTTCGGCACATCCCCGATCAGCATTGAACTGCCACCCCATGCTAGCACTGCATGGTTTACTCACACATTGAGGCTTTCACTGCCGTTTTCACATACATGGGGCTTACACTGCCCATGGTTAAGCATTGCATGTAAAGAAATATTTGTTGTATGCATAATCTGTTTTCTCACTAAGCATTTAGCTTACTGTTGACTCACATTGTTTACAGGCAAAGGCAAGAGTGTAGCTGGACCTTCATCTTAAGCAATCCATTTCTTATCTCGGTGACCATAGAAGCTAATTGGTATATGGACAATGTAGCTTTGGGGCTGGGATTTGTTACTATTAAAACATTATTGATGATGTAATAGCTAGATTTAATCACTGTAGTCATGTACTTTACTTTGCTTTAGTGTGGATGTGCTTAATTCTAATTTAAGTATTCAATTTCAATTATAATGATACTCATTGGGTTGTTAGTCGATCCTGGAGATTACAATTATATCATTAATTTAACAAGGACGTCACAGTTTGGTATCAGAGCATTAGTTTGAGGTTTCAAGTGTCCGCGAGGACTTGGACTCAAACTTAGGTTATGATATTAGAATGAACTTCTAAGTAATGATCTGAACTAAGATAGGATTGACATGCACACGGGGAAACACAAAGGGTAACTGTACACTTAGGACTTACAAATAAATGTTCTAAATATAAGTTGTTATATTTCAGAACATGTCAGGAGACGATATGACTCCTCAGCAAATGTTCCAGATGATGCAAGCTCTCATGGAACAAAACAATGAGCTACAATCCAAACGAATGGCTGAGCAGGCTCAGTCATTTGCTGATCAGTTAAGGGCCAGAGATGAGGCCGAGGCAAAACGTAAAGCTGACAAACGAAAGAACAAGGAACAGCAACAGGACGATCAAGAGGAAAGACAAGACACTGGGTCTTCCAACAGATCAAGGGGCTGTAGGTTTAAGGATTTCAAAAGTAACGGGGCTGTTACTTTTGATGGAACCGGAGATGCTGTTACAGCATTGGAATGGATCACCACCACGGAACGAACTTTCAGAATCAGCGACTGCGCTGACAAAGACATGGTCCGCTTTGCAACCGCTATGTTTGCAAGGGACGCTGTTATGTGGTGGGATGCAATGACACATGTGCTGACGATGGAGGTAGTGTCACACATGTCTTGGAACGAGTTCAAGGAAGTATTCTCCCAACAATACTGTCCTACTGATGAGAAGCGTCGTCTAGAGGCGAAGTTCCTGAATCTGACTCAAGGAACGAAAACGGTTACACAATATGCCGTTGAGTTCACTCGATTGAGTCTGTTTGCACCCCATCAAGTAGACACAGAAGAGAGGAAGATAGCCCGGTTTGAGGCCGGACTAGATTATGAGATTCGCCGAACCATGAGTGGGGTTCGGTATACAACTTTTGCTGGTTTGCTTGAGGCTGCTCGAAATGTGGAGCAGATTGTCTTGATGTCTGGTTATGTTATCGGGTCAGCCGCCACGTCACCGACTCAACCGTCGCCGCCAAAAAGGCAGCGGGAGTCTGGATCCTCCCGATTCTCTCCCCAATCTCATCAACAATCATCATCACCCAAGAAGGGAAGGGCCTTCTCGGCCAGTTCAGAAACGAGGGACTGCAGACGATGCAGAAAAGCGCACTCTGGGGAGTGCAAAGCTCAAGACATGTATTGCTTCTGCTGTGGGCAGAAGGGCCATCATTGGGAACATTGTCCTCGAAAGGACGATGCGTGCTACAACTGCCACAGACTTGGCCATTTCTCAAGGGACTGCCCGAAACCCCCACGAGATCAGAATGCTCCACAATCAACAGCAAAATCTTCTGCAGCATCCACTGCTCGCAGGGATCAATCTCATAGGGCTCCAACAAGGGCATTCCAAATCACAGCTGAAGAAGCAAAGGATGACCCGGAGGTGGTCACTGGTACGTTCTATGTTAATTCCATTCCTGCACGTGTATTGTTTGACTCTGGAGCAAATCGTTCATTTGTCTCCACTGCATTTACTCGTCAATTCAATATGCCCACTTCGAAACTACAATTTGTACTTGATATAGAGACTGCTAGCAACATGTTAGTTAAAGCAGACAAAGTATATAGGAATTGCACATTACTTGTAGAGGATGTAGTGTTCAACATAGATTTAATCCCTATGGAGTTCGGGGAGTTTGATGTAATAGTAGGTATGGATTGGTTGGTTCACAATGAGGCACAGATAGTTTGCAAGAAAAGATTGATTAAGATTACCACTCCCGAGGGCCGAGACATATGCATTTATGGTGATAGACACAAAGGCGACTTATGCCTTATTTCAATTGCAAAAGCCCGAAAGCACGTTGCCAAGGGTTGTTCTGCTTACTTAGCCTACGCTGTCGATGCAAAGGCTGAAGTTCAATCTCCTTCTACCGTTTCCGTCGTTTCTGAATTTCCTGATGTCTTTCCAGAAGATATCTCGGGATTGCCACCTGATCGCCAAGTGGAATTCCGCATTGACCTCATTCCCGGAGCTGCTCCAATAGCAAAGGCTCCTTACCGTCTAGCCCCTGCTGAAATGCAGGAAATGATGAAGCAATTACAGGAGTTGCTCGATAAGGGTTTCATACGCCCAAGTTCTTCTTCATGGGGCGCTCCTGTGTTGTTCGTCAAAAAGAAAGATGGCACATTGCGAATGTGCATCGACTATCGAGAACTCAACAAAGTCACAATCAAGAACAAATACCCGTTGCCCCGGATTGATGATCTCTTCGACCAGTTACAAGGCGCAAGTTACTTCTCGAAGATTGATCTTCGTTCGGGTTATCACCAACTCAAAGTACACCCAGATGACATTCCAAAGACGGCTTTCAGAACTCGTTACGAACACTACGAGTTTCTGGTAATGCCGTTCGGTCTTACTAATGCGCCGGCCGCTTTCATGGATCTCATGAATCGAGTCTGTCGGCCAATGCTCGACAAATCGGTCATCGTGTTCATCGATGACATTCTCATATATTCAAAAACCGAAGAGGATCATGCAGCACATCTGAGAGAATTACTAGAGTTGCTGCGCAAAGAGCGACTTTACGCCAAATTCTCTAAATGTGAATTCTGGTTGAGGCAGGTACGTCTCAACATTCGAAACAATTTCATGATCCTTATACTCAATCATAAACCCTTTGTTAACTTGTACTTACTCAATATTCCATTCAGATCCAATTCTTGGGGCACGTGATATCTGGTGCTGGGATTGCTGTTGATCCTGCAAAGATCGAAGCTATCCAGAACTGGGAATCACCCCGCAACGCCTCAGAGATTAGGAGTTTTCTGGGATTGGCTGGTTACTACCGCCGATTCATCAAAGACTTCTCCAAAATCGCCGTTCCTCTAACAAAGCTTACTCGCAAGAACGCGACCTTCTTTTGGAAAGAAGAACAACAAATAGCTTTTGACAAACTGAAGAGTCTGCTAAGTGAAGCACCTGTGTTAGCCCTGCCTGAAGGGAACGAAGACTTTGTTGTCTATACAGATGCATCAGGCACGGGTTTAGGTGTTGTTCTAATGCAAAGAGGAAACGTCATAGCTTATGCTTCTAGACAACTCAAACCGCATGAGAAAGATTACTCTACTCATGATCTAGAGCTAACTGCTGTGACTTTCGCTCTCAAATTATGGAGACACTACTTGTATGGAACCAAGTGTCAGCTCTACACCGACCACAAAAGTTTGAAGTACATATTCAGTCAGAAGGACTTGAATATGAGGCAAAGAAGGTCAATGGAGCTGATCAAAGATTACGACTGTGAAATTCTATATCACCCGGGGAAGGCCAACGTAGTGGCCGATGCCTTAAGCAGAAAAGCGTATTGCAAGGCATACTGCTATGCCTTGACTTCCACGATACTGACTTCAACGATCATAGACGATGTAAGAGCTGCTCAGTTGCAGGCCCTAAAAGAAGAGAATGTTAAAGATGAAGATATCAGAATACAGTTGCCATTAATGCAAGATGATGGAACTGGATTAAAGGGTATTTATGGCAGAGTGTGGGTTCCTAAGTTCGGGAACATGCGGGAAGTGATACTTGAAGAAGCTCACCAATCCAAATTCTCAATTCATCCTGGCAGCACAAAAATGTACAACGACCTGAAGGCCGATTTCTGGTGGCCAGGGTTGAAAAGGGACGTTGGTCAATATGTAGAGAAGTGCAGAACTTGTCGTTTAGTCAAAGCAGAGCACCAACAACCCTATGGTAGTATGCAACCTCTTCCTATCCCAGAATGGAAGTGGGACCATATTACTATGGATTTCGTAACCAAGCTACCTAAGACTCGTCGTCAACATGATGCCATTTGGGTCATTGTTGATCGATTAACAAAATCTGCTCACTTCATTCCCATTCGGGAAACCTATTCACTGGACCGTCTTGCCCAGATCTACGTTAACGAAATTGTCATTAGGCATGGTGTGCCTAAGTCTATTGTCTCTGACCGAGATAGTAGATTCACTTCCAATTTCTGGACTGCTCTACAACAGGGTCTTGGTACTCGTATCGCAATGAGTACTGCCTATAGACCTCAATCAGACGGGCAAAGTGAGAGAACAATTCTGACTCTCGAAGACATGCTCCGAGCCTGTGTCATGGATTTGGGTGGTAACTGGGACGATCACCTTCCATTGGTTGAATTCTCCTACAACAACAGTTACCATTCCACTATCAAGATGGCACCGTTCGAGTTTCTATACGGAAGAAAATGTAGGACTCCTACCTGTTGGAGGGAAACAGGAGAAACTCCAATAGCCGGTCCTGCTTTGCTGCAAGAAACCAATGAAAAGATACAACTCATTCGGCAGTACATGAAAACGGCACAAGATCGGCAAAAGAATTACCACGATCGCCGTCACAAAGCAATAGAGTTTCAAAAGGACGATTGGGTATACTTGAAGGTATCCCCAATGAAAGGTGTTACAAGATTCGTGAAGCGAGGAAAGCTATCACCTCGATTCATAGGACCCTTCAAAATACTAGAAAGAGTTGGGAATCAGTCCTATCATTTGGACTTACCAGAAGAACTATCATGAGTTCACCCGGTCTTCCACGTAGGATACTTAAGAAAGAGTCTGGTGCCCGAGAGGGAACCATGGACTGATCACTCGGATATTAAGGTTGATGAACGGCTAAGGTTCGTTGATGAACCGGAGTGCATTTTGGAGACAAAAGTCAAGAAACTACGTAACAAGGAAATCAGGATGGTGCTGGTCAAGTGGAAGCATCATCGGGGAGCTAATCATACTTGGGAATCGGAAGAAGATATGAAAACTAAGTACCCAAGTTTGTTTAGCACAGCATGACTTCGCGGACGAAGTATAGGCGTGGTGGAGCCCATGCTGTAACATCCCAAATTTCAAATATATGTAATTTGCAATTTTAAGACTTAATTATTGTACTTATGGAATATTATATCAATTTAAGCTACTTTTGATCATATTATCAGTAAAATAAGAAAATACGAAGTTGAGGGGAGTAATGTGCAAATGGGTCAAAATAGAAATATAAAGGGGAAAACCCTTTCATTTCCACAAACTCACTCTCTCTCTACTCTCTCTCTCTACCGATTTCTCTCTCTCTCACTCTTCCTCTCGGCTTCAATTCAAGAAGCACAAGAATCATCGAATTAAGGTGCAACAATCTGGAAACAAGTTGCAAATTAGGAGCTATAGCAGTTGCAACAAACAATTCGAGGTAAATATCATTCAAACTTTCGGATTTATAGAGTTTTGGTTCGGTTTTTTATAGAAACCGAATCATAAGATTTATATAGCAAATGTTAATGCATGTTGGAATTTATGATGAGAATGTTTAAATCGAGTGTTAGTGATGCAATGTACAAAATTTCAGAATCAGATTCCACCTCTAAGTATGATTTCAAGTTAAGTGTGTGTTTTAGTGTGTGTGTTCATCGAGACACATAGAAAAATGGACACAAATGGGTTGTTTTGGTATACAAATGTTATATTATAAGTTGATATAGTACATTTAAGCTCACATTTGCAATATTAGACTCAAAACATGCAAAAATGGTCAAAAACATAATTCTGGAAAATGTTGGAAAATTTCTAAGTATGAACTCGGATGATGATCCATCCGAATTCGGATCACCCATCTCGGACTCATGACCAATTCGGACCTAGCCAATTTCGGATCCTTCCCCAATTCGGATCCCCATCCTAATTTCGGATGCTTCCAAATTCGGACCCCCACAATTTCGGACATAGCCAAATTCGGACCAAGGACCAATTTCGGACCAACCACAATTCGGACCATCCGAATTCGGATGTGGTCCGAATTCAGAACCCAATTACATTTAATATTACAGAATACAATTTTTAAGCAATTACTGACACAAATTCACTATTACACCTACTTTACAGATCATTGTGGTGTTATCAAAACACACATTGATTCAGGATCAAGTCACAAAACCAATCATTGTGAGTTGCAGATTATCATTCGAACATTTATTGTTTTTACATTCATGTTTATACATTCAATGGCATGTTCACATTGTTCATATACTTCATTTGGCACTCATGAAATGATTTGTTGTTATGATGCACACTCGTACTTGACATGTAACACACATGTAGCTTGCGTTCATTTGAAAGTGCATCTATTTACATCATGCTTGCACTGCATGATCATTACTTCAAAATCTGATGCGACCTGGGCTGGGGCTGACAGCAGGCCACTGTCGGGGACTGATCATCCCACTCGTATCCCATCAGGTTCGGCACATCCCCGATCAGCATATTGAACTGCCACCCCATGCTAGCACTGCATGGTTTACTCACACATTGAGGCTTTCACTGCCGTTTTCACATACATGGGGCTTACACTGCCCATGGTTAAGCATTGCATGGAAAGAAATATTTGTTGTATGCATAATCTGTTATCTCACTAAGCTTTAGCTTACAGTTGACTCACAATGTTTTCAGGCAAAGGCAAGAGTGTAGCGGGACCATCTACTTAAGCAATCAAATTCTTATCTCGGTGACCTTAGAAGCTAATTGGTATATGGACAATGTAGCTTTGGGGCTGGGATTTGTTACTATTAAAACATTATTGATGATGTAATAGCTAGATTTAATCACTGTAGTCATGTACTTTACTTTGCTTTAGTGTGGATGTGCTTAATTCTAATTTAAGTATTCAATTTCAATTATAATGATACTCATTGGGTTGTTAGTCGATCCTGGAGATTACAATTATATCATTAATTTAACAAGGACGTCACAATATATATATATATATATATATATATATATATATATATATATATATATATATATATATATATATATATATATATATATATATATATATATATATATATATATATATATATATATATAGGGTCAGGTTCTATGGGGCACCTGTATGCATTGTACACTTTGGGAACCTGTATGCACCGTTAGATCTTGAATTTTAATGGTTCAGATTGTAGTGACAAAAGGGTAATTAACTTGAAAATGGGTGCACGGGTGCCTAACTTCTCGTGCGCGGAAGGGCAAAATCGGAAGATGCTTTAATTCAGAAAATATTTTATCCGAATCTAAACAAACAGGATGCATCTTCATCCAATTTATTGGATTCGAACACGATGCATCTTCATCCAATTCAATTTCAAACATGATGCATTTCGACCATATTCATCATCGTCTTTGTTCCATCATTATGCATCACCAAAATCGTGATGCATTTCGACATTTAAACGTGGATTTATTTATAAATGATAAATATTAAATTAATTTTTATTTATAAATGATAAATATTAAATTAAATTTTATAATTTAACAATATATTATTAAGCAATCCCAAAATGCCCTTAATGCAACCTTTGTAAACAAGCAATGCATTTTTTGTTCTCATTTGGTTCCCGATGCATATGGTGCCCCATAGAACCTCAATCTATATATATATATATATATATAGTTTGAGAAAATAAAACTTATTATATATGCAGCGCACCGGAAGCTACCAACTAATTTTAAAAAATTTTGAATTTTTTCTTCATAAATATGTTTTAATCAACATTATAAAGATCATATGTAAATTTCACATGCATTCACATCTCAAAGCTCTTAAAAATGATGTGAACTTACACTTACATATATTTGCATATATGTGAAATTGCATTTATTTGATACATGATTTAATACACTTAGAATATATGAATGTGCGTGAAATTTATATATCTGTGTAATGTTAATTAAAACATGTATATAACAAAATTTTAAAAAAAAATAGTTTTAAGAGTGGTACCTTCTGGGACGCTGCCTAGTAAGTGTTATTCACTTTAACCTAGCTAAAAATACACGCACACAAAAAAGAAGATGTATCATTTAATAAGAGGTCCATATGTAATATAAGATAATTACAATAATAGTTAAATTAAGAGTCATAAAAAAACTAATAAATATAGAGGGGTAAAAAAGACGTACAAAATATTCATAAAATTTCTCTTTCTTAAAGGTTAAACATTGTTGTTACAAAAAATTTTCTCACATTATTTTTCATTGCTATAACGGAGTATTCATCTTCACATATTTTTATTTTGTTTATGTACTATTTTCTGAAAATTTCATTAATGTATATTTTTTCTTTGTATGTTATATATTGTTTTTAAGATATTCATATATGGATATTTTTATAGGTATACAAAAATATTCATATATGAATGTTTTTTATTGGTGTGATTTTTATGTGTATTTACAAATTAATATTATTAGGTGTAAATTTCTTGGAATATTGAAATATTCATATGTTCATACTCGTTAACATATGTATGCTTTAAAAATATTCATATTTGAATATTGCATATTATGTACGGTTATAAAAATTTATACGAATATTTTGCATCTATCTATATCTATCTATACTATTAAAAGAGTAACTATTATGCCACATGTCATTCTCTCATTTAATTTGACACATGACATGCTCTCATTTAATTTGCCACATGTCGCTATCTCATTTTGCCACGTCATCTATTGATTATATATTTAAATTTTAAAGCAAATCAAATCTAATGAAATCTAATATGGATTAATTTAATAACTAACTAACTAAAATTAAGTAAACTTTATTATTATATAATTATTATATTATACATATATATATAAATATCAATTTCTAAAACTAACCCATGTAGTACATGGGTAATAACCTAGTCTATTAATAAAAGAAAACAATTCGTGACACGTGTCACTTTTTCAGCTCTCCTAATTTTTGTTTTCCCGCTCATTTTGCCTAATATAACTCTTTCAATTAATTTACATAATTGATTTTAAATAAAGTAAAAGATTACTCATTTTATTAATGATTTTAATATTTCCTAATTTAACCTCTAATTTACCTAAATGTTTTATCAAAAATCGTATAATTGATTTATAAAACATTTTTTTTATTTTCAAACTTTAAATTAAATGTTACATGTTTTAATCCTAATTACAATTTATAAAAAATAAATAATAATAAGAGTTTATTATGATAAAACCAACATGTTTTCATGTTTTTTGCGTTTTCGTCCCTCCATGTTATTTTTTTAACATAAAAGTTCTCAAGTTAATTTTTTTTTCTTAGTTTAGTGAAATTTGGACATTAAGACCCGGTTTTTCAGTTTTTAAAAACCATGTTCACAAATTATAACCGGGGTCTAATGTCCAAATTTCACTAAATCAATAAGAAAAATTTAACTTGAGGTTTTTTATGGAAAAATATAACATTGATGGACGAAAACGCAAAAAAAGTGAAAACACGTTGATTTTTTTCATAATAAACCCTAATAAGTAACTTCACTTATTTCTCGTGATATCATGTGTCATCACCACGACATAATAGAAAGTTTAAAGATGATAAAAAAACATATTATTATTCATATATATTTAGAATTCTAAAAAAATTATAATTTATGTCAAATAATAATTTAAATTCTTATATTTTTGTAATAAAATTAATATTTTTATGTTTTAATTCTTAGCTTGTAATATGTATTTAATATAAACAACTATATATTAAAACATCCGCGTAATACGCGGGTAACAAACTAGTTTCGTTATAAAAGAAAAAATATTCATATATGAATATTTTGTATTTTGTTTACTACCATTAAAAGAATAAGATAACTTTATGATGAAGATAAATTTGTTTGGTTTAAGATAATTCATGAGATATTTTAGTAATTGATTCGATTTGAATATCAGACATAGAAACCATTCCAAAATTCATGTTTTCATAATTGTTTTAATATTTAAAAAATTTATACATTTATTGGTCTTTTTATGAAAACATTTGTTTTGTAGATGCAAAATCGTAAGATTTTGTTTATGAATAAAACTAGTTTATTTACCCGTATAATATACGGATTTGTTTCAATGATAACTATTATAATAAATTATAAAATTTTTATATAATTGTAGAATTCGATAATAAATGATACAAATTTTAAAATATTATGAAACATATGTGACTCAATATTAATTTTAAATATTATAGATTATATCGATATAATGAACGAGGAAAGCATAATAAAATCCATATCTTTATTTATAATTAATAACAACATTTAATTGAAATACAATAAATTATTAGTTTTATCAATAAATTAATATCAACCCTTATAACTCAAAAGTTTTATTTATTAACCATTGAAAAGAGATCTTGTTAACTCAAGGTTGTCAACAAAATCCCTAAAACATAGTAACTATAATTAATTATTTAAATAAGACATTGTAAATTACATGTGTGAAATGGACGCTACGTCAATTGCCACCCTGTGTCATTCTATTTACTTTTTTTTTTTTTTTTTGATAGAATAGATAGATAGATATAAATTTGAAGACAATATACAAAGATAAATGAAATTAACATTTTAAAAAATTTGTAATTGTATTGACCTTTTGTTCTACACTATTTTTTGTTTAGGAAACATACTAAGTTTAGTTTAAATTTCTATAAGATAATTACATTCAAAAACTTTAAGTTTATTGGTTTAAAATATAATTTAAAAATAAAAAAATATTATTTTTCATTCTTAATGTCATCAAATCCGATCTTTAAACTATTTAGAAATATAAGCATAGGATACTAGAATCAGGTTCATCAGCGTACCTATAAGATTCCAGCGTACCCTAATGTGAATGATCATTCACATATATTTTTTTTGAATAGACATGTATAAAACAACATTATAAGACTTTTTTTATCATAAATCTTGTGAATTGTAAAAAAATATCATGTGAATGGTCATTCACACCATTCACATGGTGTGAAATGACCATCCACATGAATGGTCATTCACATAAATATGCATTGAGCATTCAATTAATTTTTAAGAACACAGAAAATGTGAATGTATGTGAAATTCATATATCATGTGTATAATACTAATTTAAACATGATTATGAGAAAAAATATTAAAAAAAGTTTTTTAAGGTTGGTACCTTCGGGTGCACTTGATTTCTAGAGGTACCTTTTTGAATCTAAATCTAGGATACTAATCATAAATGTTAATTATATATGAGAATGATTTTCTGTTAGCATTTTATTAAAATACAATTTTTAGATTTATTTATAATAGTTAAGTGTATGATAAAAACTAAAAAGTAAAGCATGAGATTATGATTATTTGAGGAAAAATAATTATAATCATATAAAATTTAAGATGATTATCATGATAAACTAAACAAAACAATGATTTCTAATTTCATAAACTAGATAAAAATACGATATCAATATAATAAAAACAATTTATGAAATTAAAAAATATCTAATACAAAAGAAGCATATAGTTTAAAATTTTAAATCTAATAATAATTTACATAATTTAGGAATGAAAACATACTTTAAAATTTAAAATCATTTACTGCAATAATGAAAAAAATTACTTCAACCTATAAACATTATGATTTAGCAAATATGGTTTAACAGAAACAAAAAGTTATTATATTACATTCTAATACATAAATATTTAAGATGAAATTATATGTAAAATACAAATTATATAAAATACAAATCAATAAATGAAAATATAACATGCAAGCTTTTAAATTTAAAGTTAAAGTTAACATTTATATTTATTTAATTTTAATATTAAAATAATAAAATGTAAATGTTTAAATTAAATAAGAAGATAATATTGTTAGGATTATTCATTTTGTAGTACTTAATGATAATTTTAACCTTATGATATTTAATTTATTTATATAATATTGGTCAAGAAACATTTTTCTTTTAAATGTATGAATTCATTTGGTTAATTCAAATGAATATATCTATCTATCTATATTCTGTATCTATCTATTCTATTAAAGGAGTAACTAAACGCCACGTGTCATTTGAATAGAATGCCAATTGGCTTAACGAGGATTTGCCAAGTGTAAATTACTATTTTTACTATTAATGAATCTATATTTATATCCATTAAAATCTCAACAAACAAAAAAAATCTCAACAAACAACATTTAAAATATATTTTAATAATAATTATATATTTAAAAGTTATTAATGAACATAGTAGTTTTTCTTTTTCAATTTTAAGTTTATATAATTTTAAGGAAAAGATAACTATTAAAATTTCCTTGTAATACACTGGTTAATAAACTAGTATTATAATAAAATAAAATATTATGCGCCAAGTGTCGCTTCCTGAGCTATTCATATTTTTGTTTTCCCTCCTAAATTTCCAAATATAACTTTTCTAAACCAATTATCTAATTTGCTCTTAAAAACTAAATAAATGACAAAATTAATTACTATCTAATTTAATGTCAATATATAAAAACCAATCTCATTAAATAATTTTAATAACTATCTAAGTAAACCCTAATTTTTATTTAACTAGATTACTATTCCATGCAATTAAAAATAAAAATAAGATAGTGTTAATAGTAATATTTTATAACTTTTTTAAAGTTATAATAAAAGTTATTAACATTGTGTTCCATGTAGAAATAAAAATTTTAATTATAGTAATTTTGTGACATCCGTCTTTTGGACCTGGTACTTGGTTTTGTTTTAGTGGATAAATATTTAATTAATATTGGGTTGGTCCAATTATATCCCATTTCGTGGATTGATACGTGTCGGGATTAGGATTGCGTGTCTCCAGGTTATAACTTTAGCGGATTAATTATATATTTGGGATCATGGGATTAAATGGGTTAAATGGGTATTAATAGTGAAAATGTGATATCGGGTTCGGGTTAATGGGTTCGGGACCGCCTAAAATAGAAAAGTATATGTGTGTGCCTTTCTTTTCTATCCTCATCCATTAGAAAGCCCTAAAGTGTGAGACTTGTGTGTGTGTGTATGTGTGTGAACTCCAGCTGAAGCCTCTCTAAACTCCAGATTTGGTTGTGGAAGTTTGAGTTCAACTTCATCATCTTCTTTGAGTGTGGAGTTCTTGAGGATTTGAAGGTAACCATTGATACACCTGATGTGACAATAACTGTCTAGTTTCGGTATTCATAGTCTCTGAATCTGATAGTCTATTACGATCAATGGACAACAACTAGACTGCTATTGTGATTTGAGGATCCATGAATTTAGCCTCCAATTTAGTGGTATATATTGTTGTGATTTGAGAATCAGTTTGAAAGCTTATGGGGGAAAGTTATGCTACTGATTTTGAGTATTTGCTGGGCTGGATTCGAGTAGAAGGGAGGTTTAACCTCCTGGACAGGCATGGCATCGCAAAACAGGGATGGCTACAGGCGCTTGGTCGCGGCGCGACCAACAGGGGGGACGCGGCGCGACTAGGGCTGGGGGCGGTGCGACCGGCGGTTGAGCCAGGGTTTGCTCGGGGTTTTGGGTTGGGTTCGTAGAGATATTTGAGCGGGGTTTTGGGGTCTCGTTGAAAGTTGTTTTGAGTCGGGTTTCGTTGGGATTTCGGGTCGGGTTTTGTTTTGATTCGGGATTCGACTGGGATTGATTGTCGAGTCTAGTTCGGTTAAAGTGTCATGTGAGGTCCGGGTCGGTTACGGGTTATTGTGATTCTGTGATATACGTTAATTGGGATTGAGATTAATGTTTGGGATCTTTGTGTTTACAGGGACGAGCAGACAGCGGGGCGAATTTGATCAGGGAGTTCAGAGTTCGGGGAACCAGTCAGGTGAGTACTCAAGTTATTTTCTAAACGCGCGCCGTCTTTTGTGCTTTTAGCTGTGTAGCTATATTTGTGCGTGTTCTATATGAGACAGAGACGTGAACCTCATGTATATTTCTATCCTTTTATATGTGATGTATATGAGGTATGAGATCTATTCGAGGGGTCCGTGATGAGTCCAATACGGACAGTAAATTGCGATATGAGATCGCGCGGGTTGACTGTCTCTAACAGTCCTTGGGGCGTATATATACGGCAGGGCCTGTAGCAAGGCGCTCCTGTGCTACAGGGTTATTGCTAGTCACTGCTGTGTGCGGTGTGTTAGCCGGGGAAGGGTCCCCACAGGGATGGTGCTAGTGTTCAGGTCTCATACTTGTGTTATCATACCTGAGATGCGTGTTAGGCAACAGGGACAGGGACCGTGTGTGCTATCTGCTATGTGTTTACGTGCAGTGTCTAACCCTCGCGTGCTCACGGGCTTTATAGCTTACGTCTTCGAGTCTAAAATGTTCAGGGAATCAGAAGGGACCTCAGCAGCAGCCGCCGAGATAGAGCTAGGATTAACTTGAAGACCTGTAATTGTTCTGTGTTTTGTTTAGAACTGCATGTGGTAGTGATTTTGGGACGATATTGCATGTCATTATCTCATGGCACATTTATTTTGGTTTTCCTCTCTATTTTTTATTCAGATTCTTAAATTAAACATCTATAATTTATCTATATGTATAATAAAAAATATAAGATTAATAGTTAAATACATTTTATTATTATTTTTTAAAAAGGTAAATACACTCAATTATCTTTTACTCTATAAATAATAAAAGAAAATTACAATTATTATTTAAAAAGATAAATACACTCTATTTTTTTAATTTATAATAAAATATATAATAATTATGTTATATATAAACTAAATTTTCACATTTGTATCAATTAAAATATATGAAATTAATAATAAAAGTTTTAAAATAATCATAAAAAACACTACTATATATAGCAACTTATAAAATTAGAAAAATAATAGTTACGAGAAATAGTAATAATATTTTTATTTGATTTTAAATATTTAATAGTTGTATGTTTTTATTCTTTCTTATATACATTTTATATAAATAAACTTTATTAAAATTATCCACGTAATACGTGGGTCAAAAAGTAGTTAGGAAACAAATTAAAATTGTTTTACTTAAATGACAACAAATTAATTGTCTATATTAATATGTTAATTTTGGAAAAAAAAACAAAAAATAAAAAAAATTAGTGAAATGGATAGGATGACACGTGACATATTAATAATAAAGATAAAGTTTATAGATATAGATTTTTCTTTATGTAAAAACCTTTCATACATAAAGATAAAGTTTATATACAAATAATAATTCGTGATTTATGCATAAAAAATTGTTTCTAAATACTAATAAATGTTTAAATTTATTAAAATCAAAAGTTTTTAATGAACAAATAAAATTTTAGATTGGTTTTTCTTTCTCCATGAAAGTTGTGTGTGTCTTTTCATATATATATATATATATATATATATATATATATATATATATATATATATATATATATATATATATATATATATATATATATATATATATATATATATATATATATACATAGATAGAGAGATATGTATAGGTATAATACAGATTTGTATAGATGTATATACATATATATAAGTATAATACTAGATATATATTGTATATACGTAATAATATATGTTTTATATATAGATAAGATAGTGTATATATAATATATAATTCTATCTGTACATCGCTACATCTATATCTCTATCGTCTCCTATCTCTATCTCGTATCTATATACATATCTAGCTCTCCTCTCCTATATCTCTCAAGTCTCTCTCTCTCTCTCCAGCTCCTCTCTATCTCCTCATATATCTCTATATCTCTCTATCGCTTCTCTCTCCTCGGGTTTTCGTGTGCTTCCCTCCCCCCTGCGCGTCCCCGTGAGTCCACTGTGCACAACCCCCCGTTTATTTCGCTGTGACATGCTCCGAAAAAAAGTTTTTTTTTTGTGTATTTTTTTTTCATATTAATTTAGATAACAAGAATAGAAGTTCTATTCGTAAAAGATTACACACATTCACAATTTCTAAGCCTCTTAAAAGTCATTTGAACGTGAAAAAAATTCAAGTGGAACATGCTTAGGCGGTGAACATACGTTCACAGACAGTGCAGTTCATGTGAAATTGCACGTTTCACTATCGTTTATAAGTGTGTGTTTAGGTTGTGATTTTTTGCAATAGTCTTGTATCAATTAATTTAAAAACATGATTATGTAAAAAATTTCCATCAAAAAAATGGTTTTAAGAGCGAGGTCACCCTGTCACGGTAATCTGTATTATTCCGCGCAACTAGTGGGGTACTCATTTGAAACCCAAATATAGATATATATATATATATATAGAGCTAGTGTTTAAAATATCTATAATAGATATATATAGATATCGCGATAGTTCGGTTTAAAACTGAGTAACACCTTTATACAGCGCACCCGCAGGTACCACGCTTAAATTATTTTATTTTTTAGAATGCTTTTCATAAACATGATTTAAGTAACAGTATAACGACGATATATAATTTCACGCAAATTCGAACATTCTAAGTGTATGAAATCATGAATCACATAAATGCACGTTCACATATATTCAAATTTTCGTAAGTGTACGTTCACATCATCATTTTAAAGCTAGGAGATGTGGATGTATATGAAATTTACATATTATCTTCATAGTGTTAATTATAACATGTTTATGAAAAAAAAATTAAAAAAGTTTTTTTTAAATGTGGATCCTCGTGGTGCGCTGCATAATGAGATTATATATATGTGTGTGTGTGTTTGTGTAATAAGGTTCTACATTGTACCTATCACAATGCAATGCATCTAGCGTACATTTATTAATATAAAGTTTTATATATGGACATGTATAAGTTAATATCATAAATTTTTTTTTATCCAAAGCACATCTTACATTAAGATTCGTTAAAAAATTATGTGAATGGTGAAAACATCATATGAACATTTAGATCATTCACACCATTCAAATAAAAAACTGTGTAGATTATTTGATAATTCAAACAATTTTATAATTTTTTTTACATATAAAGGTTTGATACTGTCAGTTAATATAAACTTTTAATGTTTATATACACATGTTTATGTATAAAACTTACAAAAATAATTATTTTAAAAGTACGATGTGTATCCTTCAAAATGCAATGTACTCTTTTGAACATACATACACACACACACACACACACACACACACACACACACACACACACATATATATATATATATATGTGTGTGTGTGTGTGTGTGTGTGTGTGTGTGTGAGCATTGAGGTATCGTATTAGACTGGGGTGTTGCGATACCATATTAAGAAATTATGTGAATGGTGAAAACATCATATGAACATTTAGATCATTCACACCATTCAAATAAAAAACTGTGTAGATTATTTGATAATTCAAACAATTTTATAATTTTTTTTACATATAAAGGTTTGATACTGTCAGTTAACATAAACTTCTAATGTTTATATACACATGTTTATCTATAAAATTTACAAAAATAATTATTTTAAAAGTACGCTGTGTATCCTTCAAAATGTAATGTACTCTTTTGAACATACATACATACATACACACACACACACACACACAGATATATATATATATATATATGTGTGTGTGTGTGTGTGTGTGTGAGCATTGAGGTATCGTCTTAGACTGGGGTGTCGCGATACCATATTAAATGAAAATGTTAATTAGGATATATATTGAATTTCATGCTAAAATGTAATATACATATGTTTAAAATTGCATTATGATTGAGTAGTTCACATATTTTTCATATTTATCATGATAAATGTTTAACCAATACAAAAGTACAATATGCACATGTTTATACATATTTCACATTTGAACATGTGCATATTGACATTTTGAATGAAATAGAATATTTTATAATGATAAACATTTTACATGAAACCAAACATTTTATATATAGTATTAAATGAACATATTCATTACGATACTAATCAAAATAATCACATTTTAACGTGTATATTGTGGTTTTACATGAAATTTAAAGTTTAATCGTGATTATGTTAATTTAATATGGTACTTCGCTACCCCAGTCTAATATGTTATTCCATTGATATTGAATCTATATATATGTTTATCTATCTTTTATTTGAACGTGAGAACCATTGAACAATTGTGCATTTAATATATATGTTTGTGTAGTTTTGAAACATACATCCTCAATAATCATAACCAACACCTAGGCTTAACGTACAAACCATAATTATAAATTAAACTAAGATCCAAACATACATAAGTTAATAAAAGTTACACTCTAATGCACAGAAGTAGTTAAGGTTTACAAGGACAGGACTGTCTACATCAACATTTCAAACATATTTAATACATCTTTCATAATTTTGCAATCCCAATGCATCCACCATAAAATAAAATTAACAAAGCTCTAGAAATCCTCAGGGATCTAGCAATTGTAGCCTAAGATGAAGGCTTAGAACCTGATTTTCCTTTTCATATAAAAAGATATTTAATAACGGTTAAGCGGATTGCTTAGTAATTAGATACATTATTCCATATAAGTTTCATACGTAATAATTTGAGCAACAAATGCTCAATCATGTCGTGTTCACGGATTCCAAAATGTATTTTATCGTACTTGTGACACCCTTGCCACACTAACCACGATCACAACACCCATAGTTAATCCATACAACTCATAATTAAACAATGATATGAATACTTAGTACAATACAGAAAAATAGAATATATGAATAAAGTACAAGTGTCAAACACCCTACGGTGCTACAAGGATTCCAGTCTAAGTCTACATACTCAATAAGTTATTACGCATATCCCAAATATTACAACATGGTCCCATGTTTCCAGTTACCAATTAAGTAGTAGTGGTCCTCAAAGACTTCAATAAAAGACCTAGCTAGAAGGTTCGGCAGCGGATTTTCCTTTTCAAGTAAAAAGTAGACAACTAAGGGGGTAAGCAAAGCTTGGTGAGTTCAGAGATTATACATTCTACAGATATTTATGCAGCACATAAGAGTAACACCGACAACAAACGCCGTATACTCTTTTCGTACACGAAGTACGAAAATGAGTCGCAGCTCCATCGTGCCATTGCACGGAATCACACATTCAATTGAGGCGATAATTACCATCGGGAACGCTACACCTGCCCATCAGGACCTCGAAGGGATCAGCTCTAGGTCATATAGCCACGATAGCATCGATTTACCAATTATGGCTCGCAAGCCCATCAGAAAGATGCACAACAAAGAATACGGACATGCAACAAGCAACAATGTGCGTCAACATAAACACAAGTTAGTAGAGTGCCAAACGAAGTGAAACAACATGCCTCAATGAACAACATCTAACAATAAATAAATGTAGACATATACAATCCTAAGTACTCACAGTGGGTGCATTATGTAACTTCAGTTATTATTATTTCTCTTCAGAATTTCAACCGGAATTCACAAAGTACCCCACTATGTGTTAAAAAACACCACAAGGGAGCTGTTACATTTTTCATGGAAAAAAATACCATCAATGATTGAATTATCAAAACTCTTATTAAGTTTCATAATATAAAGTGTCAAACCTTCGTAATCGTCATTCGAATCATGTCTAAATCCATCATTTGGGTTGTTATTATGACCAAATAACTCATCATTATATTCCTTAACATGACATTAAAGGTATCCCAATAGTGTGTTTATTATACCAGAAATTCGGGTCCCTTAACTCTCAACCGAATTTCGCCTCAAGTGTGGCCGACTCGTCGAGTCGGGCTGGTCTGACTCGCTGAGTCGAGATCCGAATTTCGGATCTCGGCCGGATTTTGCTTGTACCGGAGATGCTACCCGAAATTACCTTGACCCAAGATCTGATCCATCCGAGCTCGGGTCTCGTCCGATTTCGGATCTAATACGAGTTCGGGTCCAACACTTAGAAATTTTAAACGATCTTCATGTTGTTCTTGGCGACTCGCTGAGTCGACCTTCAGGTCTTGTAACAACCTAACTTTTGCTAAGCATGTAATAATTGAATTTGAAGTATTAATGTAATTTTATTACATTATTTATGATGTAATTTATTTAAAGTTTGAAATTATTTAATTAAATTATTTATATATGTTATAGATAATTAAAGATGATTAACTTTAAAAGATATGTAAAATACAAAAGTTTAGTGGGTTAAGTTGCAAATTATGACTAAAATGATATATAAAAACCCCAATTTAATGTCATTTAATCACACATTAAGGAAATTCACTTCTCTCTCTACTCTCTCTCTATATACGGTTCCCTTTCTTCTTCATCTTCAATCTACATCAAAATTCATCAAGGATTCACCATAAAGTTGCAATCAAGTTGGGAATTAATCAAGAGGGTTACAAACATCATCAATTAATTGGATTCTACAAGAATTTTTAAGGTAATATTTGATCTAAGTTTCAAAAATTATTTGTGTTGGTTCGGTTTTGTGTAGAAACCGAAACCTATGATTAATTTGTAAAGAAATGTAGATGCATGTATATGAAATTAGTATATGATGATAAAATTTAGTTAATAAAAGTTATAGAAACAAAAATTTTGGGTTGGATCATCTAAAATATGGAAGAAATCAGAAGTTTGGTGAAACCAGTGTTCTTGACAAAAAAAAAATGATCTGTGTGTGTGTTCATATTACCGAAACCCAAGTTGTGGGTACCGAAACCTTCAGGTTTCAGGTTTCGGTACTACCCACTACCGAAACAATATGTGTGAGTGTTGAGTGTGTTATGCATGATTACTGAAACTCACAAGGGGGTACCGAAACTTGAGGAAGATACCGAAACCTTAAAAGGTTTCGGTATACATACCGAAACTAAGAAAATCTACCGAGACCCACAAAAGGGGTACCGAAACGTTGTGGTTTCGGTAATAGGTACCGAAACTAAGCAAGAAATACTGAAACTCTTGAATACTGAAACCATGAAGTACTGAAACCTTACAAACATAGATATATACCGAAACCTTCACATGAGTATACTGAAACTATGTTTAACTTCATAAATTCTCGGTATTATATATATAATTACATGTGCAAGTGTGTGTGAAAGAAACCAATTATATATATATATATATATATATATATATATATATATATATATATATATGTACACATACACACTCCATGCATTCACACATAATGATATATATATATATATATATATATATATATATATATATATATATATATATATATATATATATATATATATATATATATATTATAATGATGAATATCAAACTTGAATTATACATGTAAATAGTGAGTATTTTTATAAGATGAATATCAAACAAAACTTATATATATATATATATATATATATATATTATATATATATATATATATATATATATATATATATATATATATATATATATATATATATATATATATATATATATATATATATATATATATATATATATATATATATATATATATATATATAAGATGAATATCAAACTTGAATTATATATATAAGTTTGGTATACATGTGTGTACCAAACTTGAATTATACATGTAAATAGTGAGTATTTTTATAAGATGAATATCAAACAAAATTATGATTTATAAAGATTAAAATCAATAAATTTTTAGTTCAAATCTTAAGAAGATCAATAAAATAAGATGAATTACAAATATAATTATAAGGATCTTTTGAGAATTCAAAAGAAACAAGGAAAGAACTGACAAAATGATCAATGATTTATTAGTTATCAGAATCAGATAAAATTCAAGAAATTAAAGACTAAAATGGTGATAAACATGATGAAATTTGACATGATATTATCATGAATGATTTTGAACAGGTTCAGTATATTCTGAACAAAGATTAAAGACTTAAAGACTTAAAAGCGGGTCAGAGATTTGATTGACAGAACAGAATTGACAAAGATAAAACCCTGAGATAACTCAGGTGGCAGATTTTATATCTGTTTGACAAAGACCAGATCTGTGAGTTATAGATATTCAGATTGAACATGCATAGATTCCGGTTGAGATATATTGCTGTTGTTAAATTATTGACATTCATTTATCAGCTGGATTGAGACCTGTGCACACCAAGGGTGGGTGTTGCCCAGAGGATCATGATAGCTATTTGATTATCATTTCACATTGCATTTGAGACTTCATCAGACATTGCTTACGATTTATTGCTATCATGACTTCTATGACTTAAGCTTTCACTATTGATCAGACATTTGACATATATATTGATTCAGCTTGACTAGCCTTGATGGTCTATTGTTCTAGACCTGGCTATTTCACCAGTTCTTATGAACTTGGTAATGACCTCCGATGTTCCGCCATATTGACTTACTGGAAGCTAGCCCAGTATGTGGCTGATCCCCACGATTTAAGCGTGAGTGTGGCCTGAACATCATCCAATTCTATGATTCTATATCTCAATCATGAGGGCTGTAGCGGCAGCCAAGACATATCACGCTAAGACTTATGATCCGCTTGACACACATGTTGATATTGAAAATCTATAAACTCACTAAGCATTGCTTACAGATGTTGCATTAATATTTTACAGGAAAAGCCAAAGGAAAATCACTTGCAGGACCTAGTACTTAGGTAATTCAAGATCCAAGTTTTGAAGCTTTCTTAGACCACTACTCAACAAACTTTCTGGTACTGATTGGAAGACAGCAAATGTGGTGGTTTTGGGTAGACTTGATGTGACTTATGATGTTATGACTAGATTAGATGTTACTCTTTTATATCTTTATTTTAAATTATGTAAACTTAAATCCTAATCTGTAATGTACATGTAATTTTATTTTTCCGCAATCAATTACCCTATCTTAGTATGGTTGATATCGTATTGTATGAATTGGGACCTAGACTCTGAGGACTGCCCCGTAAGGGAGGTCTTCACAGGATGGTATCAGAGAACTAGTTTGAGTGAATCAAGTATTACGTGAGTATACTTGATCTCAAACTGAAGCAATACATATGTATCAATCATTTAGGAGGTTTGAACTGAGATAGGATGTACATACTGTTAGGATGGGAAAAAGGGTACATAGATCTAAGTCTATAAACTGATAGTTACATGCTTTTAATTTTCAGTAGAAGATGTCAGGATCAGGATCAGGTGATATTCCCAGCAACATGAACCCACAACAAATGTTTGAAATGATGCAACAACTTCTAGCCCAACACTCAGAACAACAGAACAAAATAATGCAAGAACAGTTTCAGGCCAGAGATGAGGCCGAAGCTAAAAGACGTGAAGAAAAGAAAAATAAGAGAAAAGAAAAGCAAGTCCAGACTAATGAATCTGATTCTGATAAATCTAATCCAGAAACCCAAACTGCTCAGCCAAAAGGCTGCAAATTTAAAGATTTCAAAGCTAGCGGTGCCCTGAATTTTGAGGGTACAATGAATCCAATTCAAGCGATGGATTGGATCAGCCATACCGAAGAGATTTTCAGAATCTCTGATTGCTTAGATTCGAAGAAAGTGAGCTATGCGTGTGCGTTGTTTGTGGGAGCTGCCCGTGCCTGGTGGAAAACTCAGAGAAGTATAAACGGCGAAGAAATAATTCAGACTCTAAAATGGAACCAATTTCTTGACATGTTTAACGCAAAGTACTGTCCAGTCGATCAGCGAGATAAGATGGAGGTGCAGTTAATGCAGCTGACTCAGGGAACGAAGACAGTTGACGAATACGAACACGAGTTTTCACGACTATGCGGTTACTCCTCATATCAAGTAGCTACCGAAGAAAGAAAGATGAATAGACTCCGTGTAGGACTCAATCCTAGATACCGGCATCCGATGAGTGCTATCAAATACAAGAGTTATCTGGAAATGGTAGAAGCAGCTAGACAGATTGAGCGAGGGTACTTAGAATATGGCGATCAGCTATACGCTCCAACAACTAACCCAATGAATCCGTCTCCTCCGAAGAAACAGCGATTTGGCAGATTCTTTAAACCAAATAAGTCACAATCTCAGCACTCTCACCAACATAGTCCGCAACAAAAAGCACAAGTCTATTCCCTAACGAATGAGCCACGATTTTGTAAACGATGCAGAAAGTCTCACATGGGATTGTGCAATCCAGATGACGTAACTTGTTTTGCGTGCAATATGATCGGTCACAGCAGTGAGGAATGTCCACAGCAGGGACGGGGATGTGCGAAATGTGGTAAGAGAGGACATTTCATGTACCAGTGTCGAAGCGGGAAACGTTGTCAGTCTCAATCATCAGCAGGAGGTTCTACAGGGAAAAGTTCTGCTGCAACGCCGACTGCACGGACTCGAGCTTTCCAAATCACAGCCGAGGAAGCAAAAGAAACCCCTGACGTAGTTACCGGTATGTTCCTGCTTAACTCGATTCCGGCTCGTGTATTATTTGATTCTGGCGCAAGTCGTTCTTTCATATCAACCTCTTTTGCACGACAATTATGTAAGTCTCCATCAAAGCTTCCCGTGATACTAGATATTGAGACAGCCAGTAACAATTTTGTTATGGCTGATTCTGTTTATCGAAACTGCACACTACTTGTTGATAATATCGTATTCAATCTCGACCTCATCCCGATTCCGTTGAAAGAGTTTGACGTCATCATCGGCATGTATTGGCTAATGAATAACGAGGCTACAATTATCTGCAACTGGCGAGTCATTAGAATCATGTCTTCAGACGGCCGAGTATTGGAGATCAAGGGCGAGAAGAGGAAAGGTGCACATTGTTTCATATCTATAGAAAAAGCTCAGAAATACTTGTCTAGAGGTCACGACTCCTATCTTTGTTATGCTCTATCTGAGTCCAGCTCTGAAAAGAAATCTTTGTCTGATATTCCTATCGTCTGTGAGTTCCCAGACGTATTTCCTGATGACATTTCCGGAGTGCCACCGGAACGTCAAGTCGAGTTCAGTATTGACTTGGTTCCTGGTGCGGCTCCTATCGCAAAAGCTCCATACAGACTTGCACCTGCAGAAATGCAAGAAATGTCTAAGCAACTGCAAGAGCTGTTAGAGAAGGGGTTTATCCGACCGAGTTCTTCTCCGTGGGGTGCACCAGTTCTATTCGTTAAGAAGAAAGATGGAACTTTTTACGTATGTGCATCGACTACCGCGAGTTGAATAAGGTTACAATAAAGAATAAGTATCCTCTGCCCAGAATCGATGATCTGTTTGATCAGCTACAAGGAGCCAGCTATTTCTTGAAAATAGATCTTCGTTCTGGATATCATCAGTTGAAAGTTAGAGATGAGGATGTTCCAAAAACAGCTTTCCGTACAAGATACGGTCATTACGAATTTCTCGTGATGCCGTTCGGCTTAACAAATGCACCAGCGGCGTTCATGGACCTCATGAATCGCGTGTGCAGACCAATGTTAGATAAATCAGTTATCGTATTCATAGACGATATTCTGATTTAC
Organism: Centrapalus pauciflorus; assembly: GCA_020465985.1. Classification (NCBI taxonomy): domain Eukaryota; kingdom Viridiplantae; phylum Streptophyta; class Magnoliopsida; order Asterales; family Asteraceae; genus Centrapalus; species Centrapalus pauciflorus. The sequence goes on along the minus strand of JAANYP010006271.1, from coordinate 27,352 downwards.
TCCAAAATGGAGGCTGATCATTCTATTCATCTGCGGCAATTGCTAGAATTACTAAGAAAAGAAAGACTCTACGCAAAGTTTTCTAAATGCGAGTTTTGGCTGAGACAGGTATAATTTCTATTATATATGTCTTGAGTTATTTTCTAAGTATTCCATGATTTACATCAAAACTTGAACTTCTATTTTGATTCTTATAGATTCAGTTCCTTGGCCATGTTGTTTCTGGCGAAGGGATTTCTGTTGATCCTTCTAAAGTCGAGGCCGTTCAGAAATGGCAAACGCCTCGTAATGCCTCAGAAATCCGAAGTTTCCTTGGATTGGCCGGTTATTATCGGCGATTCATAAAGGATTTCTCGAAGATTGCTGTACCTCTCACGATGCTAACACGAAAGAATACTCCTTTCGTTTGGTCCAATAAACAGCAAGAGGCATTTGACATTCTGAAACAAAAGCTTATTCAAGCGCCGATCCTAGCTTTACCAGAAGGCAATGATGATTTCGTTGTCTATAGTGATGCCTCTGGTACTGGCTTAGGATGTGTTCTGATGCAAAGGGGGAAAGTTATTGCCTACGCTTCAAGGCAATTAAAAGATTATGAGAAAAGTGCACCAACTCATGATCTTGAGTTGGCTGCCGTTACCTTTGCACTGAAGATCTGGCTTCACTATCTTTATGGGACTCGGTGTCAGCTTTACACCGATCATAAGAGTCTCAAACATCTCTTTACTCAAAAGGATCTGAATATGAAACAGCGTCGGTCCTTGGAGCTTATCAAGGACTATGATTGCGAGATCCTATATCATCCCGGCAAAGCTAATGTTGTCGCGGATGCTTTGAGTAGAAAAGTTTATCCGGAAAAGTGCTGCTATGCCCTGACTCCTGTGGTATTCTCTTCTGATCTTATTGAAGACATCAGAGTTGCTCAAGCTGAAGCAATGAAAAAAGAGAATCTTTGTTATGAAAATCTTAAAGGGCAATTACAATTTCTAACTTCGAATCATTTGGGACTTCACTGTCTCAAGGGAAACCGAATCTGGGTTCCTAAATATGATTCTATTCGCAGCACTCTTCTATCAGAAGCCCATCAGTCCAAATTATCTATTCATCCTGGCAGCTCAAAGATGTACTTCGATTTGAAAGCTGACTATTGGTGGCCAGGAATGAAGAAAGACATCGGTAGATATGTTGAAAGCTGCAGAATCTGTCAGATGGTTAAGGCAGAACACCAGAAACCCTTTGGGGATATGCAACCACTACCCGTTCCTGAATGGAAGTGGGAGCATATAACTATGGATTTCATCACGAAGTTGCCTAAGACCAAGAGACAACACGACTCCATCTGGGTAGTCGTTGACCGATTAACAAAGTCAGCTCACTTCATACCGATGAAAGAGACATATTCTCTCGATAAACTGGCACAGATGTACATTACCGAGATCATCTCTCGTCATGGTGTGCCAAAATCAATCGTCTCTGATCGTGATAGTCGTTTTACTTCGAGATTCTGGCAAGCACTGCAAGAAGGGATGGGTACTAGGATCTCTATGAGTACAGCTTATCATCCAAGTGCAGATGGCCAGAGTGAGCGTACTATCTTAACTCTCGAAGATATGCTTCGTGCCTGCGTTCTTGATCTAGGTGGTAACTGGGATGACCACTTGCCGTTGGTCGAATTCTCATATAATAACAGTTATCATTCAACGATCAAGATGGATCCTTTTGAAGCTTTGTACGGTCGAAAATGCAGAACTCCCACCTGTTGGCGCGAAACAGGTGAATCGCCTATAGCGGGTCCTGCCCTTCTACAGTTGACACACGAGAAGATTCAACTTGTTAGAAGAAATATTCTTGAAGCTCAAAGCAGGCAGAAGTCATATTATGACAACCGGCACAGATCGATCAGTTTTGCAGTTAACGATTGGGTGATGTTGAAAGTATCCCCAATGAAGAATTTGGTGCGGTTTATTAAACGAAACAAGCTAGCTCCGAGATTTATTGGTCCGTTCAAGATTGAGGAAAAGATAGGAAACCAATCTTATCGTCTTGAACTACCAGCTGACTTAGCTGGAATACATCCTGTATTCCATGTCAGTCACTTGAGAAAGAGTTTAGCCGATGAAAGGGAAGTTCAGATACCACATGTTAACTTGCAGATTGATGAGAAGCTTAGAGTGGTCGAAGAGCCGAAGTGTATTCTGGACTCGAAGACCAAAAAGCTTAGAAATAAAGAAATACAGATGGTGCTCGTCCAGTGGAAATACCACAAAGGTTCGCATCAGTCTTGGGAATCCAGAGATGTTATGAAAGCTACATATCCCAGTCTGTTCGAACATAGCTAACTTCGGGGACGAAGTTTGTGCGTGGTGGAGCCCATTCTGTAACAACCTAACTTTTGCTAAGCATGTAATAATTGAATTTGAAGTATTAATGTAATTTTATTACATTATTTATGATGTAATTTATTTAAAGTTTGAAATTATTTAATTAAATTATTTATATATGTTATAGATAATTAAAGATGATTAACTTTAAAAGATATGTAAAATACAAAAGTTTAGTGGGTTAAGTTGCAAATTATGACTAAAATGATATATAAAAACCCCAATTTAATGTCATTTAATCACACATTAAGGAAATTCACTTCTCTCTCTACTCTCTCTCTATATACGGTTCCCTTTCTTCTTCATCTTCAATCTACATCAAAATTCATCAAGGATTCACCATAAAGTTGCAATCAAGTTGGGAATTAATCAAGAGGAGTTACAAACATCATCAATTAATTGGATTCTACAAGAATTTTTAAGGTAATATTTGATCTAAGTTTCAAAAACTATTTGTGTTGGTTCGGTTTTGTGTAGAAACCGAAACCTATGATTAATTTGTAAAGAAATTTAGATGCATGTATATGAAATTAGTATATGATGATAAAATTTAGTTAATAAAAGTTATAGAAACAAAAATTTTGGGTTGGATCATCTAAAATATGGAAGAAATCAGAAGTTTGGTGAAACCAGTGTTCTTGACAAAAAAAAAAAAATGATCTGTGTGTGTACACATATTACCGAAACCCAAGTTGTGGGTACCAAAACCTTCAGGTTTCGGTACTACCCACTACCGAAACAATATGTGTGAGTGTTGAGTGTGTTATGCATGATTACTGAAACTCACAAGGGGGTACCGAAACTTGAGGAAGATACCGAAACCTTAAAAGGTTTCGGTATACATACCGAAACTAAAATAATCTACCGAGACCCACAAAAGGGGTACCGAAACCTTGTGGTTTCGGTAATAGGTACCGAAACTAACCAAGAAATACTGAAACTCTTGAATACTGAAACCATGAAGTACTGAAACCTTACAAACATATATATATACCGAAACCTTCACATGAGTATACTGAAACTATGTTTAACTTCATAAATTCTCGGTATTATATATATAATTACATGTACAAGTGTGTGTGAAAGAAACCAATTATATATATATATATATCATTATGTGTGAATGCATGGAGTGTGTATGTGTACATATATATAAATATAAATATATATATATATATATATATATATATATATATATATATATATATATATATATATATATATATATATATATATATATATATATATATATATATATACACATGTGTGTACCAAACTTGAATTATATATGTAAATAGTGAGTATTTTTATAAGATGAATATCAAACAAAATTATGATTTATAAAGATTAAAATCAATAAATTTTTAGTTAAAATCTTAAGAAGATCAATAAAATAAGATGAATTACAAATATAATTATAAGGATCTTTTGAGAATTCAAAAGAAACAAGGAAAGAACTGACAAAATGATCAATGATTTATTAGTTATCAGAATCAGATAAAATTCAAGAAATTAAAGACTAAACTGGTGATAAACATGATGAAATTTGACATGATATTATCATGAATGATTTTGAACAGGTTCAGTATATTCTGAACAAAGATTAAAGACTTAAAGACTTAAAAGCGGGTCAGAGATTTGTTTGACAGAACAGAATTGACAAAGATAAAACCCTGAGATAACTCAGGTGGCAGATTTTTATATCTGTTTGACAAAGACCAGATCTGTGAGTTATAGATATTCAGATTGAACATGCATAGATTCCGGTTGAGATATATTGCTGTTGTTAAATTATTGACATTCATTTATCAGCTGGATTGAGACCTGTGCACACCAAGGTTGGGTGTTGCCCAGAGGATCATGATAGCTATTTGATTATCATTTCATATTGCATTTGAGACTTCATCAGACATTGCTTATTTATTGCTATCATGACTTCTATGACTTAAGCTTTCACTATTGATCAGACATTTGACATATATATTGATTCAGCTTGACTAGCCTTGATGGTCTATTGTTCTAGACCTGGCTATTTCACCAGTTCTTATGAACTTGGTAATGACCTCCGATGTTCCGCCATATTGACTTACTGGAAGCTAGCCCAGTATGTGGCTGATCCCCACGATTTAAGCGTGAGTGTGGCCTTAACATCATCCAATTCTATGATTCTATATCTCAATCATGAGGGCTGTAGAGGCAGCCAAGACATATCACGCTAAGACTTATGATCCGCTTGACACGCATGTTGATATTGAAAATCTATAAACTCACTAAGCATTGCTTACAGATGTTGCATTAATATTTTACAGGAAAAGCCAAAGGAAAATCACCTGCAGGACCTAGTACTTAGGTCATTCAAGATCCAAGTTTTGAAGCTTTCTTAGACCACTACTCAACAAACTTTCTGGTACTGATTGGAAGACAGCAAATGTGGTGGTTTTGGGTAGACTTGATGTGACTTATGATGTTATGACTAGATTAGATGTTACTCTTTTATATCTTTATTTTAAATTATGTAAACTTAAATCCTAATCTGTAATGTACATGTAATTTTATTTTTCCGCAATCAATTACCCTATCTTAGTATGGTTGATATCGTATTGTATGAATTGGGACCTAGACTCTGAGGACTGCTCCGTAAGGGAGGTCTTCACAGGTCTGCACTCGCAACTTACGGGTTTTACTCAAATTTTTGCCAAACTCAAATTTAAACACATGCAATCCACTCTAATGTTATATTTCATTATTGGGGTATTTCTACACTATTTTCCACATCCATAACATACTAATTCGTCCAGATTCAACCAAAATATGGTTAAAAAACTCAAGAACATAAAAAGTTACAAAAACTCAGATTTCTCACCTTCTAGGATGATTTGAAGCAAAAGCTTCACGGAACTTCAATTGATGATTTCCAACTAAAATAACACACATGCAACACAATTTCTAAGATTTACCAATCCGAATTTTGCATATTTTCAAGTTCTTTTAAGAACACTCAACTAAAATAACTTTTCTTACCTTGATTCTACTTGATTCCTGATAATTATCAGCTTTAATCCACGTATTCTCCTCCAAATTTTCGATTTCCAGATTATTTAGAGAGAGAGAGCTTTTGTGTGTGTGTTTTTGAGATGAAGAGTTGAAATGGACAAAATGAAAGACTAATAGTCTTTTACTTCACTTTCGGCTATTGACACAATTAGCCCCTCAACTTATCTGATTTCATTAAATAAAGTTTCAATCTTTATTTTATCACCACTAACACTTATAATTTATCATACATAAGTAATAAATTGAAATTCTCAAATTTCTTAATTACTTTACATAGCAACCAACTTCTCAAATTTCCACATACATAATTATCATTCATAATCCAACTTGATTACATTTATAACACCTTACATTTTATTTTTATGTGTTTTTGTGCGATTTGCGTATAATGATGTAATTTCGAATTTTGGATAAATAGGAGCTGAAAGTTCATATTTCTCATTCTTGCAAAATCCATTTACAAACTTGAGAGCCTCTCTCTCTAAAACCGCACTTCTCTCTAGCTTTTCTCCCAAACCGACCGACCAAATCTCGAGTTCTATACGTCATTAGAAAGATCTCGAAGAATACTACACGAATCTGCAATTGCATGTGGGATTTGATTCGGATTTGAGGTAATAATCACCATTTCCCTCTTCTTTACTTTCGGTTTTGAGAAAAAGGTTCAAAATTCCTAATTTTTGATTTGTTTGGAGTTATTCTGCTCGAGTTATAACTCGATTCTGCTAGAAAAATGTAATAGAAACAAACCTAGACTTGTTCCTTAACATATTTATGATTTTTGGTCTGGAAATGCATGTTTGAAAGCTAAAAAACACGAAAAAATTCGTGTAGCCAAGAACAAGTTTGAAATGAACTATGTTCGAGGCCTTTCATGAACTTCGAAGCCTGCCTATGTTCGAGCCACTTATGTTCGAGATTATGCATATGTTCGAACCTCATTATGTTCGAAGGCCATACATGTTCGAGTCTCACCTTAAGTTCGAAGGCTCCATCAAATTCGTGAGACTTGAACATGTTCGTGGGCAACATTCATTTTGTCAAACACATAACTAACAAGATACTTAGCTAGAAGTTATATTTTGTAGTTTCTGGATTTTTAAAGCTAGCATTATTACTTTAGTATATATTCTGTAATGTTAAATTACAGACACTACACAGCACTTCAGATATAAAATTAAAGTGTTTAGCACGGTTATGAGTCAAAGTTAAATGACAGAGAGTTTAAAGCTTATTTAAAGTATTAAAGCCTTCAGAAATTGTGCAAAGCCAGAGTTAAAGTCTAGATAAGCCCGAGCAAGCATTTCAGAGTATTACAAAGCATAAGACACTACTGTGAGTAACAGTTATTCTTGTTTACATGTATTATATGTAATTGAGACATAATTTGCTTCTATATGCTTTCTTTGGACTTCAATAGACTGTTGTGAGCGAAGGCGAACACTGTGGTACAGGCGATGCCCAGCTTAGCCGGATCTTACATCTGATCTATTAATGTGCATAATTTATTGCTATCTGTTTATTATTCTGCATATTATACAGCAAGCTTCGTTTGAGCGTTTCTTCGTGCATCTCATAAGCATTTTACATTTGAGCAAGCAATTCTGATGCACACCACTATCCCCAAGCATTATGCGGGTAACTAGCCCCGCATCACAGATTGATCATCTGTCAGCGGTAACCCCTAGTGGTGGCATATCCTTTCAGCGTGCAATGTCTCAATTGTGCAAGCATTCATTTTGGGTATTAAGCATTTACAAGCAAGCAAGCATTACAGCCTTTTATAGGCCTTTTTCGTTTAGCCACATATCTTACATGCATCATGAATATCTGTTAACTCACTAAGCAATTAGCTTACAATTGCTACTCACAATTTTTACAGGCAAAGGTAAAGAGCAAGCTGGATCATCTGCTTAGGTCTATTTTCTGATCAACCTAGAAGATTTTAGCTCACTATTCAGCTTGTGGTGTAGTATTGAGCTGCTTTGGGATCTGGGTAGCTACTTTTGTTTATATTTTGATGTTTTAGCAACTTAGCAATGAACCTTGTAATAGTTTATTCAGATTTATGCAAGTTTTAGACTTAATGTGATATATTATGTCTGTTGTTATTTTATTCCTGGAATTAAGGAAGCGTGATTAAAGCACGGATGTGACAACATTAAATTCATAGTTTAAACTAGGGGTGAGGGACAGGTACCATTTCCCGAACCCGAACCAGTACCGAACTGGTACCGGTACCGACCGATACCGAATTAATATATTCGGTTCGGTATTCGGTTTTTAAATTAGCTAAAATTCGGTATTCGGTACTCTCGGTTCGGTATTCGGTTTTTGAATTAGCTAAAATTCGGTATTCGGAACCGAACCGGCACCATATAAAATTGTACGGTTCGGTATTCGGTTCTTTCAAAACTAATAGTTCGGTTTCGGTATTTTCGGGATCGGTACCGGTTCGGTACGGTCCAGTACCGAGCTCACCCCTAGTTTAAACTAAAAATCCTCGATTATAATTATTTAAATCCTAGGATGTTACAGTGCTTACGAGCACGGATCCTAATATACACTTTTATCATCGTGCGGTGAAGCACAAATTCCGATATATGTGTATCATCATGCGAAATGCACGAATCCCGTTTTATATTATGACAGTTTAAAGTATTATCGAACATAGATGTTCAACCCGACTGAAATTATTTTTAATGGGATGTATGGTCCATACAAGAGCAACTTGCATTTATAAGTCTTCAGTGACAGTTAGAACGGAGTTTAAAGATATCATGAAATATTCATGTACAAATGATGCACTTCAAATGAGAGCAAGCTATCATGTATTTAACATGTCAAATATGTGGGTGCATCAAATGACAAATAACTCAGATCAAGTGTCAAACAATATCAAGAGCACCTAAAACATGTCATTTTAATGTAATTTATATATGTAAACAATAAACACAGATGTAACGTTTATAATCTATTACTCACAGTAGTATTATTAGCAAGGATGTCCCAAAATAATCACAGGGTCTTACACAACCCATAGTATAAGTACCCAAAGTGCCATATTTTATTTGGTCAAAATTATATTTGTTAGTCTTTGCTTTGTCAAATCAATCCTTTAGACACTTAATTTTATTTGTCTCATTGTGGGTAAAATAACATCACGATAAACTTGTAAGAACATTATATGAAATCTATAGTAGTACATGCTTACTATATTCATTTCTCATGAAAATTATGTATAATACTGCTCAACTTTGGATCCATCATTGACCCGAAGTTTGGATTCTAGTCCGAAGTTCGAACCCATATCTGATTCGACACTAACACGAACTTCGTAACCCATCCAAAATTTGGAGACTTGGCACATTTCTAACTTATTTTGATGATCATCCGAAATTTGGATCACACTTTGATCTGAAGTTGAAGTTGATACTTTGAAGATATTTGTCTAAATCCATGACACAAAGTTTGAATCCCAACATCGAAGTTCAGATCCCTAAGGGGTCCGAAGTTGGAGTTTAACTTCACGTAACAGTTATGAACTTTGCATTTTTCACAAGAACTTTGATTTCTGACTAGATTAATGTAACTTTTCCTCTTAAAAACACCATATAATTAAATCACATATAACACATATCTAACATTAAATTAGTGTTTTAAAACACATAATAGGTTGAATCCATACCTTTACTTTGAATCTGAACCCAATTCTTGTTTCCTAAGCTTTAGTACACTTCTAAATTTCTAACATGCATTCGTAAATCAAAGCTCCAGAATCATAAATCGGTTCTTCGTAGCCAAACACAAAACCTAATTTTAATCAGTTATTACCTCAAATTGAACGGCACACACACATGTGTGTGTACAAGACATATTTTCATGACACTACTTTTTAAATGGTGAACATGAGATTCATTTTAAAATTTTAATTTTTCATATTACCAATCAACTTAAACTTTTATTGTTATTCAAAAAATCATTTGGGGGGTTGGGGGGTTTCCTGTAAAAACTCTCGTATTCATGTACAAATTAAGACGTACTCGAGTGCACATATGCAAAAAATAAAAGTTTGTGTTTTATGCATCAATAAAAAGTTATTTAAAAAAAAACCTTAAATATGTAAATTGATCAAAAATTATTTAATAAAAAATTTAAATTGACTACCCAAAATTAGGTACTCATTTTAAGTAACCTACTTGTAAGACTGAAAGATCATCTTCCTCAATGTTCAAACCCAAATTCACCTGTTTTTTTCTCTGATATATTCTCCTTTCTCTTCTTCCTCTTTAACCATTTCCTTCATACCAACTCCCAACCCCCTGATTCTCTGGTGATTTTGTTGCATCAAACTTCAATATACATACATACATATATACACACACACACACAAACAAATATACAGATTCTATGTATATCAATCCAATGGCCTCCTGCTTCTTCTTCTTCATCTTCTCTCTGCAACTCATCCTCTTCGTTCCTCCAACTCTTTCCACGTCCAGACGCGTCCTCCGCGACCATGTTTCCGGCCACCACGAACCCACGTTCCGGGTGGCCCTCAAACACGTTGATTCCGGCAAAAATTTGACAAAATTCGAAAGATTACAACGTGGTGTAAAGAGAGGTAATCTTCGGGTAGAAAGACTTATCAATAACATGATGGCAAGTTTATCATCCGTTGATTCAACTACTTCTTCGCAAGTTACGTCACCTGTTCATGCTGGAAACGGAGAGTTCTTGATGAATTTAGCCATCGGAACGCCACCGGAAAAATACTCAGCCATTATGGATACCGGTAGTGATCTCATTTGGACACAATGCAAACCATGCACTAAATGTTTCGATGCACCAACGCCTGTTTTTGATCCGAAAAAGTCCTCGAGTTTTTCTAAAGTTTCGTGTTCGAATAGTTTATGTAAAGCTTTACCAACTTCTGATTGTGGTTTAGATGGGTGTGAGTATTTGTATTCGTATGGTGATTATTCTTCGACTCAAGGCGTTTTAGCAACAGAAACGTTTACATTCGATTCAGTTACAGTTCCAGAAATAGGGTTTGGTTGCGGAGAAGATAACGAAGGAAGTGGATTCAATCAAGGTGGTGGATTAGTAGGGTTAGGAAGAGGATCATTATCTTTAATCTCACAGTTAAAAAAATCGAAATTTTCTTACTGTTTAACCTCCATTGATGATGAAGAAACATCATCAGAAAACCCTACAAGTTTACTTATATTAGGGTCTTTAACGACCGAAAAAACATCAAACGACAGCGTTTTAACGACACCATTAATCAAAAACCCTACACAACCTTCATTCTATTACCTTTCCTTAATTGGTATTTCAGTCGGAACAGTCGATTTACCAATCAAGAAATCGACTTTCGCAATCAATTCCGACGGGAGTGGTGGGATGATCATCGATTCCGGTACCACCATTACGTATCTTGAAGAATCGGCTTTCGATATGGTGAAGAAAGAGTTTGTGAAACAAACAAAGTTGGATATTGTCGATGATAGCTCGGATTCAACTGGTTTGGATCTGTGTTTTCAGTTGCCGGCGGCGGATGACGGTTCCGGGCAGACGACGATCGAGATTCCACAACTGATTTTTCATTTCGAAGGAGCGAGTTTGGATTTGCCGGGAGAGAATTATATGATCGGAGATGCAAAAGCTGGTTTGGCATGCTTGGCAATGGGGAGTTCAAGTGGGATTTCAATATTTGGAAATATACAACAGCAAAATATGATGATTGTTCATGATCTTGAGAAGGAGACTTTATCATTCATTCCAACAAAATGTGGTAATTTGTAATCATCAATATATATATATATATATATATATATATATATATATATATATATATATATATATATATACACACACACACACACATATTATATTATGAGTTCGAATCAGTATGCATCGTAGAACGTAAAAATCACAGTGTATATGATACAGTATGGATTCCGTTTGATGTACTTAATTTGATTTTGCTTGTGTTGCAGTATGCCTTCCTTATAATTAATACAATGTGGTTCTTACGGTTCGTCGACGTACAATGGTTTTCAATTCAGCCACACACACACACACACACACACACACACACACACACACACACACACACACACACACACACACACACACACACACACACACACACATATATATATATATATATATATATATATATATATATATATATATATATATATATATATATATAATAAATGAACAATGATGTATTGATCATATTTACAGGGGTACCAAAGTACCATATTAAATGATCATGTTCATTACGATAAAATATTTAATTTTATGCAAAACTATAATATGTACATGTTCAAATGTGCATTATTATTGACTAGGTCACATCATTTATATAAAATAATAAAATGTTTAGTTTAATACAAAATAGCAATATGCACATGTTTAAATGTGCAATATTCATGAACATGCATGAAATTAAACATTTAAAAATTTTATTGTGATGAATATGAGAATTATGTGAACTAGTTAAATCATAATATGTGTGTGTGTCTATATATATATATGGGTGGGTTCAATGGAAAATCAATATGCACCTGAAAACTATGGAAACCTACGCATACCGTCCGATATGGTGCATTTCATGAAAAACGCGGTGGCATGATCGTAAATAAGATGATGCATCACGCGGGAAATTTGATGCATTTGCGGTGGTGCAGTGCGGTTAATTTTCACAAGTTTTCAGGTGCATTGTGGCTTTCCATTGAACCCCTATATATATATATATATATATATATATATATATATATATATATATATATATATATATATATATATATATATTGGATTGATGCATGTTTTATATGGTTTGTGAAGTGAAAATACACTTGTAAAAAGAATGCATTCAAATCATTTTTGTTTTAGATGACATGTATATATTTTTTAAAGGTTTTTGTTTTGTCTTAAATTCTAAAACGCATGATTATATATATATATTGATTAATATCGAAAATACTTCATCAAGTTTTTCATTTTCATGATTGAGTCTTTAAACTTTTTTTTTTCTTATTGTTTAAGTCCATAAACTAGTCTTTTTTTTCTTATTTAAAAGTGTATATTTTACATTTTTGACCGGTTACCAAATTAGTAATCTTGATTTTTTTTACCTGATTAATGTTTAAAAATTTCCATAATCTTTTCATATTACAACGATTATGTCTCTAAAACGTTTGTTTTATCAATTGTATTTTAACATAAATCTGTTTGCCGGTCAAAAATATATATATATTTTTTTAGAGTTAATTACAAAAATGGTCCCTGTGGTTTGTTCTAAAATTTGGATTTGGTCCCTAAACTTTCAATTTTGCAAAAACGGTCCTTATTTTCATAGTTTGTTTGCAATTTTGGTCCCTCAACCTATTAACTTTTTTAATATGACCAATTTACCCTTATGTTGATGCAAACTATAGGGACCATTTCTATAATTAGTTTTTAACTCTTTTTAATCTTAATTAAATAAATTATTTTTTAGTGTTACTTAACTTTAATAAACTATAAAAAATAGAAAAGAATTATTTTATTATTTATGTTGATTCATAAATGTTTTAAATATTTTTAGTCTTAATTAATTTTAATATACTATAATCAAAGTGTAAACCAATCAAAATTTATAATCGAAAATGTCATTTATGTTTAGAAATTATTTTTTAAAGGTTTCATAAATAATAAATTTTTTCTTTATAATTATTTATACTGTTCATACATTTATAATTAAAAATATTTATGTTGATCAAACCACAAAGACCATTTATGTAATTCACTCTACTTTATTTTTAGTGTTAATTAACTTTAATAAATTATTAAAGAAATTAGTTATGAGCTAACAGTTTAATTAAAGTTAAAATTATTAAAGAACTTAAATAAATAAAAAATTAACGTTTAATTTGACCGAGTTAAAAAAACCTTCAAAATGGTCTAAGACAATCAAATTTTTTATTTAACGTATCAATTATTTTATCGTTTTAATTTTTAATTACACCAAAAACGATTTAAAATTTTAGGTCCATATAACATCTTTGAGATTCATGATTAACAACTTTTATCATCAAACTTGGTTTGTCAGACCTTTACATAAAATCAAGAAATATAAATAGGTTTTTAATTTTTTTTCATCTTTCAATTTGACTTTTCATTTAATCCGATTAAATCGACACCTTAAAAATTTAAACCATTTAGATTTATCACTTTACCATTATCACCTTGCTTTGATATAAATGTGAACAGTTTTTAAAATAGAATCTTTGGCCGATTTTATTTAAGAAGAAAGTAAAATATTTGACCAACAAACATATTTTTATTATAAATTTATGAACTAACATAAATAATTATAGAGTCAAATATTTTTATAATATTTTATACACGAAACTTCTAGAAAATAGTTTCTAAACATAAATGATTTTTTCGATTATAAATTTTGATTGGTTTACACTTTGATTATAATAAATTAAAATTAATTAAGACTAAAAATATCTAAATCATTTATGAACCAACATGAATAATTAAATAATTCTTTTATTTTTTTATAGTTTATTAAATTTAAGTAACACTAAAAAATAATTTATTTAATTAAGAATAAAAAAGAGTTAAATAATTAATTGTAGAAATGGTCCCTATAGTTTGCATCAAAATAAGGGTAATTTGGTCATATTAGAAAAGTTGATAGGTTGAGGGACCAAAATTGCAAACAAACTATGAAAATAAGGACCGTTTCTGCAAAATTGAAAGTTCAGGGACCAAATCCAAATTTTAGGACAAACCACAGGGACCATTTTTGTAATTAACTCTTTTTTTTTAAATAAGAAGAACATACTTTAAAAAATAAAAAAAAAATTTATTGTTATATTATATACAGAAGACAAAATTAATTTATAAAGTTGATATGACGGATGTCATGCCAACATCATCATGCATGAGTGTTGGACATCATATTATCATAAGCATGCATTATTATAAATGCGTACACACACCCAAGTACCCCACCATTCGTAACTTGCAAAATAAATAAATTTTGAGTGTTTGTTTTAAGGAGAAAGAATAATTAATTTATAACATAAAACTTAACTTAAATTAAGTGATTTTATCTGTGTATTGCGACGGGTCTTGAGCTAATTTATAAATACTAACGAAAAAACTGTTGGAAAAAAGTGTAAATTTTTTCAAAGGAAAAAGTGGTTTTTCCATGGTTTTGGACCAAATATAATTATATATAATTGTGACATATATAATGAATATTTTGTGGGTTTGTATTCTCCTTGAAGATAGGATTCCAACGATATAAAGAACGTCTAAAACGGAGCTAAGATGAATGAGATATCGATGCTCAAAGATTGGTGTTTGGAATGAAAGAAACATCTTCTAAGTGGGTGAAGAGAGTCCCACATAGGAAGGAAGATGAAACCAAAGTGGGTTTATAAGGAGGAGTGTTCAAAGCTATGGCAAGATTGTTTGTGGTTTTACTCCAATGCCTACCCGCGCGCAGGGGGGTGCAAATCTTGGACCCCGAAGGCTAAAATCCACTGAACTCGTGTACGCCAGCACCTGCGTACACGAATGCAGCTCCGAAAATCAGGGCTCGTGCGAGACAACTTTTTTACTCCAGGTGAGAGTTGGACAGGCTTCGTGAAACCTGTTCTGGAGTTTGCTCAAGCTGTCCGTGAGCATGTTGAGGTGGTTCAAGCTGTTCGCATGATCAGCAGCGTCCAAGCTGTCCTTGAACAGGTTGAAGGCCTAACCTGTCCAGTATGGTTTTACTCCAATGCCTACCCGCGCGCAGGGGGGTGCAAATCTTGGACCCCGAAGGCTAAAATCCACTGAACTCGTGTACGCCAGCCCCTGCGTACACGAATGCAGCTCCGAAAATCAGGGCTCGTGCGAGACAACTTTTTTACTCCAGGTGAGAGTTGGACAGGCTTCGTGAAACCTGTTCTGGAGTTTGCTCAAGCTGTCCGTGAGCATGTTGAGGTGGTTCAAGCTGTTCGCATGATCAGCAGCGTCCAAGCTGTCCTTGAACAGGTTGAAGGCCTAACCTGTCCAGTATGGTTGTTCAAGCTGGTCAGCGCCCAAGCTGTCCTTGAGCAGGTTTCGTACCAGAATTGATAATTAAATCAGCGGCTGACTGATTTAATGAGCTGTTACTATTTGGTTTCAACACATAATTACTCATCATTAATTGACAATAAACCTTGTAATAATGGAATATTACAAAACGGTTTTTGTAATTAAAAAGATGATTAATTTTGTTGTTTCAACTCCAATTTCCTATAAAATAATTGGAGATTCAACACACCAAACCACTTGAAAGACTTAAAAATATTCTGGAAACACTTGAGATATTTGAAAGGTTTTACACTTTAACGGCGAGACGTTGCTGCTTCCAAGAACGAAGATCACTTTGAATTCACGTGTTTTTTCAGGCAAGTTGGTTACCTCCGGCAGTACACGCTGCTTTGGCTGTTGTACCCTGGGAAACAGACTTCGAATCTTTTTTAAGGGAATCGTGTCAAACACGAGACTCAGCCTTTATTTTCCGTATTGTAATTTACTTTCCGTATTATTATTTCTTTTATTTGTAATTTTAATTTCCGTACTTTATTTATTTCCGTGTATTGTAATTTCATTTCTTGAATTGTAATTCGTAATATATTTCTTATATTTTATAATTGGTATCGGACACAATATCCCTACAATCTTAAAATAGATTTTACAACCACGATACCGGTTATAAAATTAGGAATTTTTTGAGAAATTGTTTCTTCGATTCAAACAAGTTTTGTCTCGGAGTTAAATTTCTACACTTTTTGTTTCGACTTAAACAAGTTTTATTTCGGAACAAGTTGTGTTTTCCAGATTTATATAATCTTTTTGTCTTGATTCAAACAAGTTTTGTTTTCAAGACGAATTTGATTTGTTACAACAGCATCTTCGTTGGTGTTTTTTGAACGGATGATTCACGAACACTTTCGTTGTTAAAATAAAGTTTTTTTTTAAAGAAGTTCTATAATTATTTGGACGGTTGATTCAAATAATTATTTTTAAAACCGTGTTGATTAAACGGCCGATTTAATTCAACAATTGAAATAATAATCATAAATTTTTTGTGATTTTTCAGATTTTTAAAATGGCAAGTAATATTCCTACCGTTGGTCCTTTGACCGGTGGTCAAGCTGCGAATACCGTTGCTAACCATGCTGAAAAACCGGAAAAATTTTCCGGATTGAATTTTAAACGTTGGCAACAAAAGATGTTCTTTTACTTGACCACTTTGAACCTTGCGAGGTTCTTGACTGAATCTGCTCCTCAATTGAAAGAAGGGGAGACCGATGCTCAAGTTGTGAGTGCGGTAGATGCATGGAAGCATTCAAATTTCCTTTGTCGTAATTATGTCTTGAATGACTTGGTTGATGAACTCTATAACGTGTATTGTAAAACAACTAATTCTAAAGAACTTTGGGAATCTTTGGATAAAAAATATAAAACCGAGGATGCGGGAACTAAAAAGTTTGTTGTTGCCCGATTCTTAGATTTTAAAATGATAGATTCCAAAACCGTTATGAGTCAAGTTCAAGATCTCCAAGTTTTATTGCATGACATACACGCCGAAGGAATGATCCTTAGCGAATCCTTTCAAGTTGCGGCTATGATTGAGAAATTGCCAAGTGGATGGGTAGATTTCAAGAATTATTTAAAGCACAAACGAAAGGAAATGACCATTAAAGATCTTGTTGTTCGTCTTCGTATTGAGGAGGATAACAAGACGGCTCTCAAGAATACTTATAACCCCGCGTCGGCTAAAGCTAATCTTGTGGAGTATGGTAAATCGTCAAAAGACAAAGGAAAAAAGGTGGTCAAAGGAAAAAGTGTTCACTTGGGACCAAAAGATGGAGTTGCAAAGAAAAAGCTCCAAAAGCCATAATTCACCGGAATTTGCTACAGTTGTGACCAACCGGGTCATAGAGCCGCTAATTTCAAGATGCCCAAGAGAGAGGTGCCAAAGCAAGCTAACATGGTGCTAGATGACATTGATGATTTAGTGGCTATGATCTCCGAGTTAAACATGGTGGGGTCGAATCCGAGGGAATGGTGGATTGACACGGGAGCCACTAGGCATGTGTGTTCCGATCAAAGTATGTTTAACACTTTCAAGGCGGTTGATGGCGAAAAGATTTTCATGGGAAACTCTGCAACGGCCGAAATCAAGGGTGAAGGTGATGTGATCTTGAAGATGACATCCGGGAAAGACCTCAAGTTGACAAAAGTTTTGTTTGTACCGGAAATTCGAAAGAATTTGGTTTCCGGGTGGCTTTTGAATAAGTTTGGATTTAGACTAGTTTTTGAATCCGATAAGTTTGTTTTGACCAAAAAAGGTCTTTATGTTGGTAAGGGCTATGCCCTTGATGGTATGTTTAAAATGAATGTAATGGTGACTAAAGCAAATAATAAGAATTTGAATTCCGTTTATTTGACTGAGTCTTCAAATGTATGGCATGGACGATTTGGACATGTCAATTTTAATTCATTACGTCGTTTAATCAAGTTAAATTGCATTCCATCTTTTCATATTGATTCAAATTATAAATGCCAAACTTGTGTTGAAGCCAAACTTACAAGATCGTCTTTCCAATCGGTTGAAAGAATAACCGAACCACTTGATATGATTCACACGGATGTGTGTGATTTAAAATCCATTCCTACGAGAGGTGGTAATAAGTACTTCATCACGTTTATTGATGATTGTACAAGATATTGCTATGTTTACTTGATGAAAAGTAAAGATGAAGCAATCGAGAAGTTTCTTTTATACAAACAAGAGGTTGAGAACCAACTCAACAAAAAGATTAAGGTTGTAAGAAGTGATCGGGGTGGTGAATATGTGTCACCGTTTACGGATTTATGTGCTCAACATGGAATCCGACACGAATTCACCGCTCCTTACTCACCTCAACAAAATGGTATTGCGGAAAGAAAAAACCGAACATTGAAAGAAATGGTGAATGCCATGTTAATAAGTTCGGGAATGAGCCAAGAAATGTGGGGGGAAGCTATCCTCTCGGCTACTTATCTTTTGAATAAGATACCCCGCAAAAAAATGGATAAAACACCGTATGAACTTTGGATGGGAAGAGAGCCATCCTATAAGTACTTACGAGTGTGGGGGTGCCTAGCAAAGGTTGTTGTATCGGCACCTAAGGCTCAAAAGATAGGACCTAAAACGGTTGATTGCATATTTATTAGTTATGCACATCATAGTAGTGCCTATCGGTTTCTTGTGTATGAGTCTAAAAATCCAGAAATTCACAAGAATACCATCATGGAATCAAGGAATGCATCCTTCTTTGAGAATATATTCCCTTGTTTACAAAAGAATCGTGCTAGTTCGTCTAAATCAAGTGACGAAAATGTCCAAGATGAGACATTAGGACAACCTGAAAGAGAAGAGGTTAAGCCTAGAAGAAGTAAAAGGAAAAGGGTTGAAAAATCATATGGAGATGATTTTGTCACTTACATGGTTGAAAGTGAACCCAAAACTTACCGAGAAGCGGTAACTTCTTCTGAAGGACCTCAATGTAAAGAAGCCATCAAGAGTGAAATTGAGTCAATTTTACAAAATCATACTTGGGAACTAGTGGACCTTCCTGAAGGTTGTAAACCACTAGGTTACCGATGGCTTTTTAAGAGGAAAATGAAACCTGATGGTTCCATTGATAAATATAAAGCACGGTTGGTAATCAAAGGTTACAAACAAAAGGAGGGTGTTGATTACTTTGATACATATTCGCCGGTGACGCGAATAACATCCATTAGATTGGTGCTTGCGATTGCCGCAATAAGAAATCTAGAAGTGCACCAAATGGATGTGAAGACGACTTTTCTAAACGGTGATTTAGAAGAGAAAATCTACATGGAGCAACCCGAGGGTTTTAGTGCTCCCGGATGTGGAAAGAAAGTTTGTAGGCTTGTTAAGTCATTATATGGCTTGAAGCAAGCTCCCAAACAATGGCATCAAAAGTTTGACCACGTCATGCTAGAATGTGGATTCAAAATTTGTTGGGAAATAGTTTAAGTATACTCAAGCTGTTAGTTTAGACTTCTCAGACTGTTAGTAGATTTTTCATGTAAGTACAAAGTTCATGCTGCTAGTTGAAGAAACTCGAGCTGCCAGTGTAAAAGTTCAAGCTGCCAGAGCAAAACAACTCAAGCTGCTCAGTTCATGCTGTCAAGTCATTCAAGCTGCTCAACAGTTTCATAAACAGAATGTGCTGATTTTCAGGAAAGATATCTACACGAAGATTCAAGCATATCTACTATCAGAGAAGTCATAGTCCTTCAAGGAAACACGTCCATAAAGCAATATAAATAGACAGAATATTGTATAGAAGTTACATATAGAAGGAGAGAAGTTTTCTGCATATTTTGAGTCTGTAATTGCTTTATTGTTAAGTTTTCTTAAGCCTCTAAGGTTGTAAAACCCTAAGAACAGTCTGTGTTCTTCGTCTAATCAAAACAGATTAGAGGTAATTGTAATCATTGAATTCAGCAATACAAACAGTCTTGTTTACTTCTTATGTTTTAAGCTTAATTGTTTCTGAAAGTTTTTGTTAAAATAATTAAGTGTTATTCCGCAAACTTCTTAATTAAACTTTGATTCAAAGCAAGATTATTGATTTATACTCTGATAAATTCAAATCAGTTAATCTTGGTTATTCATAATTTGCATAATTTTCAGATCCTGACAAGTGGTATCAGAGCCAGGTTTGTCAAACCAGGTTATTCAAATCAGGTTTTTCAAACCAAGTTGTTCTTTGTTTTTCAAAGTCAAAAACTTTCTTTCAAATTTTTAATCTTTTTCAATGGAATTTGAAAATAGCAGCAGTGGATCTGGGCAAGGACTCAAAGTGCCTATGCTCAAGCCCACTGAGTTTGAGATGTGGAAACTCAGGATTCAACAGCATATTCAATTCATTGATTATGCCATATGGGAAGCTGTTGAATTCCCTCCTGCAGTTGATCCAGAACTTGATGCTGAGGGAAAACCAGTCAAAACTCCTCCAAAAACTGAACTTGAAAGGAAGGCTAGAATGAATGAAGTGAAAGCACTCACATTATTACAAATAGCCATTTCTAATGCTTATCAACATCAGTTTAAAAAATTTTATACTGCTCACTCTCTTTGGAATGCCTTAGAGAAGAGGTTTGCTGGTAATGCAAGTACCAAGAGAAATCAAAAGGACCTCTTGAAACAGCATTATGAAAACTTTTCTGGTGGCAAGAATGAAAACCTCACTCAAATCTTTGACAGGTTCAACAAACTGATAAGTGAACTGGAAAGTGCAAAGGTCAATCTGGATCAAGATGAAGTCAACAGAAAGTTTCTCAGATCTCTTGGAGAAGAATGGACAGTCTATGCTGCACAGTGGAGAACAAAAGACACACTTGATTAGATAGAATTGGATGATCTATACAACAGTCTAAGAGTGTTTGAGACTGAAATTGATGCTAAAAAGAAATCCTTTTCTTATAATCACAACACTGCTCTTCTGTCCTCTGAAAAATCTAATAAATGTGATTCTTTTTCAGGTGGTGATGGCAATTCTGCTGAAACTCATTATGAAGCTTTTGTTGCCAATGATGGATTATTTGCTCTAAATGTTGAAGACTTGGAAAAAATTCATCCAGATGATCTTGAAGAGATGGATTTAAAGTGGCAACATGCAATGCTGACCATGAGAGCCAAAAGATTTCTGAAAAGAACTGGTAGGACCAACTTTCAAGCCAAAACAGAAGGCAAACCATCTTTTGATAAATCAAAAGTGGAATGCTATAAATGCCATAAGCTTGGTCACTTTGCCAGAGAATGTAGATCTCAAGGTCAACAACCATCAAGGACTTCACAGCCCATTCAAGCTTCCTCATCAACAGCACTTGTCTCTCAAGAAGACAATGTGTTTGACTGGAGTGATCAGACAGAGGAAGAATTCCAAAATCAAGCACTTATGGCAGAAACCTCAAATGTCTCCTCAACTGAACTACCATCTGAGGTAAATCTAAACTCTGCTCTCAATCATGCAAAAATATGGTTAAAAAGTACAGAGATCATAATGAGAGCATGTGCAAAACTCTAGCTAAGATGGAAGAAAGGAGATATGAATATATGCAAGCCATAGAAGATCTGGAAAAACAGATCAATGACTATAAGGATAATGAGATTCAAATGGGGTATGATAGAAACTATCATGAATGGGAGAAAAAGGAACTCAATAAGAAAATAGAATCTTTGAATAAAAAGGTAGAAGAATCTGAACAGAAGGTGTTAGAGGCTAATGAGAAACTGGAATCTGTTAACATAGATTTAGGTAACTTCAAGTTAGCAAATCAAAAGCTAGAACACCTAATGGAAGTTCAATTCAAAGATAGAGTCAAATCTCAGGTCAATCCAAAAGAAGGAATAGGATACAGAGCTACTCCACCTCCATATAATAACAAGTACATTCATCCAATGAGTGAAGTTGCTGATAGACTTGTCAATGAACCACTAGATGAGTCTATGACTATTGTAGATCCTATCCTTGATAACAGTCCTGAATTAAAAGAAGATAAGAGTCACAATAGAGACTGTGACACAAAGAGTGCACCCATAGAAGTCCAAGTTCCCAGTAAGAAAGGAAAAGAGAAGATGAGTGTATGCAATGCTACTCCACAAGTTTCTGTACATTCTAACTGTAACACTGCATCCTCATCAAAAGGAACTAAAAGAGGTAAAACTGTTTCTATCTGCACATGCCAAAAGCATGGTGTTCAAAAGTTTCCTAAACAACAGCAGGTAAGAGGAAACCAGAGAAACAAGAACCAGAAATTGACAGAAAAGTCTGGTGTTCCAATTCAAACTGTCAAAAAATGCTTTCACTGTGGAAGGAAGAATCATTTAGCCAAGGATTGTTTTTACAAACCAGCTGTTGCAAAACAGCCTGTGCGTCACACAAAATCAAATCCTAAACAGGCAAAACACTCAAACGTGAAACCTTCCACAGCAGCTCCAAAGAGAACAGTTGATCACAGATTCTCAAAAATTAACAAAAAACAGTCCACACATCAAAAACAAGTTTTGGCAAAGCCAAAATCAAGTTTTAAACAAATATGGTGTGTCAAGGACAAATCTGTTGATCACACTGCTAATGCAAAAGATCAGACTGCTAAGTCAAAATCTGATGCTGGTAGTGCAAAAAGTGAAACTGTTAGCACTACAAACACAGCTCAAGCTGATGGGCACCAAACTGGAGCTGCTAGTGAATCATCTAAGACTGTTAGAAGAAAAGATGATCAAAATAGTTGGATACCTCATATTATCACTAAATACTCTCCAAAGACTCCATCAGTTGATCTCACCAAATATAAGAAGTCAAAAACAGTTTTTAGTTATGTCAATGTACAAGGCCAACCCAAAACCAATTTGGTTTGGGTTTACTCCACTACTAACTAAGCTGTTATTTGTGCAGGGCAACCACAGGTCTCCTCCTAGGACAAGATGGCATCTGGACAGTGGATGCTCTAGGCACATGACAGGCAATTCTGAATGCTTGTCAAATTTCAAAGGCTTTGATGGAGGTTTTGTCGCATTTGGAGGCAATTCAAAAGGAGGTAAGGTTACAGGTAAAGGTACTGTAAATGCAGGCAACATGACATTCCATGATGTTTTGTATGTTGAACAGCTTAAGTACAATTTATTGAGTGTCTCTCAAATCTGTGACAAACAAAACATTGTTCTGTTCACAGATTCTGAGTGCATTGTTCTTTCAAAGGATTTCAAAATTCCTGAAAATCTTGTTTTACTTAGAACACCAAGAAAGGACAATGTTTACTGCCTAGACACAGCTCTTTTGACTAAATAAAATACTTTAAGCTGTTTAATATCCAAAGCATCATCAAATGAGTCTGCTCTTTGGCATAGAAGGATGTGTCACATGAACTTCAAGTCCATGAATGAGTTAGTTAAAAAGAATCTGGTAAGAGGTTTACCACAAAAGGAGTTCATTTGTGATGATCATTGTGTAGCTTGTCTTAAAGGTAAGCAACACAAAACTTCTCATAAGGCCAAAGAAGTAAATTCAATCTCATCTGTTCTTCAGCTGTTACATATGGATCTATTTGGTCCAACATCTGTTTTGAGTTTGAATAAAAGGGCATACTGTTTAGTCATTGTTGATGATTTCACCAGATTTACTTGGGTTTACTTTCTTAGGTCCAAAGATGAAACTGCTGAGCTTGTTAAGTCTTTTATCCTTAAGATAGAAAACCAATCCAATTCCAAAGTTAAGGTGATAAGATCAGACAATGGAACTGAATTTAAAAATCAAATTCTAAACAGTTTCTGTGAGTCCAAAGGTATTGCTAGACAATATAGTGCACCAAGAACACCACAGCAAAATGGTGTAGCTGAAAGAAAGAATAGATAATTAATTGAGGCTGCTAGAACAATGTTAGCTGATTCCAATCTGCCTATGACTTTCTGGGCAGAAGCTGTTAATACAGCCTGTTATGTTCTAAATAGGGTTCAAGTAGTTCAATCACAAAGGAAAACTCCCTATGAGCTATTCCACAACAAAAGTCCCCTAATAGCTTTCTTCAAGCCTTTTGGATGCCCATGTACTATTCTTCACACTAAGACTCACTTAGGGAAGTTTGAGAGTAAGGCTGAAGAAGGATTTTTTGTAGGATACTCAACTCAAAGCAAAGCCTATAGAGTATACAACAGAGTGTCTAAAACAATTGAAGAAAGTGCCAATGTTGAATTTAATGAAAATACTGCTAACATCAAAGGCACTAGTCCTGATTGGTTATTTGATTTAGATTCACTAACAAATTCTCTGAGCTTTGCTGAGTTTACTGCAGAAGCTGATGCATACAGGGTTGAAGCTGCTAACACAAATTCTCATGCTGCCAATACAATTTCTCATGCTGTTGGCACAAAGTTTCAGACTGCTGCAGATTCAACAAGTTGGGATGATTTCACCACTTTACCACTTCTGTCATGTGATCCTCCAGGGATCCTGAGCACTCAACATGATGCAAATCCAGATACTGAAGTGCCATTCCCAAGTCCTGACAGCACAGCTCAAACACAAAAGGAAACAGCTCCAGTTTCTAGGCTAGCAGTCCCAACAGCTTCTCAAGCTGTTAGCCTAGAAACTCAAGCTGTTCCAGAAACTGAACCAATCACTGGTTCTGATGGAGATGACACAAACCTTGGAACGTCCTTCCAAACAGAGAGAGAGCCCACACTAAGAGTTCATAAGTATCACCCTCTCAATCAAATATTGGGTGATCCAAGAACTCCTGTTCAAACAAGGAAGATGGTTCACAATGAGACTGCTGCTGCTGAACAAGCAGTTCCAGAATTCAGCCTAGCTGCTTTTGAACATGCCTGCTTCATATCTCAACTAGAACCTAAAAAGGCATCAGAAGCACTAAAAGATTCATCCTGGATTGAAGCTATGCAAGAAGAGCTTTTACAGTTTAAAATTCAGAATGTATGGACTCTGGTGGATCTTCCTAAAGGTAAGAGAGCAATAGGTACAAGATGGGTGTTCAGAAACAAGAAGGATGAGAGAGGGATAGTCATAAAAAACAAAGCAAGACTAGTAGCACAAGGGTACACTCAAGAAGAGGGAATAGATTATGATGATGTTTTTGCTCCAGTAGCAAGAATTGAAGCCATCAGACTATTTCTAGCATATGCAAGTTTCAAAGGCTTTAAAGTGTATCAAATGGATGTTAAGTCTGCTTTCTTGTATGGGAAAATTGAAGAAGAAGTATATGTGTGTCAACCTCCTGTTTTTGAAGACTACAAGTATCCAGACAAGGTGTACAAGCTAGACAAAGCTCTCTATGGTCTTCACCAAGCCCCCAGAGCATGGTATGACACACTGTCCTCATATCTTCTACAGAATGACTTCAAGAGAGGCACTCTGGACAAAACACTTTTCACTAAATCCATCAAGACTGAGATTCTTCTTGTCCAGATCTACGTTGATGACATCATCTTTGGCTCAACTAATGATAGGTTGTGCAAAGATTTTGAGGCCCTAATGCACAAAAAGTTTCAAATGAGTTCAATGGGGGAACTCACATTCTTTCTAGGGCTGCAGGTCAAACAGAAGCCTACTGGTCTATTCATAAGTCAATCAAAGTATGTCAAAGACATATTGGAAAAGTTTGGCTATCAAGACACAAAGGTTGCAAGCACTCCAATGGATCCTCATAAATAGCTCCATACAGACAAAGATGGCATAGATGTGGACATTCATCTATACAGATCCCTTATAGGATCTCTCATGTATCTAACATCTTCTAGACCCGATATAATGTTTGCTGTCTGTGTGTGTGCTAGGTTTCAATGCTCTCCAAAGGATTCTCACTTGGTTGCTGTTAAGAGAATCTTCAGATACCTTAAAGGCCAACCACATTTAGGCCTATGGTATCCCAAAGACTCTCCTTTTGAACTAACCGCCTATTCTGACAGTGACTATGGTGGTTGCAACATTGACAGAAAATCCACAACTGGTGGATGTCAATACTTCGGAGCAAGTGTGGTCTCTTGGCAATGCAAAAAAACAAACAACTGTCTCCACATCGTCCACTGAAGCAGAATACGTAGCAGCTGCAAGCTGCTGCTCCCAGGTAATGTGGATTCAAAATCAGCTAAGAGACTATGGTATGAATTTCTTATCCACTCCTATTTATATTGACAATTCAAGTGCCATTAGTATTGTGCAAAACCCAGTGAAATTCCCAAAAACCAAGCATATAGAAATCAGATTTCACTTCATCAGAAATTCTAATGAAAAGAAGTTAATCCAAGTTACCAAAATACATACAGATGATCAGCTAGCTGATCTATTTACAAAACCTTTTGATGTAGGAAGGTTCACTTTCCTAATATCAAACATTGGTATGGTAAACATGGATTAATTGGTTTCTATTATTATCAACTCAATATGCTAATTTAAGGGGGAGACACTGTTCTATTGAAAAGTTGCACAATTTTACACTAACAGCATGAGTCTTTTCTCATGCTGCTAGTTCATTTTCTCGGACTGCTAGTTATTTTCACTTGATCTGTCAAAGTGTGCAGGGTATTTAGGTAATTTTCAAGTGTGTGCGCGGGACCTAACCTTTTCGAAACCTTTAAAGGTCCCAGTTTCGTTCAGTTGTAACTACCAGTTACATATTCTTCTTCCACGGCCTTCTGTTTTCTCTCTGAACGATACACACACTCTTTTCAAACCCTAAACCCAAACCGTCGTTTCTTGATCAATGGAGTTCGTAAAAGAACACAACTGCCTCCCATACACCCTGAAACACACTGACCTTCAACCGTTCCATGAGATGATGGACTTCCTCAGGCACTCCCATATCCACTATGCCCTCAATATTAACCCCACTATATACATATCTCATATTGAGCAATTCTGGAATCGTGCCTATGTTCAAACCATCAATGGAGTGCCTACCCTGTCTTCCAGAATCGATGGTACTACCATCAATATCACTGAGGAGTCCATCAGAAGTCATCTGCATCTTCAAGATGCCACAGGTATAAAAGATCTATCTCTTACTGCTTTACACTTTGGTCTTCAAAATATTGGATATAGGGGTCCTGCTGATTCTTTTACTTTCTTGAAAGCACATTTTTCTCCTAAATGGAAATACCTTGTGCATATTATTCAGCAATGTTTAAGCCCCAAAAGAACTGGTTGGTCAGAATTTTCTTCAAATATTGCCACTGCCTTAGTGTGCTTTTCTACTGGCCAACAGTTCAATTTTTCAAATATGATCTTTCAAGGAATGTTAAGGCATCATTCCCTGAAGAATGGGAGATTTTT
>JAANYP010006270.1:2500-18190 GCA_020465985.1 Centrapalus pauciflorus | reverse complement strand
GAGGCTGCAAAAGAGTCAGTAACAGAGAAAGAATGAGAAAAAGAGCAAAGTACACAGGTCTTAGTGACCAAGTCAAAGCCTGCATCCTCCTCAGCAAGAGCCCAAGTACACTTTGAAAACTTGGCAAGGAATGAATTTCTTTGATGTGGCCAACAGAAGACTTGACAAGGAAACAATTGTCAAAGTTGTCCCCATTTCAAAGAAAGGAAAGTAGTGGAAAATTCAGATAACCAGGTTAGGTGCTGAGGGTCCAGAATTGGAAGCTTATGAATATACTGATGTTGCTTGCATGGGGTACAGAGAATGGGTTGAATTGGCAGTTGCCCTGAGTCAGTCAAAATCTAAAACTGCTAAGACTATCAGGGCATACGAAAAAACGCTGATGGAGAAAGTCAAAAACCTGGGCTTGATCTCTAAAGAACAAATTAAAGGTACCTCAATGGTGGAACCCAAGATTAAGCCCAGGAGAAAGAGGAAGGATACAGGGCTTGAAGAACTCCTAATGATGATTGATCAATGCATCTTAGCTGTTGAAATCAAAAGAGTAAATCACAGCCTGCCCAGGGGTGTTGAGCCTGAGGAAGGCAAACTCATAGAAGAGCCTGAGTTTGGGGTATTCTTTGTGGACCCCTTAAAAAGAAAATGTGTTTCCAGAGAGCATCTGATTTGCATAAAGTTAGTCTCAAGCATATCATAGCCTTTAGACTCTCCAACACTTTTAAACAATCCTCAAGATGGAGAGCAGCTATCTGGGAACAACTTAAAGGCTTCTATGAGAGAGGAGAACTTCAACACCCTGATTTCATGTTTCTCAGACATGAAATAGAAGAGATTGATGAGACCATGGAGCACTTTGAACAGATTTTTAAAGGAAAGCCACAGCTTGAAGGTCCATCTACTGCTGAGTAGATGAAGAATGGAAGTTGGATAGGCTTTCCATTACTTGCTCCCACCATCAACAGTCCAATTTGTTGAAATTTTCCTTGTACATATGTTGTACTTTATTACATCCGTTGTAATTCATTTTATTACATTAGTTGTAATTCACTTTTATACATCAGTTGTACTTCTGTAAAAACATGTGTTGTTTGTAATCAATTTAGTGTATATATAAACTGATCTTTTACTTTACTTCAATGTTGTAATTTCATTTTAGCAAAATATAATGTAAAAATATATACTGATCATTGATAGAAACAGCTTAGACTGATTATTGCAAATAGGCGGAGATTGTTAGGCACAAAAAGGTCTCAGTCAAACCTGTTATACATCTTAGGGGGAGATTATTAATCAAACCAGGTTGATGCACTTGAAGGTATAATTCAAGGCCTGTAAATGCCTTATTGAAACCTAATAAGTGATTTGCAATATTAGTCAAAGCTGCTTACTCTGTTGCATTTGTTGCAACTAAGGCAGATTGTCCAAACTGTTCTATTCAGTTGAACAGACTGGACATAAACTGTCTACGCTGCTCTAACCTGTTAAGCAGCTTGGACAAATTCTAAGTGTTCTGTTTTTTGTGAACAGAACCTGTTCTTTTTGAACAGGCTAAACACTTTAAAAGCCAAAGAAACGAAAGTTGTGAAATACAGATGGTGCTCATTCAATAATCACCAAAATGTTTATCTCAGGTTATGGGAATACATATCTACTTTGTAATTCCTAAATTATGTCGATCTGAACATAGACAGCTTTGGGGACGAAGTTATGCGTGGTGGAGCCCATTCTGTAACAACCTGAACTTTAATTAGCGTTAATTAACAAGTTTAACGTTAATCAATAAGCTAAATATAAGTTTAATTTCATTATTAGCAATGAGATTTTATTTAACATAATAAAAGTTACAATTAAGTTATAAGTTTTAATTATAAAGTTATAATCAAGTAATATGTGCTATTTATAGTATTTGTGATGATAAATTATAAGAAATAAAAGTTTGGGGCCAAATTACGGAAGTTAAAACTTATGTAAATAATCCCTAATAAATTGAACACCTGCTCATTCATTTCACCTAACAAAAACTAATTTCTCTGCTCTCTTATTTCAACCCACGGTTCCTTCATTCATCAAGATCATCCTCAAGCTAGAATTAATCAAGAATTAAGAAGTAGGAAGCATTAAAGCATCAAAGCAACAAGGATTCAAGGTAAATCAACATACAAGAATCAAGCAACAAGAAATTACAAATATTCAAGGTGAGTGTTATGATAAAAATTGTCCTTGAATTCAAAAGAAAGCATTCGGGTCTATGTTTTTCTATGAACCCAAAAAAACTGATTTCCAAATCATGAAATTGAGATTAGTTTAGTGTTACAAATCAGAAAATGAACTCATGCATGTAATTATTATGTATTTAGTTGATGTTCATTTGCATTTTTGAAGCCTGAATTCCATGATTTATATAAAGTCAAAAGTCTGTAAACCCAAGCCAGAAAAGTTAAGCAAAAGTCTGTAAAGTCAAGCCAAGTCAATAAAGCCAAGCCAAAATCAGAGAAGCAAATCAGAGCCAAAGTCAGTAAAGTCAGAGCCAAAGTCATAAAGTCAAAAGCTAAATCCTGAGATAACTCAGGTGGTGGATATAAATCCGCTTGCGAAAGTCAAAATCAACAATCATGCAAATAAAATAGTAACTGTGAGACTGTATACATGCTTGTCTTCCTGTGAGACATATTGTTGTTCTAGCTTTATTTGAAAGTCTTATATGCTCAGCTAGAATGTGACCTGTGCACACCTTGGTACGGTGATGCCCTGTGGATCATGATAGATTTTAACATATCATCATGCATACTTATCTTTACGGTCTGAATTAGTCTTGGATATATTATTGTTGCTATCTTGATTCATTACTTGAATACTTTCAGTCATTTGCCTTGATATCAATGCTTTTCATATGCTTCCGCACAATTCAAGTCTGAGTAAGTCCATGCCAGTCCATAATTAAGTCTACTCCGATGTTTGCCCACGTTGTCTTACTGGTAGCTAGCCCAGTATGTGGGTGATCCCCACAATTAAAAGCGTGTGCGTGGGATTAACATCATCCGATCTTAAGTCCTATGTCTCACAATGTCTGGCTGATAGCAGCAGTCATGTCAAAATCGCGCTTAAAGTCAAGTCAGAGCTTAAAGTCAAAAGTCAAAAGTCAAGTCTCCGCTTAAAAATGTCATGGCATGTTAACTGTTAAATCTATAATCTCACTAAGCACCGCTTACAGTTGTTGTTGAATCTCTTTACAGGTTTAATCAAAGGAAAAGGTCCAGGTGAGCCAAATCCTTAAGTACTGCACGCCCGAATTTAAAGTCATCAGACCACTATTGAATCTGCAATTGGTATTGATTGAGGACAATTATGGTGGTGTTTGGGTAGTTGTTGGATTATGTATCGTGGTTATGTAATAGATTAGTGACCTTATGCCCTTAATAGTTCACTTTTGAACTTATTGTAAAATAATCCTAATTTCTGTAATGACTTAATTCCGCACTTTATTATTTCTATCTTAGTTTTGATTGATGTTGTATTGCTCCTTGGGACCTAGTCATTCAAGACTACCCCGTAAAGGACGGTCTTGATAGGATGGTATCAGAGAAATAGTTTGAGTGAATCAAGTATTATGAAAGTAATACTTGATCTCAAACTAAAGCAATACATAAAATATCAATCATGCTAGGTGGCTTGAACTGAGATAGGATGTACAGACTGTTAGGATGGGAAAAAAAGGGTACATAGTCACTAAGTCTATTAACTGAAAGTCACTTGAATTTTTATGTTTCAGTAAGAATTTCTGGACAAGGAGGAATTCCTGATAATGTCACGCCTCAGCAACTGTTTGAGATGATACAACAACTGTTAGCACAACAAAATGAACAACAAGTCAAGCTAATCCAAGAACAGTTTCAGGCTCGTGATGAGGCTGAAGCAAAACGTAAGGCTGATAAAAAGAACAAAAGAAAGGATAAGCGAACCCATAATGATAATTCTGATTTTGATAACTCTAATGAAAATGTCCAAACTGAACAGCCAAAAGGCTGCCGATTCAAAGACTTTAAGTCTATTGGTGCCTTGACATTTGAGGGTACTGTAGACCCTATCCAGGCATTGGACTGGATTTGTCACACTGGAAGAGATTTTCAGTATCTTTGAGTGTTTAGATTCACAAAGAGTCAAGTATGCTACTGCTCTGTTTGTCGGAGCTGCCCGCGCCTTGTGGAAGACACAGAACAGTATATATGGAGAGGACGTCATCCAAACACTTGAGTGGGGAAATTCCTCGACATGTTAAACGCTAAGTACTGTCCCGCGGACCAGCAAGATAGAATGGAAGTTCAATTAATGCAAATGAATCAAGGCGAAAGCCGGTCGATGAATACGAACATGAGTTCTCACGATTGTGTGGCTATTCATCTTATCAAGTAGCCACAGAAGAAAGAACAATGAATCGTTTTCGTAGATGTTTGAACCTAAAGTATCGTCAGCCAATGAGTGGTAACAAATAAAAGACGTATTTAGAGATGGTGGAAGCAGCCAGACAAATTGAAAGCGAATACCTGATGTATGGTGAACAACTAAGCGTAATTCAAATCATTCCTACATGTCCTTCTCCACCAAAGAAGCAACGATCTAGCAGATTCTTCAAGACAGGAAAGACCCAGTCTCAACAGACTGATCGGTATGGCTCTCCTCAGAAGGCCAAGTCTTATGCGATTCAATCAGAACAGCGAGTGTGCAAAAGGTGTAGGAAATAATATTGGGTTATGCAATCCAATTGATGTGATATGTTATGTCTGCAGCAAAATCGGTCATAGCAGCGAGGAATGCCCAATGAAAGGTCTTGGTTGTTCCACATGTGGAAAGCTGGGACACTTTAATCATCAATGTCCAATAAGAACCAACTGTCAATCTCAGTCGTATGCCGGAGGTTCAACAATGAAGAGCACTGCTGAAACTCCGTCAGCTAGAGCTCGTGCTTATCATATCACAGCCGAGGAAACAAAGGAAATGCCAGATGCGGCCATGAGTACGTTTTCTAAATTTAAATACCTGTCGTGTATCATTTGATTCTACTACAAACTGTTCTTTTACCTCATTTCCAATTCCACGGAAACAGTTTTAAAAATAGGATCGCTAAGGAGATCAGGAGAAAGATCTCCTATTCATGATTTAAATCGAATTATGATTTTTAAAATAAGTCTTGAGTTCGACTGTACAGCTTTGTCATCGATAGTGAATATGCAGATGACATATAGGTTGTATAAGTTGAAGTTGTGATTCTAATGTCTTTCAAATCAGAAATTTCTATCTATAAGCTATATAGGTATCAGTATTTGAATCATGAATGATTCAAAAGCTCTAAGGAAACCCAAACATGAATTTTAAGCACGAGCTTCTTCGTAAAGCCTAGTAATCTGAAAGATTGCAGTGTGTATCATAATGAGGCAGAGGTAGAAGTTGTTGAGTCAATGAAATTAAATGAGAAGATGGGTTATGAACCAGATTGTCAAGCACCCAATGTCAGCTTGAATTGAAATCAAATATGCCAGAGATACAAAGCTAGAGTCAAATGAGAAATAAAGGGAAATTCTTATAAGAATTAAGTGATTGGTCTTGAATGACCAATGAAAGTCAATTATAAGTCTATACACATGTATATATGGAATTTCATTTCCATTAGCTTGTCAATAAAAGTCTTGGCTGAAGCAAATAAAGTAACTCGGCCTCAGGGATTACAATGAAAAGTCATCTCAAGTCTTGATAATAGTCAGCGCAAGTCAAAAGTCTGCGAAGCGATTGATGATAATAACGTCATCGATGAGTAAAAATGTTCAATAGAACCAATGTGAGATTCAAAAAGCCACAGTTGGCTTAAGATCAAGAGAAAAGAGATATAAGTTGTTTTAATAACTAAATTAATATCTGAATTAATTGAAAGTCATACTGAATCTCGAAGCGTAAGTCAATACAGAAAAGTATAAGCGATAAGCAGAAATCCTAAAATTCGTATGTTGATTGCTTAAATAAACATATAAGTTGTATAACATTGAAATGGCTAGTTATAAAAGCCAAAGAAACGAAAGTTGTGAAATACAGATGGTGCTCATTCAATAATCACCAAAATGTTTATGTCAGGTTATGGGAATACATACCTACTTTGTAATTCCTAAATTATGTCGATCTGAACATAGACAGCTTCGGGGACGAAGTTATGCGTGATGGAGCCCATTCTGTAACAACCTGAACTTTAATTAGCGTTAATTAACAAGTTTAACGTTAATCAATAAGCTAAATATAAGTTTAATTTCATTATTAGCAATGAGATTTTATTTAACATAATAAAAGTTACAATTAAGTTATAAGTTTTAATTATAAAGTTATAATCAAGTAGAATGTGCTATTATAGTATTTGTGATGATAAATGATAAAAATAAAAGTTTGGGGCCAAATTACGAAAGTTGAAACTTATGTAAATAATCCCTAAATAAATTGAACACCTGCTCATTCATTTCACCTAACAAAAACTAATTTCTCTGCTCTCTTATTTCCACCCACAGTTCCTTCATTCATCAAGATCATCCTCAAGCTAGAATTAATCAAGAATTAAGAAGTATGAAGCATTAAAGCATCAAAGCAACAAAGATTCAAGGTAAATCAACATACAAGAATCAAGCAACAACAAATTACAAATATTCAAGGTGAGTGTTACGATAAAAATTGTCCTTAAATTCAAAAGCAAGCATTCGGGTCTATGTTTTTCTATGAACCCAAAAAAATTGATTTCCAAATCATTAAATTGAGATTAGTTTAGTGTTACAAATCAGAAAATGAACTCATGCATGTAATTATTATGAAACGCCCCATCTAATAACGCGACGCTTTTACTATAATTCTGCAACATAAACCTCAAAATCCAATATAACAAAATTTATCTAAGTTCAAACCTCAAATTCAGTGTATAATAAACTAAACCATAACATTCAGAGTACGCTAAAATAAATAATCTAGTTATTACAACCAAATTGAAAGTCTAGGGATCTACCCATCCCAATTATAATTTTTAGTAATAATAACAGAAAAGTGCGGAAGTCAATCTGATACCACGAGCTCTCAAACCCTTGACCCTGAAGCTGGTGCTTTCCCCTTATTAGCTAAACCTGAAACATTGCCCCACAACCGGGGTAAGCCGTCGCCTAGAGAGTAACAGATTTAATAGCACAAACAAACATGAATAACATGAATGATACAAGTATCGGCACAAAGTCAACATGTGTAGCACCCGGCCTTTCCAGCAGTGCGTCCACGAATAGGTAGTCTGTGTAGCATCCGGCCTTCCCAGCAATGCATACACAGTAACACAGCTTGCGGCACTCCCGACTTACAGCGTATAAAAATAGCATGCAGCCACACAGGCATGCAATCATCACATAAATACACAGTATGCATACCGGGGAATGGGTTATCATATAGCAGCTCATGGTGATGAAAAGAATGTCAGATAACAAAGGCAACATGACAGTGAAATTGAACAACATGGTAAAAAAAATGAAACAGATAACCAGTACAAACATATTATAAATGATCATTGATGGAATTAAATCAATTACTCACAGTGCTCGCAAATCCGTACTCGCCAACCGACAATTTTATATCAACCGAAGCACTACCGAGAACACACGTCTCAATCAAATCGCTAGATACCTGATTACAAAGTACATTGTCTACTTATCAACATCCTTAACTTTATAATTACTAAGTCTGTTATCTATTTATTAAATTAAAGCTCAGTGACTAGTTCGGAAATACAAATTTGTTTGTTACAGATTATTTAATTGGTCCGACCATTATTTTATAAAATTTCTTAAATCCATATTAACTCTCATGTGAACGTAACCAATTAATTAGATTAATTTTATTTGAAACCTTTTATAATATGCTACTTAAATTCCACTACTTTACTCATAAAATCCCTTTAGTATATTATATAACCCACAATATTCATATTATAAAAATAACAATTTCGCAATACATTAATTTTGTAAAGGACTTAGAAAATAAAACTAACTCAAACCTAATTTAGTTGAATTAATTAATCCAACATCATATTTATATTCCCAATTCACTTAATTTAACCCAATCCAAATCAACCTAAAATAGTCCCAAAATCAGACTTTTATTCTAACCTAAGCCCAACCAAATATTAAAAATGAAAATGTAGCCCATATTTTAAAATAAAGTAAATCTGATTTTCATAAATAAAAAAAAATAAGCCAACACCCTTAATATATTTCAACCCATAACCAATTATTATTTTAGAAAAGAGTCCAACCCAAAAATTAAGCCAACCCAACTATTGATTACATTTAATTAAGCCCAATATTCAGATTTTAATAAAGTCCAAAAATTAGAGTTAACATAGCCCATAATAATAAAGAGGTAGAGCCCAAATTTAATTCCTTAGCCCATATAATCAATTTAACCTAACCCACCTTAAATAAATTAAAGATAAATAAAAATTAAATAAAACAAATACCCTAATTCTTTCCTTCTCACTCACATTGCAGCCACCAAACAAGAAAGAAGAGAGGAAGAGAAAAGCAGACCAGCGCCGCCGGTCCCCCCCCTTGACGCCGTGCAACTGCCGGCACGTCTCCGGCGCCGGCTTCTCCTTCAAACTACACCCATGAATATTACTCTCCTCTCTCTCTCTCTCTCTCTCTCTCTCTCTCTCTCTCTCTCTCTCTCTCTCTCTCTCCTTCTCGGTTGGCAACAGAAAGAAAAAGGACAAGGCAGCCGCCGGTGGTGGCTATCTCCGCCGCCGAGCGGTTGCCGGCCAAACCCCACCCACACACACTCACATCTACTACTCTATCTCCCTCTCCCCCTCCCTCTCGGTGGTCTGAAACAGAAAGAAAAGAACCGACCGGGCAGGCGCCGCTGCCGTTGCCGCCGCTCGCCGCCGCTGCCGCTGCCGCCGCTGCCGTCTCCGGTCGAATCTCACACTACTCACACAAATCGTTTCCACCCTATATTTGTTATTTTGACCTCATTTTATGTAAGTTTTCAATCAATATGTAAAACCTATGAAATCTCCATTAAACTCATTTTCCAAACTTTCAATTCAACTAAATGCAAAAGTTGAATCAAGAAATTATTGGTTGATTATTTTCAGATTTTATAAATCTCAAACAACATTGTATGAGTTCCAATATTACACACGGGAATTTTAAATTTCTTTGAGTTTATAGATATTACCTCAAGTTTGTGTGTTGGTTTGATGATGAAGATGATGAAATGTTGCTCTAATTTCTTGAAATCCAGCCCCAAATTCTTCAATATTTTCAGTATGTGTGTGTGTGTTCCTGAGGTGAAGAAAATTTGTTATTAGGGTTTTTCATGTATATAGGAATTTATACAGGAGGTTGGATGATGATGATGATGATGATGGTTATACTCTTGATGTATCCATGCAATACATGCATTTATTTATTTATATATATATATATATATATATATATATATATATATATATATATATATATATATTTATATTTTTTTAAAGACATTAATATGATGAGATTTGTACACATATATAACTAAATTTCCTATTTCCTAATTCTTGAACAAGAAAAACAATCAACATTTTTAAATGCCAACCATGGAATTTGATCATTTATATCCTACTAACTCAAATTAATAATTAAATTAAATGACTCGAAATTAATTACCTCTAACTTTTGCGGGCGTTACAATCTCCTACAAGTTGGATTGATCTCGTCCTCGAGATCATGTAGATTTGAACAGGTCGGGATACTTCATCATCATTTCCGTCTTCGGCTCCCATGTATGATTCGGTCCACGGTGATGTCGCAATCTCAATCTGTCGATTCCTCAACTTGTCGGTCTTCTAATCCACTATCTGTTCGAGCTCCTCGACGTATCTGAGTCGCTGATCAATCTGAACGTCCTGAGTTGGCACCATCTCCTCGGCATTCTTTAGACATTTCCGCTAATAGTTGACGTGAAAAACATCGTGCACACCGGCCAGCTCTGGTGGCAAATCCAATCGATATGCCTGCGCACCAATACACTCTGTAATCTGATAAGGACCAATAAATCTAGGGCTAAGCTTGCCCTCTTGCCGAACCTCATAATACACTTCCAGGGTGACACCTTCAGCATCACAAAACTACCCACCTCAAGCTCCACCGGTCGATGTCGCTTTTTTGAATACATCTTGTGTCGATCCCGAGCAGCCCTCAATCGTTCGCGAATAATTTGAATTTTGTCGTGCGCAATCTGCAATAGCTCGAGTCCGCCAATAGGTCTATCACCCACCACTCGCCAACACGTGGGTGTACGACATCTACGACCATACAACGCCTCGAATGGTGCCATGCCGATAGAAGAATGATACGAGTTATTATAAGAAAACTCGATCAACGGAAAATGAGCATTCCAGTTCCCACCGAACTCTAACACGCAGGCTTGTAGCATATCCTCAAGAGTCTGTATCGTATGTTTGCTCTGGCCAAGCGGTGCTAAGCGTAACACGCGTACCTAGCTCGTCCTGTAAGCTCTGCCAAACCGAGAAGTAAACCGCGAATCTCGATCGGATATTATCTTCTTAGGCACCCCATGTCTAGCAATGATCTCGTCTATGTAAATCTATGCCCACTGATCCATCGAAGAATTCTCCTTAACTGGAATGAAATGTGCGCTCTTCGTAAGTCGGTCAACCACAACTCATATCGAATCATGCTGTCGATGTGTCTTCGGGAGCTTAGTAACCAAATTAATCGCAATCTCTTACCACTTCCACTGCAGAATAGATAAAGGCTATAAAACTGCCATATGGATTATGATGCTCAACCTTCACTTGCAAACAAGTAGTATACTGCTCAACGAATCGACCGACGTCCCGCTTCAAGCCGGGCCACCAAAAATCATAACGTAAGTCACGATACATCTTCGTAGTACCAGGGTGGACAGATAATCGAGAATTATGAGCCTCAGCTAACAAAATATCTCGCAAACCACCGAGTCTAGGAATCCAAATCCGCGAATCAAACAACAATACCCCGCGACTATCAGGAGAAAGACAATCTATATAGCCAACCATCCGCTCAGACTTCAGATGCTCCGCCGATGGCGCCTCAGACTGATATCTCAAAAGATCTACAATCATGGAATCTTTCGCAGGAGGACGTGCTGTCGCACAACACAATACACCAGAATAGGGTTTGCGACTCAACGCATCAGCGACTACATTCGCTTTACCAGGATGGTAAAGGATCTCGCAATCATAGTCCTTAATCAACTCCATGGCACGCTGTTGTCTCATATTCAGCTCCTTCTGGTCGAAGATGTACTTCAG
Source organism: Centrapalus pauciflorus (assembly GCA_020465985.1). Classification (NCBI taxonomy): domain Eukaryota; kingdom Viridiplantae; phylum Streptophyta; class Magnoliopsida; order Asterales; family Asteraceae; genus Centrapalus; species Centrapalus pauciflorus. Next base: position 6,828 of record JAANYP010006270.1, on the reverse strand, counting down.
GCTCTTATGATCGGTGAAAAGCTGACATCTCGTGCCATATAAATAATGTCTCCATAATTTCAACGCGAACACCACTGCCGCCAACTCTAAATCATGAGTCGGGTAGTTCCTCTCGTGAACCTTCAGCTGTCTCGAGGCATAAGCGATCACTCTTCCCCGTTGCATCAAAACACACCCCAGGCCGTGTAAAGATGCATCGCTATAAACAACGAAATCCTCATTGCCCTCTGGCAAGGAAAGAATCGGAGCCTCACTCAAACATCGCTTCAGCTCCTGAAAAGCTTGCTCCTGCGGCTCACCCCAAACAAATCTCACATTATTTCTCGTCATCTCCGTCAGAGGCACTGCGATCTTAGAGAAATCGCGAATAAAATGTCGATAATAACCCGCTAGACCGAGAAGACTACGAATCTCCGAAGCATTCCGGGGTTGTCCCCAATTTCGAATAGCCTCGATCTTCGTCTGATCAACAGATACACCCTCGCCACTAATTGTGTGGCTAAGAAACTGAACCTTGTCATTCTTGTACAACCTATGTATGGATAAAATTTAAATCTAAATATTATAGTACTAAATCATAATGATCCTCATTAATATCCTTTCAAACATTATTATTTATTTACGCGAACAAATTCTAAACTTTCATAATGTTGTTAATCGAGTAATTCATTCCGTGCAATCACACTTGCATGTTACAGCAAGGTTTACATAGTAACTGTTTAATTATTCGTTAAAACCTTTTTGTAGTTATTCGTTTATTTGAGTTCAAGACTATTTTATAATTCCAATAGTATCAGTATCGTTTTATTTCTCACAATAAGTCCAATATATTTATTTGACCTTGTATAAAGACCTACTTAAATCAAGCAAATTTCATTCGATCTTAACAAGGTTTTAATATCCGCACACGGCTACATGGTGAGTGAGATTATAATTTATGTTGTTTCTTATTTGTAGTGATATAATAAAACATAAATCAGTAAAAAATCAGTATATATTTGTTGTTTTTTTTTTATAATTTCAACATTAATACTATTTCATTTTAATTTTTTTGACTAAATATCAAGAATTATTATTATTAATCAGTTTTTTTTTTTAAAATATTTATTAAATATCCAATGGTCATCAAATTTTTTTTTTTGACTCTCTGTTCTCAATCTTGTTTCACATATTAATGTCATGTTCTATTTGTCGCTTCATCTATTTCCACTAGTGACTGTGTTGATTTATTGTATTACCAATATCCTTTCTTTAGCAGTTAGTTTCCAATTTTTGTTTCTTTTCTTCAAGTTAATATCTTTGATCACTGCATCAGATCTGTCATTCCTTACAAATGAGTTATGGTAGTGTATTAGCTACAAATCAATCATACTTCGTCAGCTACCATCAGACTCACAGTACCACCTGTTAACTTGTATACATCATGTTAGGTTATGTTGTATTAATTCTTGTGTTCTTTATATCTTTTTGCATCCCTAACCCATTATGTCCCACTATCTCGTCTTGATTCACGTTACACTCTTTTAAATCCATTACAGGTTGAGTATTACTTTGAGTTTGTCAGATTCTTTAACTTCACAACATACAGATACCAAGAAGAAACGATACCACCACCCAAGGGTGCAATTACAAAGATATCGAATAGACACTCTCAGTTGCTTGAGTGAACAAATCAATCGACTCACGCCAAGTGCGTGCAATAAACTCTATGTTAAATATGTATAGAAGCAAAATACTGACACAGAAGCACAATCATGACTACCTGTTGTGTCACACACAGTAACACTGATAGCACGATAATGTGCGGCCATGGATCCATGACATATATATAATCAAGAGTAACAAACAATCAAATTATTGACGACAAATTAAGAATAACAACACTATGATATAGTTGTATCTTGAAAGTTTGAACGAGACTTGTATCGTGTACATGCGACACTCTGGAAAATCTGACAACTCTTAATTCATGTTGAAGTTCAAATCGTTTATGAGAAGCGCCATTTATATATACAATAACGTTAACTCATCTTATGTGATCATTTCAATTCGGTGACTATTTATGCGCATATAATGTATCCACTACAAGCCCACAACCTACTCCACCATATAACTTCTCCGAACGGTAATGCAGAGGAAATGTCTTCTCTGAACATTCTAGCTAATCTAGAGAGCCTTTACAGGCTCCATAGTGTTGAATATCGTTGCTCTCGTCTTCATCCATAACGCGGAAATTAAATTTATGAATTTAGTTACCAATTTTTTTGTTTTTGTTTTTGTTTTATGTTCTTACATGATTTGTTAAGGTCCTGCTCATAAGGGTATATGTTTATATATACATACATACATATATATATATATATATATATATATATATATATATATATATATATATATATATATATATATATATATATATATATATATATATATATATATATATATATATATATATATATATATGAAGGTTACAGTTAAATCCTATCTTAATCGTACCCAATTTCCTAAGGCCATGAGCGTAGAGTTGAACTCGTAAAATCATAACTTAAGCTAATAGTGATCATGCATCCTACGGTGTAAGACTAAGTACCTAAAAGATACTTAATTCACTTAAACCAAACCTGGCTCTGATATTGAAACGCCCCATCTAATAACGCGACGCTTTTACTATAATTCTGCAACATAAACCTCAAAATCCAATATAACAAAATTTATCTAAGTTCAAACCTCAAATTTAGTGTATAATAAACTAAACCATAACATTCAGAGTACGCTAAAATAAATAATCTAGTTATTACAACCAAATTGAAAGTCTAGGGATCTACCATCCCAATTATAATTTTTAGTAATAATAACAGAAAAGTGCGGAAGTCAATCTGATACCACGAGCTCTCAAACCCTTGACCCTGAAGCTGGTGCTTTCCCCTTATTAGCTAAACCTGAAACATTGCCCCCACAACCGGGGTAAGCCGTCGCCTAGCGAGTAACAGATTTAATAGCACAAACAAACATGAATAACATGAATGATACAAGTATCGGCACAAAGTCAACATGTGTAGCACCCGGCCTTTCCAGCAGTGCGTCCACGAATAGGTAGTCTGTGTAGCATCCGGCCTTCCCAGCAATGCATACACAGTAACACAGCTTGCGGCACTCCCGACTTACAGCGTATAAAAATAGCATGCAGCCACACATGCATGCAATCATCACATAAATACACAGTATGCATACCGGGGAATGGGTTATCATATAGCAGCTCATGGTGATGAAAAGAATGTCAGATAACAAAGGCAACATGACAGTGAAATTGAACAACATGGTAAAAGAAATGAAACAGATAACCAGTACAAACATATTATAAATGATCATTGATGGAATTAAATCAATTACTCACAGTGCTCGCAAATCCGTACTCGCCAACCGACAATTTTATATCAACCGAAGCACTACCGAGAACACACGTCTCAATCAAATCGCTAGATACCTGATTACAAAGTACATTGTCTACTTATCAACATCCTTAACTTTATAATTACTAAGTCTGTTATCTATTTATTAAATTAAAGCTCAGTGACTAGTTCGGAAAATACAAATTTGTTTGTTACAGATTATTTAATTGGTCCGACCATTATTTTATAAAATTTCTTAAATCCATATTAACTCTCATGTGAACGTAACCAATTAATTAGATTAATTTTATTTGAAACCTTTTATAATATGCTACTTAAATTCCACTACTTAACTCATAGAATCCCTTTAGTATATTATATAACCCACAGTATTCATATTATAAAAATAACAATTTCGCAATACATTAATTTTGTAAAGGACTTAGAAAATAAAACTAACTCAAACCTAATTTAGTTGAATTAATTAATCCAACATCATATTTATATTCCCAATTCACTTAATTTAACCCAATCCAAATCAACCTAAAATAGTCCCAAAATCAGACTTTTATTCTAACCTAAGCCCAACCAAATATTAAAAATGAAAATGTAGCCCATATTTTAAAATAAAGTAAATCTGATTTTCATAAAAAAAAATAATAAGCCAACACCCTTAATATATTTCAACCCATAACCAATTATTATTTTAGAAAAGAGTCCAACCCAAAAATTAAGCCAACCCAACTATTGATTACATTTTATTAAGCCCAATATTCAGATTTTAATAAAGTCCAAAAATTAGAGTTAACATAGCCCATAATAATAAAGAGGTAGAGCCCAAATTTAATTCCTTAGCCCATATAATCAATTTAACCTAACCCACCTTAAATAAATTAAAGATAAATAAAAATTAAATAAAACAAATACCCTAATTCTTTC
>JAANYP010006269.1:0-132663 GCA_020465985.1 Centrapalus pauciflorus | reverse complement strand
AATGATACGAATCCCCTATTACCCCCCTTGAAGTCTATGAGAAGACTTCTTTCCCCCGTCATGTGCCTGGAGCAACCACTGTCGACGAACCACTTGTTGTTTGGACCGGTAGTTATCTCCTGCACATGAAAGAAAAATAGGTTAGTTATCACGGGGAACCCAAGCCATGACTGACTTGGTAATACCATTCTCGTCCACATACTTGAACTCTTTCAAGTACCCATCTCGCCTTTCAGGTGACTTGGGCCTTTGAACTGAATTCTGTTGTGGTGCCGAGTGAATTAGATTCACTCTTTGCCTTTGAGTAGGCATTTGTTGTGGTGCTCTAGAATAAGTCTTATTATATTGCATTTCAGACTGTGATCCCTGAGCTTTTACCGGAACATATTGTCTAACAGGAGTATGTGACCTAACTGGAGTGTGTGACCTGCTAGGTGTTGTGCTCCTATAGACTTGTTGAGGTGCTGACCTAGATTGATTAATGACACGATTCGGTGAATTTGTCCTAACCACTTCTTTTGGTCCAACCTTAACCGGTGTTTGTTTCACAACAGGTTTTGGTGCGGCCTGCACAGTTTTCTCGGTACTCTGAGAACTACTCGTGCTCGCCACACTTGGTGAGGGCTTAACAGGTGTTTGATTCACTGTCTTAGGGGTAACATCTGCTTTCCTAATTGGACAGTGAGAAGCAACATGCCCTTTCGCGTGACATCTAAATCAAGACATCTTATCTATGGACTTTTTGGTTGTTCCCTTAGATCTAGGTGTCTCACTAGTGTCTACTTCCTTTGGTACATCTACAGTGTCTGTCTCTTCGACCTGGTCAGCCCATGAAATTTTCTGTTTTCCTGCAGGTGTTTCACTGGAGGAAGACACAAATTTCACTTTCTTGACCTTGACGGTTGAGTCAACCACCTTAGGTGTATTATCAACTGTAGGCTCAGGTGTCGGTTCAGGTAGGTCCTCTAAGTCTACTGACTTGTCAGTTTTCTCCTGAGGCTGAGGCACATAGTTTGCATTGAAAGGTGGAGGAATTTCGTGAAAACCTAGGCCTACAGGCTTCTTAGACTGTCTTTGGGCATCTAAGACTTTTCCTAGGTTTAGGCTCGAATTCCTAAACTTTTCCAGCTTGCTATTTGCCTCTGCTACCTTAACCTTGGTCTCGGCTAGCTCTATGTCCTTATCCTTCAGACTTTTGGTCAAGGCCTCTACGTGCTCATACATAAGCTCTATCCTAACACACTGCTCACTCAGTTTGTCTTTTAGAACTATTACATCTTGAGCATCAGCCTTAAGCTTTTCTTTTAAATCTTGCTTTATATCATTTAGACTAGCATTTTCAATTTTTAAATTTTCAATTTGAGCAGCTATGGTCTTATGTGAGTCTAAGACTAGATTTAACCTATCGTTAGAACTAACACATAAAGCACATAATTCACGAAATAGAGAAGAAGAAAGACTAACCTTAGAGTTATCAGATTCCACGTTGGCCATCTGAGCAGCAAACTCCAGCACATTCTGATCATTCGCCTTCTCTACCCACATCGGACTGCTGTCCCGTGTGGTCTGCTCATCCACATCACATCCAGTTTCAGTAACTTCAGCCATGAATGCTCTAGCATTGGACTCAGGATGTGAACTCCAGTCATAGGTACCATCTAGCTGTCTGTCAGAAGTGACATTGGATATTAGACCCGCTAGATTGGCTTGACCAGAATTTGAACTCGGAAGATATCTCTGTTGGGACTGATTTTGGTACTGTCCTTGATGCTGATTCTGTCCTTGGTATGATTCTACCTTCGGTCTTTGACACTCTCTGGTGAAATGTCCCAATCCCTGACAGTTGTAGCATTTGACCTTAGACTTATCAAATCCTATCCCTTTGTTGTTCATTTGCAGATTCCTCCCAGTTCTCTTAATGAATCTTTTAACCCTCTGGGTCACCATGGCCAGTTGCCACTTAAGATCCATTTCCTCTAAGTCATCAGGGTCGACCTGATCGTAATCTTCATCCCAAAGAGCCAGATCATTGATCTTCCCTTGAACACAATTTCCATAAGCCGCCACAAAGGAAGCAAGCAGATTCAAATGTTCTTCTGCGGACTTTGCGCTCATCGGCATCTTCGAATAACTCTGGCTGGTCGATGTCTGTTGGATTTGAGGTTGCGGTTCTTCCGATCTTCCTAACCCTAAGAACGCGCGATTCAGTGAGTCTTCGGACTCTGGTGGCGATGACGTTTCTCCGGTGAAAAAACGCTGTAGCACTCTTCTGATCAGCTGTCACTGATGATTTAGATGTCTTTCCAAAATACATCGCCGGATTTTGGACTTGCTCGTAATCAGTCTCAGCCTTTATCATCTCGAAGTGATATGCCCTCAACGTTCCCACGATGTCATCCAGCGATTGAGCATAGTATTTGTCTTCATTAAGCTTAATCATTGCCACGTACATAGCCCATTTGGCTGGTAGGGCATCAAAAAGCTTGTTGTTCTTGTCATTGTCCGAGTACTCAATGCCATGACTTTCAAGCTCTGTTATCAGATGATAGAACCTTGTGATAATATCATCTAACTGTTCATCCTTAAGAGCCTTGAAGATCGCAAACTGTTGGGTCAACAGCTCTGTACGCTTTCTACGTACCCGTGGATTACCCTCACACCTTTTCTGGAGAGATTCCCAAAGTTCTTTCGACGTCCTTTGAGTCCGAAATGTATGCAAGATATCTTGAGGTAATGCCATACGGATAATGGAGAAAGCCTTGTTTTCAGCTTCAAATAGTTTCTTGTCATCGTCTTTCATCATCTGGTATGACAGAACCTTTTGACGGCCTTCTACCTCAGATACTGGTGGAATGTACCCTTCATCTATGCACACCCACATGCGCATATCGTTGAATCGTACAAAATCCGTAAATCTGTCCTTCCACCAGTAATAATCCTCAACTTTCATCAGCTTTGGCGGTGCATTTGCCTTCCCTACTTCGTGATCCATCTCAAGGAATTTCTAAAGGTTTGACATGTTTTCTGAAAGAATTTGAATTTGAACTTAATTAATTTAATTTGAAACTGATTTAGATTAACTTATTCGAATCTAGATAGATTCGAAACTAATTAATATTAAATCTTTTGAGATTAAATTCGATTAAGTCTTAAAAGTCAAGTAGATTCAAAATAATGTCAGATTCGAGGAACTCCTTAGATTCGAAGTTATATCAGGTTCGAAGGACTCTATAGATTCGAAGACCCTTAGAATCGAAGGCACAGTGGAGTCGAATGACAGCAGATTCGAAACACTAGATTCGAAATAATACTAGATTCGAAATAAACTCGACACTAAACTAGACTCGAGATCCTATTCGAATGAAGCAACAGATTCGAAACAAAGTAGATTCGAAACACTCTAAAATTGACTCGTAAGGAGCGTATTTTGGTTAGACTCGAAAATAAAGTAAAACCCTAATTACCCCTATAGATTCGAGCGCCGCAAACTCGAAAAACGGCTAACACTTTGATTTTTTGACGTTTTATAGATTAAATCACTATTTTTCAAATGAAAAATAATGATTTCGACCAAAAACGTGAAAAACGATAAAGTGTTTCCCGAATATGAATTTGCTAAGCTCAAAAACACGTTTTTGAGAGAAAAAACCGTCCAACTAGCGTCAAGAAACCTAGAATGTATCTGATGAACACGAAGAACACCAAGAACACTCCGCAGTCTCTGATACCACTTGTAAGGTCTACCACTGCAAGATCTATCTAGACGCGGATCCGTTAACGAGTGCGGAATCCTCGTTGACGGTCAGACGGACAACTCTCAACCAACGGAAACACGGAGACTATTAGACGCTGAACTAACGACACACGAACGATCCTACGTACTAATTCTCTCCTAAACGGGACTCACCTAGCTGATAAACTCGAGATCGCCTCTTGCTCAATTCCTCACGAATTCTGCAAAAAGTCCCTTAATGATTCGAGTATATCCCTAATTATAGACCCTGATTCGATTTTGTTGTGGGCCAACCTCGAATCTGGCCTAAGGCCCATTCGAATCTGTCCATCTGACAGATTCGAATCTAGCCTATTCGAATCTAAGGACTCATTCGAATCTATCTCAGATTCGAATGCCATCCTTAACCTATTCGAATCTAGCCAATACACTTAAACACTTAAGTGATGAAACTTATGTTTTAACTTATGCTTGACATAATCTTTGACCTTTATGTTTGAACTTCTTGTAATATGTTACATCAAGTTCAAACACACAATCAATAACAGACAAACACATATTAAACATATATATCAAAATACTGGTTAACTCAGAATATTACTTAAATCATAATCGATTAGACTGCTATCGTCACACAGGGTGTACCAACAAAGGGGTACAAACAAGGTGGGACAGCTTAGGGAACTTCTGTATGTTCTCTAGTTTTGTTTCACTAATGGAGCCAAAGAAGGTGGATGAAGCACTAAAAGATGCCAATTGGATCACTGCCATGCAAGAAGAACTCAATCAGTTTGAGAGAAAAAGGTATGGAAGCTGGTCCCTGCTCCTAAAGGTAAAACTATAATTGGCACTAAATGGGTTTTCAGGAATAAAATGGACGACCAAGGTCATGTCATTAGAAATAAGGCAAGACTGGTTGCTCAGGGTTATAGACAGGAGGAAGGAATTGACTATGATGAGACATTTGCTCCTGTGGCCAGACTAGAAGCAATTCGTTTGTATCTAGCCTACGCTGCTCATAAGAGCATTAAGATATTTCAAATGGATGTGAAGAGTGCATTTTTGAATGGGAAGCTGCAAGAAGAAGTTTATGTCAAGCAGCCTCCAGGTTTTGAAAATGAACAACATCCAGGTTTTGTCTATAAGTTGGACAAAGCTCTCTATGGTCTCAAACAAGCCCCTAGAGCCTGGTATGACACTCTTACTGAATTTCTTATGAGCAATGGGTATTCTTGAGGTAAAGTGGGTACCACACTGTTCATAAAGAAGGTGAAGTCTGATATTATGCTTGTTCAAATCTATGTGGATGACATAATATTTAGTTCTACTAATGAACAACTATGCAACAATTTTTCATTACTCATGAAATCCAAATATGAAATGAGTATGATGGGAGAACTTACTTTCTTTTTAGGATTACAGGTTAAACAAACCTCAACTGGAATTTTTATAAATCAAAGAAAGTATACTTTAGATATCTTGAAAAAGTTTAAATTTGATCAAAGTTCTCCTATCAAAACCCCAATGGCAACCAATGTAAAATTGGATGCTGATGCCAGTGGCAAAGCTTTCTCAGTAACAGCTTACAGAGGTATGATTGGGAGCTTGCTATACTTAACTGCTAGTAGACCTGATATTATGTTTGCCACCTGTCTATGTGCTAGGTTCCAAGCTGACCCAAAGGAATCTCATCTAGCTGCTGTTAAAAGAATCTTCAGATACCTCAAGGGCACATCAGGATTGGGTCTTTGGTATCCCAAAGACTCTAGCCTTGAACTAACAGGTTATTCAGATTCTGATTTTGCAGGCTGCAGGCTAGATAGGAAAAGCACAACAGGTGGATGTCAACTCCTTGGTGGTAAGTTGATAAGTTGGTGCAGCAAGAAGCAGAACTCAGTGTCCACTTCTACTGCTGAAGCTGAGTACATTGCTGCTGGAAGCTGCTATGGGCAGATTCTGTGGATGCAGCATCAGCTTGAAGACTATGGGCTTGTGTATAGGAAAATTCCTATTCTGTGTGATAACACAAGTGCCATAGCCATTTCCAACAATCCAATATTTCATTCAAGAACAAAGCATATTGAGGTCAGACATCACTTCATCAGGGATCACATTCAGAAAGGTAATGTGGAGGTAAGTTTTATTTCCACTAATGAACAGCTTGCAGACATTTTCACCAAACCTCTTGATGAAACCAGGTTTAGTTACCTTGTGAGCAAGCTGGGCATGTTAAACAAAAGTGACTAAGTGTCCTCAAAGGTCTAAAATTTTGTATGTCTCACACTGCTCAAGTTTTTCAGAACAGCCTTGACAGAACAGGTTATGCATATTCTGTACTTAGCTATTTTTCTGAAATTCTTGAATAGCTTGAACATACAACAGGCTGAACAAAAACATTTTACTCATCCAGCCTGCTCTGATGGTCCATTCTCTACCCTGCTCTCTCCTTCACACTGATTTACAAGACTTTGTCGTGTAACCTGATCAGCTATTGAACACAACCTGTTCTTACATAGCTGAACAGGTTGAGGGAACAACTTGAAGAGTGAACAGTTTGTGATGACCCTGCTCATCACAGGTTTGACCAACAGCTTAGACCAACAGTTTTTAACTACCTTTCTTCACAATTAAGTTACTTAATTTTTGTTTTTATTTAACTTAATTACTGCGGATAATGTGGGTTACGTGTGTTAGTGATTAAAATGGCTCAAGTGGTCTGACAAACGGTCTGACATGGACAACCGTTCCGTTTTCCGTTAACGACTTTTTCAAATCAACCACCCAAATGTTTCTCTCTCATACCCACTCACATTTAAATCCTATAAATACCCCTACTGTTTCATCTTCGTCTTCCTCACTATTTCCAGAAATCCTCAAGAACCCTAAATCGACTAAGTGTCCTCTGCTTCTCAAATTACCTAAACTTTCACAAATGGCTCAAAGAAATACTCCCTTTCTTCCAGTGTTCGTTGGTGATGATATTGTTAAACACTCATCAGTGACCACAATGCTAACCATCAAACCCACCAACTACATTGCTAACCTAACCATTCCCAAAAACTATGTAGGGAAGGGTTATGAACAGATGGTGGAGTTTCTTCAGGTTCATCCGTTGAACTATGCTATGACTGCCACTTCTGGTGTCCTGTACCAGGAGATGGTGTACGAGTTTTGGTACACTTGTGCCTACAACCCCAACACCAAAGTCATCAAGGGAACTATTCTCAATGGGACTCAGACCATTGAGATCACAGCTGATCTTCTCAGGGAGGTTCTTCATCTGCCATCTACTGACCCATATGACATGCCTCAACCTGAAGATGATCAAATGGGCAATCTGCTACGTTTCTTTGGTGTAGCAGTACCCAAAATCGGAGCAACACTGTTTAGGAAGGATTTATCTCCTACCTACAGTTTTCTATTTGCCTCGGTGGTGATGTGCTTCGGAAGTAAAGTTGGTTCATTTGACCAACTAAGTCGTGATGAAGTCCCCATTTTTCTACAGCTGGTTGATGGGACAACAATCGACATGGCCAAATGGATTTTCCTGAATCTGAGGAACCTGGTCCAACAGGAAAACCGTCCAGCTGCTGTTCGGTATCCAAGGTTTTTAAGCCTAATTTTCAAACATCATGGTGGTGAGCAACTATATTCCTCTCAGCCTTTACTTAAGACTGCTGCATTCCCTGTAAAGGGAATATAGTGTTTTATACTCCTGTTCTACCCAATGAGCCTCCTCTGTCAACACCAATGAGGAGGCTGTTAGGATTGGTGGAAAGACCCTCTGCTCTGAGGGTGGAACCTGAAACTGCTCCCACGGCAAAATCCAAAGCCAGGTCCAAGCATATTAAAAGGACCATGGCAACCACTGAAGCTGGGCCTATCCACAAGAAGGCCAAAACAGCTCAGTCTGAGTCTGATTCCTTGGCCTCTGTGGCTGAGGGGGAGCAGACTCCTCACTCTGGGTCATCTGTTGACCCTGAAGCCTTTGTGGTTGGTGCCTCTGTGGCACCTGAGACCAGGGAACAGGCAAACCCACCTGTTCCTGACCCAGTCTCCCACCCTGTCCAAACAGTACCTATCACCTCTCCACAGTCACCTACTTCTTACATCCAATACCAACGCAATTCTCTGGCCAAAAAGAAATCAGCCACCACAACCAGCTCCTATGTTCCCTCCCAACAGGGTTCAGTTGTAAGAGAAGCCACCCCTGCTGCCTCTCCTATTTTGGGAGAAGGTTCAGCACAAGTGGAGCCTGCTTCACTCCAACCTGAGTCCACCCAGAGTCAGCCTAGACCCTCTGGTTCCTCCCAACAGGAACCAGTTGTACAAACGGAGATAGCCACCTCAACTATTCTAGCCTCCCAACAGGCTGAGAATATTGAAAGACAGGAGTCCTCTCCACTCCACACTGCGTCCACACTGTCCCCACCTCAAACTTCTTTACACCCTGAGTCTGCACGAGGTGTCCACACTGCTGATATAGACCAATCAGCAGCTCAGCCTCAAATTTCTGCTCCCTATGATCCTGCTGATCAACACCGAACAGCTGCTGAGCGACCAACAACCCAAGCTGATGAACCTCAGGGAACATACCATCCCTTTGGTGAGGCTACTCCTTCTATGCAAACTCCATCAGCAGGTTTCACCACTGCTGATGTTGAAATGCATATCCCATCTCCCCATGATGAGGTGCTTTTACACCAAGGCACTGCAGAGGGAACACCCACTGGCCTTCATGAAGGTGTTGCAACACAAGCAGCATCTGAAAGGCCCCCAACATCAACCCCTTCTCCTGATGATGCAGCTACAGCCGCTGCTGAGGGACCCTTTGACCCCTCCAAGCTGGGCCACAGTACTTTTGCCCAGGCTATGGAGCTTCTCTCAAATGTTCCTCTTCCCTCTCCATCACATCCTCATACACCAGCCTCATCACCTCCATCTCCTAAAGACCTACCTCTGAAGGATCAACTTTCCCTGCTGACCAACAAAGTTGGTTCTTTAGAAACCTCTATGTCCTCTCTACCCTCTCTTATTTCAGACTCTGTGTCTGAACAGCTTAAGGGATTCTTTGATCTGTTCAAGGATTCGTTCCCTGCCACTCCACAAACTGATAATTCTCCACAGCTGCTTGCACTCACTGCACAGCTGCAAAATGTATCCACCTCCCTCTCCTCAATTCTTTCACTACAACAGGACTCTGTGTCCTCAATGATAGCTATTTCTCAACAGCTGTCATCTCTCCTAACTTCTTGCAATTCTACACTTCCTGCCACTCTGGCCAGCTTGAACACACTCATTGGCTCCCTATCCAATTCTGTGTCATCAAACCTTGCTGATGTGCAAGATTCTCTAGAACTACATCTTGCACAGCTTCAAAGTTTGCTGTTCACAGCTTCTGATAGGGAGAATATTGTTAAGCTGACCTCCCTTGCTGATACCCAATCCTCTTCTCTTCAAACCTGTCTTTCACAGCTTGCAGAGGTGAAGGACAACCTGGCTTTCTTAGTGAATAGCCTTGTTGGCCCCAAGCCTGCTGCCAAAACTGCTGGCAAGCCTGCTGACTTTGTGTCTTCAGGCAGACCAGGTGTTGGAGGTGCTGGTGCATCTCCTTCAAAGGGGGAGAAGTCATCTGCCTCGAAGACTAAGTCTAAGGGGGAGAAAACTTCTTCTCCTAAGGAGAAATCAGTACCTGCAATACTCACTGGTCAACCAGCAGGAGCATCTGCAACAGATATAATGGAGGGTGCCTCCCAAACTGCTCAGCCTACTCAGGCTGAAACTCCAAACCCTGCTCAGTCTAAGGGGGAGGAATTTATTCCTGAGGACAGTCCAAGTAGCAGAAGGAGGCATCTGATTCTAGAAGAAGAAGAGGAGGAGGAGGAAAGTACTGAATCTGCTGTCATTACAGCAGCTAAAGGAAAAGAAAAAGCAGCAGTTGATCCCCTACAGTAGAAAGCAGCAGAAATCAAATTTCACAAAGCCAGGGCTAAAGAAATGGGTCTTCCTATACACAAATACTTTGAGTTTAGAGAAGAACAGCTTCAAGCCCTGGAAGCTCTAAGGAAAGAAGAAGAATCTGCTAAAGCTGCTAAGTCTTTTGCACTTCAAGAGGCAAGGAAAGTTAAAATGTCCTCTCTGGTTGTGCAAAAGCAATTAATGGAAGCTGCTAAGGGATCAGCAGGAGAGAAGGAAGCAGAAAAAGAAAAAGGTGCTCTGGTCTCAGTGACCAAAACTCCAGTGCCTTCTGCAAGAGCTCAGTTCCACTTTGACAACCTGGTAAGAAGAAAATTTCAAGATGTTGCTAATAGAAGGCTTGCCAAGGAAGCAATTGTCAAAGCTGTGCCCATATCAAGAAAAGGCAGTCAGTGGAAGTTGAAAATAACCAGAATGCGTGCAACAGGCCCAGAACTAGAAACATATGACTACACTGATGTTGCACAGATGGGGTACATAGAATGGATTAAGTTGGCAGTTGCTCTGAGCGAGTCTAAGTGAGAAACTGCTAAGACTGTCACAGCATATGTCAAAAAGCTAATGGAGAGAGTGAAGAATCTTGGCCTGATCTCCAAAGAAGTTAGTGAAGGTGTCTATGTGACACAACAAAAAATAAAGGCCAGGAGGACAAGGAAAGACACTGAGCTGGAAGAACTCCTTATGATGATTGAACAAGGAGACTATGTTGTGGAGATCAAAGGAGTTAACCACAGCCTGCCCAAAGGAGTGGAGTTTGAAGAAGGCAAAGTAATTGAAGAACCTGAGTTGGGGGCGTTTTATGTAGATCCCTTAACCCAGAAAAAGTGTTTTCAGAGAGCTTCAGACCTACACAAAGTTGGTCTTAAGCAGCTTGCAGCCTTCACAATTGCTAACTCCTTCAAACAATCCAGCAAATGGAGAGCAGCCCTCTGGGATGAGCTGAGAGGTTTTTATGACAGAGGTGAGCTTCAAGATCCAAACTTAATGTTTCTCAGAGTTGAAATTCAAGATCTGGAAGAAACAAGGGAGGAACTTGAAAGAATGTTTGAAGAAGGACTGCCACCTCCAGTACAGTGATGTCCATCTACCAATCGGGGTAGGTGAAGAATGGAAGCTGTCCATCTGTTGGACAGGCTTGCCATTATCTGCTCCCAACACCAACAGTCCAAAACTTTTTGTACATTCGTTGTAATTTATTACATGTGTTGTAACTCTACTTATTTACATTAGTTGTAATATACATTAGTACATTAGTTGTACTCTTGTAAAAACATGTGTTGTTTTATGTAATCAAGAATCAGTATATATATAAACTGATCTTTTACTTAACTTTAATGTTGTAACTTTATTTCAGCAAATGTACTGTAAAAATATATAGTGATCTTTGATAAAATCAGATTAGTCTGGCTATTGCAAATAGGGGGAGATTGTTAGGCACAAAAAGGCCCCAGTCAAACCTGTTCTGCATCTGAGGGGGAGATTATTAATCAAACCTGTTGATACATTTGAAGGTTGAATTTAAGACCTGTAATATGCCTTACTGAAACCTGAAAATGATTTGCAATATCAGCCCAAAGCTGTTTACCCTGTTGCATGTGTTGCAACAAAGGCAGTTTGTTCAAGCTGTTCAGTCTGCTAAACAGGCTGGACATAAACTGTCTACGCTGCTCTACACTGGTGAACAGCTTGGACAGTTTACAAGTGTTCTGTTCTTTGTGAACAGAACCTGTTCTTTGTGAACAGGTTAAAACACTTCATGGAATATTTTTCCAAGTCTTCATGTATTGTTTTTGGCTAGAAGACCAGTTTACAAAGTCGAAGACAAAGTGGAAAACAGAACTGCTCAGCCTGCCCACGCTGTTTCTGTCACATGAAGACAAAAGGATATTTGAAAAAGGGTGACAGACCTTTTCTTATATCAAAATAGGCCTTAACAAAGGAAGAAAGACGCAAAGTTGACATTCCTTATTTAGTTAAAGCTAATGCAACAGTAGACAAAGTGAAAAGACAAAAGTTCTGCATGTCTGCTTTTCAGAAAATGCAGAAAAGTTTATGTTGTCTTTTCAACAAGACTTTTCACTTTTCCTTTCATCCAATGAAGAAGCTTCTCTTAGATCCTCGGAGTAAGTATAAAAGAAAACTTTCAAGGATTGAAAGATTAAGCCAAAAAAAAGCTAAGTGCTGAAGCCAAGAGTGTACGTGCATAAAAGTGTATCTTTCATGCATGCAAGTCTGCTTGGATAAAACAGTGTTTTGTGTCTAAGCTGTTCTTATCCAAGCTGTTCCTCTAAGTCTTGTAAACACAGTGAGTGATTCTTAGTGAGTGTATTCATTGTAACTAGTTTAACTCTGTCTTAGACTAGTCAAACATACTGTTGTATCTGTCATCTCAGCTTGAACCTTTCCGCATTCAAGCTCGTTTGTAATTAACATTTGTTGATAATACATACAAACATTGAGAAAATTGTGTGTAGTTTTTAAATTGCTGTATTCACCCCCCTCTACAGCTTAAGGCTATATGCTTGGGAAACCTTTCGGGTCCTACACTCTGATGATAGAAGGGATGAACGATGCGATGATTATCGCAGGGACGATTACCGAAGGGATGATCGCGACGAGAGGAGGTATGACGATAGGCGCGACTATCGAGATGATCGCCGTTATGACAGGCGAGACGATAAGCGCGACGATCGAAGGGATGATAGGCGGGACGATCGACGGGATGATTGTAGGGATGACCGCCGCGATGAGAGGAGAGAACCTGAACGACGAGACAGAAGGAGAGATGACAGCAGAGAGCATCGCCGCGCCGATTAGAGGCCGGCGGAGAAAAGAGATGAACGGACGAGAGCAGACGAGCCAAAAGCCGCAGATGAGCGTCTCTGCTACAAGTGTGGTAAACCGGGCCACTTTGCTCGGGAGTGCAAGAATAACTTTGACAGAGACGTCGGCTACTACGAGAGGAAACTGGAGGCCGCCAAGAAAAGAACGGAAGCGTTAGCCCTCGTCGCCCAGGAAGACTACTGGGATGCTGAAGACACCGGCGAGGAGGATGACAAGGGCAAGAACTGTTACATGGTTGATCGTATTGGGTTGGAGAACAGTGCTGTTTCCACTGCTGAAAATTCAGATCATGCTGCTGAGGGGGAGACATTGAAAAATCCACCAGCATGTCTGATGACCACAACCAACGATCCCGAACGCTCTACATCCAGTTCTGAGTCAAATGAGGTACATTCCTGCACATGTAAATAATTTATTTGTAGATAATGAATGTACACTGCACACACATATTCTTGATCTACAAGCTAGATTAAATGCTGAAACTGCAAAGTGCATCATGCTCATAATCTAAAAGAATCATCTGGATTATATCATTCAAAGTGGTTAACTAATCATAATGTTATAAAACAGATGTTAATAGAAAAAGTAGATGTTCAGGATAGGAATATATATCTTGAATCTTGCATGGACACGCTATCAAAAGAAAAACTCTTTAAAAGAAGAAATTTCTGTACTTACAAAACAGTTAGATGCGGTAAATATGGAAAATATAGACAGTTTAGAAAAATACAAAATGATTGAAGAAGAAAGGATAAGTTTGTACTCACGAATAAAGACCCTTGACGATGCATTTTTAAAAAGGGGTCAAACAGAACAAACTATTCACTTAAATCAGCCCAAAGAAACTAGGTTTTACCATTCTAAACAAGGAATTGGTTTTAAAAATCCTAAATATTTGGAAAAAGCACAAACTATTTTACCTTTATTTTATGACATGAATTATATGGGAGCCGGTCTTAAATCTTTCTTTTTTGAGTCATCAAAAGAAGTTTTAAACCAAGAAAATGAGAAACGTGTCGCTCATAAAGATAAAGAAATTTCTTTTCAATATGAAGAACATAACGAGAGTTATTCCTCTAGAGTACCCACTTTAGAGGAAGACTTCAACTTATTCAGAAGCTGAATTGAAAACAGAAACCGTAAAATCAACTCCTCAACTTTATATTCCTGCAAAAGTTCTTCAACAACAAATCACTGTTTTAGAAAAGGAATTGAAGTCGTCTCAAAAGAAAGCACTTGATCTTCAAGATGCTCTTCTTAAGAGCGAAGAAGAATTGGTAAATCAATCTTTTCAACAATTTGTGGAAGTTACTGTCTACAGAGAAAATTTTGAAATGGTTTCACAAAAATTGAAAGATTTTTCAAAAGAAAACAAAAAATGTTGCATCATCGGCCTCAAATAAAATTGAGACTTGTCCGTTGCCAAGGCCCAAAACCAAAGCAACGGTCAAAAAGGTCTCAAAAAGACAAAAACCAAAGGCAATTTCAGCGCCTAAGGTTCCAAAGCCCAATAAATCCAATCTTCAATGGATTCCAAAGGGTTATGCATCCGGACCACACACAAATGCTAAATGGGTTCCTAAAACTGTACACGCGCCATATAAATCTGGAACTCCTAACAAAAAGGGGCCCATATTGAGGTGGGTACCCAAGGTTGTGTGATCTTTGTGCAGATGGTTCTTGGTTACTTCTGATCGAGACCCGTTCTTCATTGAAATGGCTTCTAGTTACCATAGACTAGGACCCGTTCTTTTGCTTGTCGGTTATGCTTTAACCGACACGTTTGGCTTCTGTGCACACAGCCCAGGACCCGGTCTTAACTCATCATGTTTTCTGAACATCTCGGTTCAGAACACGGTTTGATTGTGAATTAAAAATGGATGTGTTTGAATGCATATAGATTTTCAGTGTATAAATTTATTTGCTTTTCAGGCGAAGTCCATTTGGTATATGGATTCGGGTTGCTCCAAGCATATGACGGGAAGAAGAGAATTGTTGTGCAACGTTGTTTAACAGTATTGTGGAACTATAAAATTCGGGAACAACCATCAGGCTCACATCAAAGGATACGGGGACTTAGTTCTAAATAATCTGGTCATCAAGGATGTTGACTATGTTGAGGGGTTATCACATAATCTTTTTAGCATAGGACAACTCTGCGACAAAGGACTAGAGGTAACTTTTAGAGCTAAGAACTGCAGTGTAAAGAGTATGGCTGGAAAAGAAATCCTAACAGGTTCCCGAAACTCTAACCTCTACACCATTGACGTAGCTAAGCTAATAGTGAAGGATAACATTTGCCTACTATCAAAAGCCTCTTCAAAAGACTCTTGGTTGTGGCATCGAAGATTATCCCATTTGAACTTTGATAATATCAACAAGCTGGCTGCGAAATAATTGGTTAAAGGTCTTCTTGAACTGCGCTATGAAAAGGACCATCTGTGTGGAGCTTGTGAGAAAGGAAAAATGAAACGATCATCTCACAAACCAAAGCCCAAACCATCAACAAAAAGAGTATTGGAGTTACTTCACATGGATTTATGCGGACCGATGAGGACTCAAAGCATAAACGGGAAACGATATGTGTTGGTTATCGTAGATGACTATCCACGAGACACCTGGGTCAGGTTCTTGCGTTCCAAGGACGAGACAGCTCAAGAAATCATAGATTTTATTAAGAGTGTCGAGACCCAACAGCAGCTGTCAGTGCAATCAATCAGATCAGATAACGCCACAGAGTTCAAGAACTCGGTAGTTGAGGGCTTCCTTCGATCCAAAGGTATTCAGCAACAATACTCTGCTGCTCGAACACCTCAACAAAATGGGGTCGTGGAAAGGCGTAACCGTACGCTTGTGGAAGCCGCTCGTACATTGCTCACATACTCTAAGCTACCTCCGTTCTTGTGGGCCGAAGCCGTATCAACAGCATGCTATACACAAAATCGCCCCATTATCCATAAGCGCTTTAACAAAACTCCTTACCAACTCTTTTTGAATAAAGTACCATTTATCAAGTACTTACGTGTATTTGGTTGCAGGTGCTATGTGCTGAACGACAAAGACAACCTCGGGAAGTTTAACAAAAAGGCGGATGAAGCGATCTTCATTGGATACTCATCCAACTCGAAGGCATATCGCGCATTCAATACCCGAACCAGAACAGTCAATGAAAGTGTGCATGTTACATTTGATGAGTTGGCTGAACCGGCACCCGAAGTTGATCAATCAGGACCTCGCATTACTCAAATGCCTGAAGACTTTTCTAATAACCCCATTTCTTTTTCTTCTTCTGATTTGGTTAATTTGTTTGATCCTTTTTATGTTGAATTTTTCAGCCCTAACGCTAGTGTTTCTAATGTTGTCAATAATGTAGGTGATCCTTCCAGTTCAACTGCACCACAAAGTTTCTCCGCACCCTCTTCATCAACATACCCTCATCCATCTACATCATCCAGCGACACATCCGCAGTAGAGTCTACTCCTATAATACCCTCACATATCATACCAACATTCCTTCCTTCACCTGAACACTCGGGAATCGAACCGGAACCAGTGATACCATCATTCGAAACCATTGACCATGAATCGTCATCCATCCCCACGTTAACCACTGAGGTTCCATCCCGAGCACCCCTTCCACACGAGATTAAATGGACCCGAAGTCACCCAACAGATCAAATCATTGGTGATGTGTCAACAGGAGTCCAAACTCGTAGGGCGTCAGCTAATGAATGCCTCTTCGCATCATTCCTTAGTATGATAGAGCCCGCTCGTGTGGATGAAGCCCTAACAGATCCAGATTGGATAGTTGCAATGCAAGAGGAACTCAACCAGTTTGAACAGCTAAGAGTATGGCGGTTAGTTCCCAAACCAAAAGACCGTACAGTGATCGGAACGAAGTGGATCTTTAAGAACAAACGAGATGAAAACGACATTGTGATAAGGAATAAAGCAAGACTTGTTGCCAAAGGCTACCGACAACAAGAAGGGATAGATTATGACGAGTACTTCGCTCCAGTTGCACGGATCGAAGCAATCAGAATCTTCTTGGCGTACGCGGCACACAAAGACTTCAAAGTGTACCAAATGGACGTCAAGACTGCCTTTCTAAACGGTGAACTTAACAAGGAGGTATATGTTGAACAACCACAAGGCTTTGTTGACGCACATAAACCTGACCATGTTTATGTGTTAGATAAAGCCCTCTATGGTTTAAAACAAGCACCTCGAGCATGGTATGATAGTCTTTCCAATTTCCTTATTTCTGCCGGTATCTATAAAGGTGTGGTGGACACAACTCTGTTCACAAAAAGGGAAGGCCCTCATATAATGCTAGTAAAAATATATGTCGACGACATTATATTTGGATCTACTGACAGTAATTTTTGTAAGGATTTTTCAGCCCTAATGGAGTCCAGGTTCGAGATGAGTATGATGGGGGAAATGAACTTTTTCCTCGGATTACAAGTCAAACAACTTGAGGCTGGGATTTTTGTGAACCAGTCGAAATATACTCTTGACATTCTCAAGAAGTATAAGTTAGACTCTTGCACGAGTATCGCAACTCCCATGACCTCCAACTGGAAGTTAGACACCGATCCTTTTGGGAAAAGTGTTGATAATACAACTTACAGAGGGATGATAGGATCCTTACTATACTTGACTGCCAGTAGGCCGGATATAATGTTTTTAACATGTCTTTGTGCTAGATTTCAAGCCGACCCAAAAGAATCACACCTAACTGTGGTAAAACACATTTTTCGTTATCTTAAGGGTACACCCGAACTTGGTCTATGGTATCCAAAGGGAACCGATTTCGATCTTACCGCTTTTTCAGATGCTGATTTTGCAGGTTGTAGAGTTGACAGAAAAAGCACGTCGGGAGGAATACAGTTTTTAGGAGATAGACCGGTGAGTTGGTCTTCCAAAAAGCAGAATTGTGTTTCCACATCTACAGCTGAGGCTGAGTATGTAGCAGCTGCAAGCTGTTGCTCTCAAGTGCTGTGGATGAGAACACAACTACGCCATTATGGATTCTCACTAACGAATATCCCAATTTACTGTGACTCTCGAAGTGCAATTGACATCTCTTGCAATCCCGTGCAGCACTCTCGAACAAAACACATAGACATCAGATATCATTTTATTAAAGATCACGTAGAAAAGGGAACCATTGAGTTGTATTTCGTTGGCACGGAATATCAACTTGCGGATATATTTACTAAAGCTTTAGATGAACCTCGTTTTCAGTTTTTAGTATCGCATATCGGCATGTTGAAATATCAGATATTATCTTAAATAACTCTATTTCAATCGATCTTGATTGAAATTCCTTTATTTTAGAAAATATCTGTTATTTAAATTTAAGGATTGTCACAAAATTGAAACTCAATATTTCCTTATCTGTGTACATTTTTAATAATAAATGATCCTAACAAATTGCTATGTGAATTGTTATTCACGGAGTGGGACGCAAACAATATCCAGGTTTGTCTGTATTCCTAAGGCTGAAAAAGGTTGTCGAGCCTTATCCGAAAAACAAAGGGAAAAGAACCGGTATTCATTTGAGGGGGAGTACAGTTAGGATTTTAAGTTTTATAATTATTTGTTTCTTTTAATTCTCATAGTTAAATTTTAAATTTTAGGTTGGTTATACTTCAATCTAATTTTAAGTTGCATTTAATACATCAGAAAATTCCAAAAAGATTTTCAGTGTTCAAATTTATCAAAAACCCAAAAATATTTTATTTAATCTGATTTTATTTTAGTTTATTTTTATCTTAACTTAAATACTAAAAGAAAAATACCAAAAATATTTTTGTTATCTTTGTGTATTTATTTGATTCAAAGAAAATATTTAAAAAGATTCAATAATCTTGGGCCAAATTTTTTTTAAGAATCTTGTTTTTGTTTATTTTTTTTACAGCCCATTTTTTATTTGTGTGTGTGAGTGTTGTGTTGAACATATCCGGCGGCCCAAACCTCTCCCTGGGCGCGGATCCTATGACCCGAAACCGACTCGCTTTCCTTTAAATGGGGTCGGTCAACTGGTCAACCACCATTCCTTCTCCTTTAAGCATCTTCATCTTCTTCTTCTCTCTTTCTCTTCGTCGACTTCCCACCACCGGCCACCATTAATCCGATTCCAAGCTTTTGGATCTTCATTTTTCTTCGATCTTCTTACGTTATTCACCTTCGGCATCATCAGGTAACCTCTTTTTAACTTTATTTTAGTTTATAACTTCATATTTTATGTGTTTGATTCTCATTTATTCTTCATTTATTCTTCTCGGTTTTTGCTAGTTTTAGGTCATTTAATGTGTTCTTTTTACGTAGTTGTAGTTACATAAAATGTTCATCATGCATTTTTAGACTAGGATCTGTAATTTCATGCATTTTTATTAACTTTTAAACTGTTCACGTTTATTTTGCATGAACACATTAACTGCATACATGCATTTCGGATGTCCGAGTTCGGACCATCATCCGAATTCGGACGTCCTACTTAGTTTAAATTTTTCAAACTTTGGAAATCCGAATTCGGTCACTGTAGATCCGAATTCGGTCCCCAATGATCCGAATTCGGTACTTCAAGGAATTTGGAAAATTAACTTAAGTCTCATTGCATCATCACTGTGCATCCGAACTCGGGTTGGATCCGAACTCGGTTCTCATCTGAGTTAGGTTCTTTGTCATTACTGCATACATAACACTTCCTTCCGCACCACATCCGAATTCGGACGTTGCCAATGCATCATCCGAATTCGGACCACCTAACATCCACATCACCACTTACATACATTTCGGACCACATCCGAATTCGGCCCATCAGGTCAGACCATCCGAATTCGGACCTCAACATCCACTTTCATGCATCATCCGAATTTCAGGTTGATCCGAATTCGATGACACTGTTCATCCGTCGGACCATCCGAAATCCAACACTTAACATTTTTCAAATTTTTCCATTTTTTTGTCAAAATTTTCAATTTTTCTATAAAATACAAAAAATACAAAAATATTTTCCTCACAGTGCACCATTGATTAGAGTTAGGACTAGTGTTTGAGTGAAAAGGTCTGATCTAACATCGGTCTTTTAACGATTGACTTTGGACTTTATTTCTAGAATTTTATTCTACTAATAAAGACCCGATGCTAAACAGATCAGGCAGTTTCTCATTTCACACTAATCTAGACTTCACATCATTGTCAAGTTTATCAGTTAAAGTCTTCTTATTCTAACTCTGATGCACCTTTGCAGGATGATGGAACCAGCCGTGAATCTTACCATACCCCATCCCCCCATCCCAAATAATAACGCCCAACTCCCAGAACAATCCATCCTCCCCAACGCCGAGTTTGTCGAGTTTATTCCGCACAACTGGCAACTCGACGTCTCCATCCTAACCAAAGAACCCCCCAAACCCTCGCATTTGACATCCTCACTCGCCACCCCATCTATTACGCCTTATCCACCGCAATTGCTATTCCCCAGATTTACCTTCAACAATTCTGGAACAGGTTGCAATACTTTCCTGACCCCGAACCTCACTTTACATCCACCATCGACTGTGTTCCAGTCAAACTCACCATATCCGCCATACGCCACATCCTTCACCTACCCGCCGAATTCTACCTTCCAACCCGCGAACAATTCGATTCCAACCCATCCATCACCGAAACCTTGGCCGAAATCCAAACACTGGGTTATGATGGCCCTCTTTCCTAGCCCTCAGACTTTCGCACCAAAAATCTTCAATCCCACTGGCGGATCCTTTTTGATGTAATCAACAAATGCTTCACCGCGAAGCATTCCGGCCACGACTCCGCCTCGGCTCAGGTACTAGCCATGTTCACCGACTTTGCCTGTGACCGACATGTGGATTATGTTGCTTTCCTCTTCGAGGAATTAAGAAGAGTCCATGTGGAGAGGGGAACCAAGAAAGGCTGAAAATGCATACCTCTACAGCGGTTTCTGCAGCTCATCATCGAGTACGCCATGGACAATGATGATGACATCGACGAACGTCCAGAGGCAGACGTCTACCCCACAGTGGCCATTCAAAAGCTAACACTGCCAAAGGGGGCCCCCACTGTGCCGATAATGAAAATTCCTCTATCTCTGCTATTGAGGTCAAGGGGGTTGGAAAGGGTTAGGGCATATATTCAAGAGTGTTATCCGGATGAGTCTTAGTCAGAACCGACTGAGACTAGCCAATCCGAAGGTGAGGCAACTATGACTGAGAATGAGGGAGCTCAGGTAGACATTCAACAATCTTTGGGAATCGGTGAGGGGGAGCCTGTGTTAGTGAGCGAGGGAGCAGGAGGTGAGGCAGCAGAGACGGCGGATTCAGAAAGAACCGTCTCTGTTGTGCGAGCGAGGGATATGCAATCCGAGGGTGAACCAAGCCCAATCAGCCGGACTTCCCACCAAAAGACCGTCAGTCCAACGGTCGAAATAACCACCACCACGCACTTGGTCTCCCCCCAAAGGGAGACCACTTCATTCCACGGGGTCATAGCACATACTCCATCGCCCTCTCATTCGGAGAGTGGCGGTGTTGAAAGAGGTCACACTCCTACCCATGTGACCGCACTTCATTCTTTCACAATTCCATCCCCCCAAACACACACACCGCACGATGCCTCCGTGGCATCCCCACGAGCTGCCTTCGTGGCAGCTCCTCAAACTTCCGGATCTGCGCGTCCTATACAGGAGCCAGAAATGACGGAAGGAAGACCGGGAGTGGCTCAATCAACGCCATCCACTTCCGTCCATCTCCCAATCAATTTGGAGATGTTAACGGCAGCTCTGCATGCTGCCGGCGTGATTACCCGGGCTGACGTGGACGCCCAAAAGGAGGCTGTCGAGGAACGTCACACCGCCCTACTTTCACTCATAAAGGGTAAGGGTGTCGCTTCCGAAGCTGGCCCTCCACCTGTATATCATTCAGTCCAAACCCAACTGGTAGAGCTATCAGAAAAGGTCAATGCACTTACACGCCTAATTCTGCAAGTCCATGAACAGATTAATTCAAGAACGGACCGCCTTGAGTCGGCGGTAATCGAACTCCAGTGCCGCCCTCAAGCCGAGGCCCCAAAAAGAAAGCATGACGATCGGGACGACCCTGATCGTCATGAGGGGGAGAAAAGGCAGAAGGTTCAGCATGAGGAACCCGTGATGTTAATAGGGGGAGCAGAGACCACTGAAGGGACAGAGTTTCAGGGGTCAGGGGAACAGAGGCAGGAGGCTCAGGAATATTTATTAATAGAAGACGAGCCCATGGTCGAGGGTCCAGCTCCACTGGATCCGATGACAGCCATGGTAGAATTCGAGGAAGCTCATGAGAAAGTTGAAATCATTTTGGTATCTGACTCAGACGCCTACTTATGGAACTTACAAATGTTACCAAAGCTGAACAGGCCGAATACTATCAACTGATGCTCCAGGAAAGAAGGTCAAAGGTCTCGAAATCGAAGATAAAGAAACTCCGAACCATAACAATGTGCAAAAGAGCCAAAGTCTACTATCCTTCCTTTCAAGTAGAAAGAGAAGATGGCACGGCTGATGACATCTTTGAGAATGACCTAGACTTCATAATGGCCGACGACATTGAGTTTTTGCACAACTGCCTAAAAAATCGCATCAGGAAACGTATGACGCACATGACAGCTGTAGGTGCCCTAGTACGAAGCATGAACCGCCGCTCGATCATTATGTGCCTAAGAGACTTCCAGATGGCGATCGAGAGCGCGTTGGTTAAAGTGGGCCTACGAGCACCAGAACAGGATAACTTCCTTCTAGCCCATCATCCGGCTTACAGAGTTGTACTCTCTGGAGATCCGGGTGTCATTTTTGTCAATTACAAGGGCTATAAAAGGTACATGCACTTTGAGGATCTTCCATGTTACTCTCATGGTACACTCCGATTGGTTCGAGCTGCTCTTACACAGAAAGTACAAGATTTTGAAGCTCAACCAGATCCTGAACAAAGATGCTCACCAAAGGAGATACAGGATACCCTCAGCGGCATTGACCTCCTGAATGAACGGCTACATATGAGACAAGTGACCAGACGCTTTGACGTCATCCTTGGATTCCGAGAATCAACAGACCATGCCAGAGTTCCAGGACCTCCTAAATGATCGAAAAGGGGGAGATTCTTAGACATTTTATTTCGATCATAGGGAGTTGTTTTGTAATAATTTATTAACTTAGTAGTTTCCTTTTTTTAATTTCCTTGTAATTTATTTCTTTGTAAAAGTCTAGGGGCTAAAGTTGACAAAGCTCCATAGTTAATTAAAGGAGCCTAGAAATAGGCTCCTAGGGTTTCATTGTAATTTACGGTTGAAACATATTGAATATACACTGCAGCCGCCACTTTTATTCTTTCTCAATATTCATATTGTCTTCTTCATCATTTCTCAATTATTGAGCTTGTTTCTTCTTGGGATTCGATAAAGAATATAAAGGTGCTGATAATATTACGGGATTACTCTATTTTACAAAAGGGGTACAAACAAGATGGGACAGTTTAGGAAACTTTTGTATGTTTTCTAGCTTTGCGTCCCTAATGGAGCCTAAGAAAGTGGATGAAGCACTAAAAGATGCCAATTAGATCACTGCCATGCAAGAAGAGCTCAGTCAGTTTGAGAGAAACAAAGTATGGAAACTGGTCCCTGCTCCTAAAGGTAAAACAATAATTGGCACCAAATGGTTTTTCAGGAACAAAATGGATGAGCAAGGTCATGTTATTAGAAATAAGGCAAGACTAGTTGCTCAAGGCTACAGACAAGAAGAAGGCATTGATTATGATGAAACATTTGCTCCAGTGGCTAGGTTAGAAGCAATTCATTTGTTTCTAGCCTATGCTGCTCACAAAAGCATGAAAGTATTTCAAATGGATGTCAAGAGTGCATTTTTGAATGGCAAGCTGCAAGAAGAAGTATATGTCAAGCAGCCTCCAGGTTTTGAAAATGAACATCATCCAGGTTTTGTCTATAAGTTGGACAAAGCCCTCTATGGTCTAAAACAAGCCCCTAGAGCATGGTATGACACTCTAACTGATTTCCTTATTAGCAATGGTTATTCCAGAGGTTTAGTGGATACCACATTGTTCATAAAGAAGGTGAAGTCTAATATTATGCCTGTTCAAATTTATGTGGATGACATAATATTTGGTTCTACAAATGAGCAGTTATGCAAGAATTTTTCACTACTCATGAAATCAAAATATGAAATGAGTATGATGGGTGAACTTACTTTCTTTCTAGGATTACAGGTTAAACAAACCTCAAATGGAATTTTCATCAATCAAATAAAGTACACTTTAGATCTTTTGAAAAAGTTTAAATTTGATCAAAGTTCTCCCATCAAAACCCCAATGGAAACCAATGTAAAATTGGATGCTGATGCCAGTGCCAAAGCTGTTTCAATTACAGCTTACAGAGGCATGATTGGGAGCTTGCTTTATTTAACTGCTAGTAGACCAGATATTATGTTTGCTACTTTTTTATGTTAGGTTTCAAGCTGATCCTAAGGAATCACATCTAGTTGCTGTAAAAAGAATCTTCAGATACCTAAATGGTACACTAGGTTTGGGTCTTTGGTATCCCAAATACTCAAGTCTTAAACTAACAGGTTATTCGAATTCTGATTTTGCAAGCTGCAGGTTGGACAAGAAAAGCACAACAGGTGGATGTCAACTCCTTGGTGGTAAGTTGATCAATTGGTGTAGCATCAGCTTGAGGATTATGGACTTGTATATAGGAAAACTCCTATTCTGTATGATAATACAAGCGCTATAGCCATTTCCAACAATCCAGTCTTTCATTCCAGAACAAAGCATATAGAAGTCATATATCACTTTATTAGAGATCAGATTTAGAAAGGTAATGTGGAGGTAAGTTTTATTTCCATAGATGAATAGCTTGCAGACATTTTCACCAAGCCTCTTGATGAAAACATGTTTAATTACCTTGTAAGCAAGCTGAGCATGTTAAATAGAAGTGACTAAGTGTCATTGATGCTCTAAGAGATCACATGTTTCAAACTGTTCAAATTTCTCAGAACAGCTTAGACAGAACAGGCTGTGCGTGTTCTATACTTAGCCAATTTCTGAAAACTTGGACATCTTTGACGTATAACAGGCTTGACAAAATATGGTTTAACTTCAAACCTGTTCTGTTGTACGAACCTCCAACCTATTCACTCTCTCAATCTGTCACACAAGACGTTATCTTGTAACCTGATCAGCTATTGAACAGAAACCTGTTCTCATCTAGCTGCACATGTTGAATGAACAGCTTGAGGGATGCACAGCTTGTGATGAAACCTGCTCATCACAGGTTTGTACAAAAGATTAGAACATCAGTTTTAATTACCTTTCTTCATAATTAAGTTACTTAATTTCTGTATTTATTTAAATTAGTTACCTGCGGATAATGTTTGTTAACGTGTGTTAGTAGTTACAAAGGTTCAAGTGGTCTGACAACTGTTCTGACATGGAAAACCATTCCGTTTTCCGTTAAAGAACATTTCAAATCAATCGCCCAAACCTTTCTCTCTCCTACACACTCACATTCAAATCCTATAAATACCTCCTTCACTGTTTCATCATCTTCTTCTTCTCTATTGCTTCCATAACTATCTGAGAAGTGAGAAACCCTAAATCGACTAAGTGTCCATCATTTTTCATTCCAATACTCTCAAATGGCTCACCAATTCAACCCTTTGCTTCCAGTTTTCGTTGGTGATGATGTTGAAAAACATCCCTCAGTTACCACGATGCTTAATCTAAAACCCACTAACTATATAGCCAGTCTAACCATTCCTAAAAACTATGAGGGAAAGGTATATCAAAGCATGGTGGAGTTTCTACAAGTTCATTCCCTGCATTATGCTATGACTGCCACTCCTGGTGTCCTGTACCAGGAGATGGTGTATGAGTTTTGGTACACCTGTGCATATGATCCATCAACCAAAACCATCAGGAGAACCATCCTCACTGGGACTCAGACCATTGATATAACCACTGCTCTTCTCAGAGAAGTCCTTCATCTTCCTAATACTGAAACATATGACAAACCACAGCCTGAGAATGATCAGATGGGCAATTTGCTACGCTTCTGTGGTGTAGCAGAACCAAGAGTTGGAGCCACTTTGTTCAGAAGGGATTTATCACCTACCTACAGTTTCTTATTTACCTTAGTGGTGATGTACTTTAGCAGCAAAGTTGGTTCATTTAACCAGCTTAGCAGAGATGAAATCCCCAGAGTCCTACAGTTTGTGGATGGGACTACGCTGAACACGACTCGTTGGATTTTCATGAATTTGAGGAACATTGTACAGCAAGAAACTCGCCATACTGCTGTCAGATACCCAAGATTTTTGAGTCTCATCTTCAAACATGTCTGTGGTGAGCAACTCTACAGCTCTCAACCTTTGTTAACTACTGCTGCATTCCTTGTCATTGGGAATAGAGTCTTCTACACTCCAGTACTTCCAAATGAACCTCCTCTCTCTACACCAATGAGGAGGTTACTTGGTTTGGTGGAAGGACCCTCTGCTGTGAGGGTGGATCTAGTGGATGCTCCTAAGAGAAAATCCAAATCCAGGCCCAAGGTGACAAAAAGGGGTCTGGAATCGACTAAAGCTGAGCCTGTCCTCAAGAAGGCTAAAAAAATTTAAGTCAATGTCTGCCCCCATCAGCCTCAGTGGCCGAGGGGGAGCAGACTTCTCACCCTAGTTCATTTATTGAACCTGAAGCCTCTATGGCTGGTGCCTCTGTGGCACCTGAGACCATGGAACAGATTAACCCCCCTGATTCTGACCCAGTCTCACCACCAGTCTAAACACAAATTCTTGCTGCTTCTCCTCAATGCCCCACAATGTCTCAATATTCAAGGAAAAATTCTCTAGCTAGGAAGCAACCATCATACCAAACCAGCCCCTCTAAACTCTCCCAACAGGAGTCAGTTGAAAAAGAAGCAACCCCTGCTACTTCTCCTATTTTGGGAGTAGGTTTAGCACATTTGGAGCAGGCTTCACTCCAACATGAGTCAACCCAGAGTCAACCTAGACCCTCTGGTTCCTCCCAACAGGAACCAGTTGTACAAAAGGAGACTACCACATCCACTATCCCAGCCTCCCAACAGGCTGAGGATATTGAAAGACAGGAGTCTACTCCACACTGAGTCCACACAGTCTCTACTTCATACTTCTCTTACACCAACTGAGTCTGCACGAGGTGCAAAACTGCTGGAACATACCATCCAGCAGATCAACCTCAAACTTCTGCTCCTGGTGATGTAGCTATTGTACACCCAACAGTCGTTGAAGGACCCTCATCCGAAGCTGATTAACCTGAGGGTTTGGACCATCCCTCTGGCGAGGCTGCTCCCCAAATGCAAATTCCATCATTAGGTTTTACCACTGATGATGTTGAAATGCACATCCCCATTCCCCATGAAGAGGTACCTGCAAACCAAGGTACTACTGAGGGAACCACCCCAGGTCTTAATGAAGGTGATGCATCACAAGTAGCATATGAGAGGCCACCAACTCCTACCACTTCAGCTCATGATGCAGATAGAGCCACTGCTGAAGGTTCCCTTGACCCTTCCAAGCTGGGCCATCTCACATATGTCCAGGCTATGGAATTACTCTCCAAAGTCTCCCTGCCTTCCCCCACTAATCCACAAACACCTGCCTCATCTCCATTACGTTCACATTCTTCACCCTCTACCCAATCCAAACAATCAACACATACTCCTCCATCTTTCAAAGATCTTCCTTTGAAGGATCATCTCTCTTGGCTGACCAACAAAGTTGGTTCTATAGAAACCTCCATGACCTCCCTACCTTCTATCATCTCAGACTTTGTGTCTGCTCAGCATAAGGGGTTCTTTGATTCATTCAAGACTCCCTTTCAAATTCCTACTCCCGAAACTGATTCATCCTCTCAGCTGCTTACACTCACTGCACAGCTGCAAACACTCTCCACTACCCTATCAACAATTCTTTCTACCCAACAGGACTCTATGTCCTCCCTGGCAGCTGTTTCCTAACAGCTGTCAGCTCTCCTTGATACTTTTACAAATGCTCTCCGCGCCACTTTGGCTAGCTTGAACACCTTAGTGGTCACTCTGTCAAATTCTGTGTCGTCAAACCTTGATGATATGCAATATTCTCTTTAATTAAATCTTGCACAGCTTCAAAGTTTGTTGTTCACAGCTTCTGATAGGGAAGCCATTACTCAGATGTCATCTCTTGCCACTTCCCACTCTGCCTCTCTTCAAACCTATATTACCCAACTTGCAGAGGTAAAGGACAACTTGGCTTTCTTAGTGCATAGCCTTGTTGGTTCCAAACCTGCTGCAAAAACTGCTACCCAGCGTACTTAATTCATTTTTTAGACTGACCCATTGTTGAAGGCTCTGTGCCATCTCCTTCAAAGAGAGAGAAGATATCTTCCTCAAAGACCAAGTCTAAGGGGGAGAAATCTTCATCTTCCTTTAAGGAGAAATCAGCATCAGTGGTACAAGCAGCATGTGTCTCCCAAACAGGTCCTATTGTGGATGTCTCCAAATCAATTGAAGCTGCTCAACCTACTCAGGCTGGATCTCCAAACCCTGCACCATCTAAGGGGGAGTAATCCATTCTTGGGGACAGGCCAAGTAGAAGGAGACATCTAATACTGGAGCAAACAGAAGAAGAAGAGGAAGAGGAACCTGAAGCTGTCTTAACCACAACAGCTAAAGGGAAGAGGAAAGCCTCAGTGGAACCTGATTATCTCAAAGCTGCTCAACTGAAATTTGATAAGGCTCGGGCCAAAGAAATGGGTGTCCCCATGGAGACTTATTATAAATTCAAAGAAGAGAAGCTTCAATCCATTGAAAGGCTAAAGAGAGAAGAAGCCTCTGCTCAGGTCTGTGTGATCAAGTCTAAGCCAACATCCTCCTCTGCAAGATCCCAAATTCACTTTGACAACTTGGCAAGGAAGAAATTCTTTGATGTTGCCAACAGAAGGCTTGCCAAGGAAACAGTTATCAAAGTTGTTCCCATTTCAAAGAAAGGCAAACAGTGGAAGCTTCAAATAACATGGCTAGGTGCTGAAGGTCCAGAATTGGAAGCATATGAACACACCGATGTTGCTCAAATGGGGTTCAGAGAATGGGTGGAATTGGCAGTTGCCCTGAGTCAGTCTAAGTCTGAAACTGCTAAGACTATCAAGGCATATGTCAAGACATTAATGGAGAGATTTAAGAATCTTGTCCTGATCACAGAAGAACAAATCAAGGGTACCTCAGTGGTTGAACCCAAGATCAAGGCTAGGAGAAGGAGAAAGGATACTGAGCTGGAAGAACTCTTAATAATGATTAATCAAGGTGATGTAGCTGTTGAAATCAAGGGAGTAGATCACAGCCTACCCAGAGGAGTGGAACATGAGGAAGATAAGCTGATAGAGGAACCTGAGCATGGGGTATTTTTTATAGATCCCGTATCAAAGAAAAAGTGTTTCCAGAGAGCATCAGATTTGCATAAGGTTGGTCTTAAGCAACTTATAGCTCTTAGACTTGCCAACTCCTTCAAAAAATCTCTAAGATGGAGAGCAGCTATCTGGGAACAGCTTAAAGGGTTCCATGAAAGTGGAGAGCTTCAACATCCAAACTTCATGTTCCTCAGTAATGAAATAGATGAAATTGAAGAAACCAGAGAACATTTTGAACAAATGTTCAAAGAAGAACCACCACAACTTTGAGGTCCATCTGCTGCTGAGTAGATGAAGAATGGAAGATGTCCATAAGTTGGACAGGCTTACCATTACTTGCTCCCACTATCAACAGTCCAAATTGTTGAAACTTTTCTTGTACGTATGTTATACTTTATTACATTAGTTGTAATTTTATTATTACATCAGTTGTAATCTACCTTAGTACATTAGTTGTACTCTTGTAAGAACATGTGTTGTTTGTAATCAAAATCAGTATATATAAACTGATCCTTTACTTTACTTCAATGTTGTAATTTCATTTCAGCAAAATGTACTGTAAAAATATATAGTGATTATTTATAGAATCAGCTTAGACTGATTATTGCAAATAGGGGGAGATTGTTAGGCACAAAAAGGCCTCAGTTAGACCTGTTCTACATCTTAGGGGGAGATTGTTTAATCAAACCTGTTTGATGCACTTGAAGGTATAATTTATGGCCTGTTAATGCCTTATTGAAACCTGATAATCGATTTGCAATATTAGTCAAAGCTGTTTTCCCAGTTGCATTTGTTGCAACTAAGGCAGATTGTCCAAGTTGTTCAATTCTGTTGAACAGGCTTTACATAAACTGTCTACGCTGCTCTATCCTGTTGAGCAGCTCGGACAAATTCTAAGTGTTCTGTTCTTTGTGAACAGAACCTGTTCTTTGTGAACAGGCTAAACACTTTATGGAATATGTTTCCATGTCATCATGTATTGTTTTGGACTACAAGATCAGTTTACAAAGTTGAAGACAAAGTGGAAAACAGAAGCTGCAAAAGACTTCCTACGCTGTTCTGCTACATGAAGACAAAGTGGATATTTGAAATGGGTGACTATTCATTTTTTACATCAAAATGGCCATAACAGAAGATGAAAGGTTTAAAGTTGACATTCCTTTTGTGGTTAAAGCCTTCTACAATAGAGACAAAAAGGAAAAGACAAAGATTCTGCAACGTAAAGACAATTCTGCTTTGTCAGAACGTGAAGAAAAGTTGTTTTGTCTTTTTGGAAAGACATCACACTATCTCCTTGTCCAATGAGGAAGCTTCACTGAGATTCTCAGTGAGAGTATAAAAGGAAGCTTCTAAGCAATGTGAGATAACCAAGAGGGTGAGACTCAGATCGTGCAAAGAAGTGTGTTTTCATGCATGCAAGTCTGCTTGAATAAAACAGTAACATGTGTCCAAGCTGTTCTCATTTAAGCTGTCCATCTGTCTGTCTTGTAAAGAGTGAGTTCATCTATGTGGGTGTATTCATTGTAGCTAGTCTAAGTGTGTCTTAGAATAGTTAAACATCTGTTGTTTCTGTCATCTCAGCTTGAACCATTCCGCAGTTCAGGCTTGTTTGTAATTAACACTTGTTGATAATATACACAAACATTGAGAAAAGTGTGTTGAGTTTTAATTTGCTGTATTCACCCCCCTTTACAGCTTAGAACAACATACTAGGGAAACCTTTGGGACCTACAGGAAGTCTAAGTGACCTAGTGGTTAGTCTTTCCCCGTTTGTTATGGAAGCAAAATTGGATGAAGCGTTGAATACAACAGTTGCTGGAGTTACTAATCAAATGGCAAGCCAATTCTTAGAATTGATGGATCAGATGGCTAACATTCATAACCTGTTAAAGGACAAGAATGTAGTTGAAGAAGAAGTGAAACAAAAAGATCCAAATCAAGCTATTGAAGAGCTCAGAGAGTTTGTACATGATCAGTTTGACGAAATGCGAGAACGAATGATTGGATTGGAGAGCACGATAATAACAACATTAGGAGACTTGTCTGAGTGGATATCTGCTGTAGAACAAACATGTAAGTCTCAAGCTTCTACTCCAAAGAGAAAGCATGATGGGCACAATGAAGACTCTGATGATGCTCCTCATGAGGTATCCAGAGAAAGATACATAAGGTCAAGAGAAGGGTGAAGCTGGAAGCTCCAAATATAAACTTGTTGATGCTTAAAGCGGGCTGGAGTTGATTGTTTATGAAGATGTTCCAGTTCCTTTAAGTATTCAATCAAATATTTACAATTTTGATGAGTATGATGACTCTGACGATGAAGTTCAAGAACAGAGTTTAATGCTTGATGAAGTTGAGAAAGAAGTGGAGGTTGAATTGTCTGAAGATGATGATGTGATTGAGTTAACTAATGTAGCTGTGAGAGCGGATAGAATTGAAGAAGAAGAGGTTCTAGTTCAGGAGATTATGAAAGATGATATACCTACACCGATGGTTGAAAAGCCTGAGGTTATGGTTAATGTTAAAGAAGAGATAATAGAACCATTTCATGTGGAGAATGTTATGCCACAAGTGGGTACACAGTTGAATGAAGTTGAAATAATGGACAGATTCTTTAATGAATATATCTTAGCTGATGAATCTCAAAAACAACATCGGTTAAGAATTGAAGCTCAGCAGATTGTCCATAGAGAAATGAAGGATATACTGACTCTGCTCAATGAAGAAGAGATTAGTAAGAAGAAGAAAATGGGGTTGGAGTTGTCTTCTAAGAAATCTGCAGAGTATATCAGAAAGAGGAATAAATTACCATATCTTGAAGATCATTTGGAGAAGAAAATTTTTTGTAAGAAGCAAGCTCCTTGTACATTTTTGAAGCTATTCAGAGTTCTGGAGCCAAACATGCCAAACTTAGTGAATTATGCAAGCTTCTTACAGAATAAAGCTCAGCCTGCGGATAAAGTCAGAAGTGAATTTAGGATCGTTGATTTGGTCAAGATTAAAAAAGATCGTTTTGTTAAGATCTTCTATCCTACCTTCACTGAGACAAGATCTGATGGAAACACTTATAAGTTTACTGAAGCTGATATGTTCTGGATGCACCTAGTTGACATTGAAGATTTATTCGATGAATTGTGTCGAAATAAGAGGAATGAGCATTGTAGATTTGAACTAAAGACACTTTTTCACTTGGTGCTTATGTTTGTGCAACATCTACAGATCGGAGTTGAAAGGGAAATGAGAAAGATAAATGTTACTCCGCCAAATCGGTTTATCAAGTTTGTAGGAGATTTGAAAGAATATCAAGTTATCATGGTAAGGCATCCTGTTGTTATGTATAAAGACAAAGATAGAAAGCTGAGAGCTATGCGAAGCATTGAACTGAATAAATTATGTGATGGAACGCTTCAGAAGGTGATGAATTGATTGAAAGGAAAGTTGGATGCGGATAAGAAAAGAAAGACGAAGAGGGGAGCATTGAGTGTAAATGATAAGAAGCTCATGGTCAAATTCATATCAAAGATCAATTGGAGGTTGTCTAACTGAAAGAGCGTCAGGCGTTTTGAGATGAAGTTGGGGCTTTCAAAATGAAGACTGAGTTTATTTCATCAAAGGGAGAGAATGTTAGAACCAATTTTAACTTGTTGAAATACATAAGTATAGCTTTCAAAATGAAGACTGAGTTTATTTCATCAAAGGTAGTTTTTGTAAGGGGAAATTGCGCAAAAAACCTCTAAGTTGGACCATTTTTGCGATTAAAACCCCCAACCATTTTTCATTGCACAAAAAACCTCGAACTGGTTAAAACTTTGTAAATTTGGGATTTTTTCAAAAAATCTAACTTGCAACCGGTTTAGCCGGTTGCAACTTGATGACGTGTAAAACTTTTAAACTCATTTTTGCGTAAAAAACCTCCAACTTGATTAGTTTTTTCAATTAAAACCCCAAATCATTTTTAATTTGATAAAAAACCTCCAACCAACAAAGATAATTAAAATTGAGTCTTCACTGATTGTATTTTGATAACATGGATATTTATTAAACTTTTATTTATCAAA
Organism: Centrapalus pauciflorus; assembly: GCA_020465985.1. Classification (NCBI taxonomy): domain Eukaryota; kingdom Viridiplantae; phylum Streptophyta; class Magnoliopsida; order Asterales; family Asteraceae; genus Centrapalus; species Centrapalus pauciflorus. The sequence continues at coordinate 99,559 of JAANYP010006269.1, read as the reverse complement.
CAAAGAATTCGTTTCCCAATGAAACCTCCATCCTCTAGGCTAGCGAACCTCACTGCTCTGACTATCATATTCAGATGCTAAAATGGAATATAAATAAATGAAATTGAACATAAAGCTGAACCTAAAAATACAACTCGTGAACACAAAATGAAATCGATTCCATCAGCACAATTGATGTTGAAATTTAAGATTAAACGACCAAAGTTAATCGAACATACATACATAAAATAAACACCACTAATCATAAAGAGGAGATAGAGTAATCGGAGTTGCCGGATGTAGAGAAAAAGAGAAAATGTAAATATAATTGTTGGTTAGAGGTGAGAAAAATATAGTTAAGGGTTTTAATCGAAAAAGTCACCAATTTCGGGGGTTTTTATGCAAAACTTCAGTTTAAGAATTATACATGTAGTGCCACGTAGGCGCCATGTAAGTCGGGTTTGCCATGTGGACGCCACGTGTGTGCCATGTAAGCATAGCAACCTATTATAATCGGTCAAGTCCTAATTTCAAAAGATTTTAGCGGTTAGAGGTTTTTTGTGCAACAAAAAATGGTTAGGGGTTATAATCACAAAAATGGTCAAACTTTAAGGTTTTTTTACGCAATTATCCCTTTTTGTAAATATAGCTTAATTGAATTTACATATAAATAGAAATATTTCTTTTGTAAAGGTACAGATCTGACATCACTTGTAATTACACGGAATCTGAGAAGATCAAACTAGGGCTACAGTACTTGTGTTCGTTCATTGATCATATCACCTCTGTAAATCATTTTGGCAATTTTAATCATTCGGTCAGTGATTCAATCTTGTTCTTAATTACTTTATGTTGATTGTTTGATTGGTTAACTAGAATAACAAACTCTTATATTCTCTCTCTCTCTCTCTCTATATATATATATATATATACAATTTATAACTACTGTGTATATACAATAAAGCCCCTGAACGTTTAGACAAATTATTACAAGTAAATTAATTTCACCTCTACAAAATATTGTACCCAACAATCTCCCTCTTAGAGATTAAATCAATATTTCCAATTAAAGTTCATTTTATGAACTTTTTCTTGATTCGTTTCTTTTCTTCGATCTCTGAATCTTAAAATCTTTGTCTCTATCTGATCTTCAAACCTCTTTATTTCTGATCTTCTCTTTTCTTGAAAGCACACCCCCTTGAATCTTGAACAACTTTCTCTCCCTTGATCAACTGTCTTGAATTGTTGTTATAATTATCTTCGGGCTAATCAGTAATTGTTTGTCTCTAAAATTCATCTTTACTCCCCCTATTCTAAACAAATTTATCTCACTCCCCCTCAAATGAATAAAAATTTAACTCCCCCTCAAAATGATACTATTGATTTACAGAACAAAACAAAGCTTTTCAACTTTGGGGGTAAATGAAACACATTCATTTTGTGAAATAACGAGTCCATGTCTACATAGAATTCCTGTTTGCACAATATACATAATCTATGTGACCTACGTTCAGCGCTGGCGTGATGTTAACACTGGTAGGATTTCCAAATAGTCATCGTGAAATCCTTTAACATGAAAAAATCACTCTTATTTTCCGGCGTAGTCACTTTGGACTAGCAGTTTATAGTCACGCAGACTTTTAGACTCGGTGTGTCCTAAAAGTGTATATAATAAGCTGTAGACACAATATGCACCAAATGAAGTTGGAGACCGGAGCAAATGTCTTCCTTGTTTCAATATCAAAAATATCCAAATGATATATTGATAGAAATATGTTATATCTCCGTGATTATTGACATAGAAATCTTTTGAGAGATAACTGAGTAGTTGGTGAGATTAAGTGCATGCGTCAGTGGGTCCATGACGTCTTTTTCAATACCAAATTGCCTAGGGCTTGATAGATTATGTGTTTTACCCAGCAAACACAGTGTAGGTAGGATTTACTTTTCTTTAAATCCTTTCTCAACTCTCAGCTCTCAACATTTTTCAACGAAGCTCCCTCCGGCACACTTTTCATAAATAAATTCAGTCAGCTTTATAGTGAAAGCATGAACTGATGCACCACCATCTCCTTTCAATATACCCCTCTCACTTACATTTTATCTCTGCTCGACCCTGTCAGTATCCCGTGATAACTGACACTTCTCAACTAGTAGACCTAAAGAACCCTTACCCACACAAACTATAAGTGGTTTGCTTCTTGGGTAGGTCTTCCAGTTTTGGTTAGACCATAGAAGCGATATATATACCTATCACACAAATTAGGTGCAAAATCGGAGTCAACAGAAATAATTTCAGCATTGCAGGTCATGGGATATCAAGCAATTCAGCTCAGATGATCTAGGAGATGATATTCAAAATAAATTTGGAAATGATAAATTGTGAGATATCAGAATGAAATGTAAAATCTGATATATGATATGAAATTAATCAGCTTTTTATGAAAGAATTAGCAATGGGAGAATATTGGAGAATTCGATATGAATGGGAGAATATCAAAGAGAATATCCTAATCAATGAGATTATGAAAATCAAAGAGATTAGAACAATTAACCTTAATGATAGATTCAGAGAAACAGAAAAAAAATTTCTTTTCAGCTCAAAACTTCTTTTTATGTGTGCATCAAATATTTTCGTGAAAAATCACACACAGTTTTTGAAAAATGTCATCTTCAAAGTATCTGAAACTCCCACTGGAAATAAGCACAAAAAAATTTAGTCAACTCATGGAAAGTAAAATAGGAGAAAAAAAATTATGGAAAGAAAACTCCATGTTTGTCAATTTCAGCTTCGGAGTTGAATTAAGGACAGTAATTCCAGTAAGATTTGCTCTCAGACTCAGGTTCTAATCGGAGGTGATTAGAAGCCATATGTCGCGGAAGCTCGGGTTTCAGTCTGAATTAACTGAAAGCCTTTAGCTCTGGTTCTGTACTGAGAAGTACCAAAAACCATTTCATTAGGCTCGTGTCCTGAACTGAAATGAGCAGGAGCCATTTGAGTTGAAGCCCGGGTTCTACTGATGTAGGAAGAAACCTTTGGAATTTAAGAATGGGTTCCAGTCTGTAATGATCTGGAAGCCTCTGTAATTGAAGAATGGTATCTAGTCTGATTTAACCAGAAACATACTTGAGTTGAAGCACGGGTCTTGATCTGAAGTAATCAAAAGCCTATAATCTACAAAAATTCAAGATGTCTTTGGTATCCAAACAGATTTAGATCCAGACTTGTTAGCACTTTTGGGTACCCATTTCAAAACGGGTTTTGGTACCCACTTAAACTGGGGTTTAGGTACCCAATGCTGATTATAACAATCAGCTCCTCTTTCAAAAGCAGATAACAAATTTCTTTGAGTATTTGAAAATTGAATATCTGAATTTCTAAAGAAACTTGAGTTTGAATGTTCAGACTTTTTCAAACTCTTCTTTATGAACAACTGTCTGGTTCTAGCCTGTTTCTGATAATACTTGGTGTTTTTCTGTGAAAATGTTCTCTTATAAGAAAAACCAGTATTTTTTCAGAAACTTCAGAAAATTTGCTTTCGAAGATTTACCAGTGTGAATCTTGACCGGAAGTTGTTCAACAACTTTATCTTTGCCTCTGTGTATCTTTAACAGATAGTTAAGTTTAAGATCTGAAGAAGAATCAAACTTATGAGATTCAGTTGGATTCTTTTCACTTTCTGTAGATAAATCAGAGTGATCAACTTTTGGTTTCAAACAATCATTAGAATTATTAACTTCTGATTCAGTTGAGGAAGAAGAAACCTGAAATTGTTTAGAAAGATGAAGTATCTGACGTTCTAATCATTAGATGATGACCAAAAATGACATTCTGTCGTCATCAAACGATTGGTAATCAGTTTTGAAAGACTGTTCTTTAATTAAGAACATATTTCTTACATCTACAAATAATTCGATTTCTCTTTGAAATCTTGTTCTTTAAGTAAGAACTCATTTCTTTCTTTCTCAAGTAAATCTTTAGTTAACAAAAACTCTTTTTCAAGAGCAAAAAATTCTTCTGATTTGTTTGAATCATAACTTTGATCCGAAAGATTTTTCTTTGAAAGTGTTTCTTCAAGATCTTTAACTTTCGTATGAAGCTCAGTTCTTTTAGGCATAAGATATTGCAAATGAGTTGTTGTCTGAAAATTCTCTTGTTTTTAACTCATCAAGTTCTTTATTCAACTAAGATATTTTCAAATTAAGAGTAGTACTCTCATAATCTTGTTTGACTTTTAAGCTCTGAATTTCTTCTTTCAGTATAGATACATCACGTAAAGCAAGAGCTTTATCAGTATTTAACTGAATAAGAGTGTCATGATTGGTCATACGAATCTTTTCAGATTAAGTATGTTTTTCAATTAGCTTTGATTTTAACATTTGTTCATAAGGTTCAAGTAATTGTTGATATGACATTTTGAATTACAGAAAATGAATTTCCAAGATCTTTTATGGAAAAATGAGTGAATTCTGATAAAACTTTGAAAACTATATCCGTAAATGATAACTTGTGAAAAATCAGCTCTGAATTGACTTTTTGACAATGAAATTTCAGCTTTTCTAGAGAAAAGTGCTCGTAATTTTTTTTTTCTGGAGTGTAATTGGGTCTCGAAAATTTACCAAGCCAGTTCTAGAAATCATAGATCTATATTAAAGCTTCGATTTGACGTATGGTAGGCCTTCTAACGATGTTCCAGTCAAAAGTTATGGCCAATTTAAGCAGCTAAGGTCAAACAGTCAAAAGTATGATGAAACTCGAAGGAATAAGCACTCAACTCGAATGAAGAGTAATGAAACTCGAATGATAAAGATAGAAACTCAGATGGTTAAGTGTGAAACTCTATTGAAACAATATCAAACTCGATTGAAAGATAATGAAACTCGAATAAGCTTGATTCAACTCGAATGTAAATTGAATACAACTCGAATGTGAAATGAATAAAACTCGAATGAACTTGTAAATCCAACTCGAATTACCTTATATGAAACTCGGATTACGAACAATGAAACTCGGATGACTTTCTGTGAAACTCGATTAACACTATGATCTAACTCGGTCAACAAAGCATAAAACTCGACCAGTATAGGATTAAACTCGATTAATGAAAGCTTAAAACTCGATTAAAGCTTATCAAACTTGAATGATACACTTTGAAACTCGGTCAACACTATGAATCTAGTGTTGCCCGAGTTTGAACAGGAACTGATATAATAAAGTTTTCAACAAAAATTGCACCAATTGATTCCAAATTAATGTCGAGTGTCCGGTTTTCACACACAAACATTTTTTGTTAAGTGTTTTTGACCAATTTTAGATTAAACACTCGCATTTTGATAAAAACCAGTAAGAACACGACCTTTTCAGAAAATCAGAAAAATTACAATTATAATCAGTGTGTTTTGAATTAAAATCCGAGACTTATATCAACAGATTCGTCGTTAAAAAACGCTCATTCGATCCAAATATTAGATCAAATCATCCACTCAATCTAAAACCAAAATTGATTTTCTGAATTTTGGAAAACCGAATGTAACAGTGTTCGTTAATTTTCAAATTTCAGAATCAAAATTCATTCAATCTTAGCCATATTAGACTCTGATACCAATTGTGAATTCATATTTCATGCAATTCATATCATTTAATCACAATCACATGAACAATTACAATCTGCTGAATGATTTAGAGAGAAAAAAAATACTGCAATGAATGTTCTTGAATATCTTGTACAACACTCCTCTCTCTAATCTGATACGTGTCCCCCCTCTATATTGTCTGTTAGTACATCCTGTGTGACGATAGCAGTATAAGTTTAGATAGAATTTTGTGTAAGTCATTTTACTTGATATTGAATATTAACAAGTGTTTGATATATATGTTGGATTATGTATGTTTGATATTGATTGATTGTATGTTTGAACTTAGGGTAACGTATTACAATAAGTTCAAACATAAAACTCAAAGATAAATTCAAACATAAGATAAAACATAAGTTCAAATATAAGTTTGAAAGATAAGATTCGAGTTTAGGCTAAGTTCGAATTTGTCAAGAGGACAAGTTCGAATAGGCCTTGGGCCAAGTTTGAATTTGTCCTAGACAAAGTCGAACTTGTCAGTATAATTAAGGGTTAATTAGATTAATTATTAGACTTTTGCAGAGACTTGTCAGATTTCAGAGAGTTTAAGCAAAAGGGCGATCTCGAACTTGCTAGCATTTGGAGAGTTTCGTTCGGAGAGAATCATCATGTTGGGGCGTTCTAGTTGTTCGTCTATCACCGTGGTAGTCTCCGTGTTTCGGTGTACGTGGTCTTACCGTCAAGCCACTAACGAGGATTCCGCACTCGTTGGAAGGTGTCGCGTCAAGATAGATCCGTAGAGAGCAGACCTTACAAGTGGTATCAGAGCCATTGGGTGTTCGTGGTGTTCTTCGTGTTCACTAGAAACATCTGTGGTTTCTTGACGTTTTGGACAGTTACATCACACTTTTGGACGGTTACATCACACTTTTGGACGGATTTTCGAGTTTATCAAGTAAGATATCGGAAAATACTTTGCATTAGTTCAAGTTTTTGATCGAAATCAATATTTTTACTCTTAAAAATATTGGTTTAATCTGAAACCTTGAAAAATTCGAAGTATTAGCCGTTTTTCGAACTTGCGGCGCTCGAACATCAAGGGGGTAGGTATTAGGGTTTACTCAAATTTCGATTTTGTCAGAAAATACGCTCCAATCGAAGTTCCTTAGGGTTTGATTCGAGTTTGGCCACTTCGAATTTGCTCAGTTTCGAGTTTCCATTAAATTCGAATTAGGGATTTCAAATTTAGTCTTACCTTCGAGTTTATCATTTATTTCGAATTTGGTTGGACTTCAACCTCATTCTCGAATTTAATTCCAAACCAGTTTAAAATTAATTAAATTCGAACTTACTTAGGTTCGAAAGAGTTAATTTAAATTAATTTCGAATTAAATTAATTAAGTTTTAACTCCAAAAGTCTTTGAAACAATGACTAGTCTACAAAGGTTTATTGAGATGGACCACGAGGTCGGAAAAGCAAATTCTCCACCAAAGTTGATGAAATTGGAGGATTATTATTGGTGGAAGGATAGGTTCGCCGACTTCACTAGATTTAATGACATGAGGATGTGGATATCTATTGATGGGGGATATGTTCCTCCTACTACAGAGGTTGAAGGTCGTCAACGTGTCTTGTCATATCAGAAGATGAAAGATGATGATAAGAAGCTTTATGAGGCCGAGAACCGAGCATTCTCGATCATTAGAATGGCCTTACCTCAGGAGTTCCTGCACACATTTCGCAATCAACGCACAGCAAAAGAATTGTGGGATGCTTTGGAGAAAAGGTGTGAGGGAAATCCCGGGGTTAGGAAAAATAGAATGGATATGCTCAAGCAGCAGTTCGCGATATTCAAAGCGTTGAAGAACGAAAAGCTGGATGAGACATTACCCGATTCTGTCATTTATTAACTGAGTTAGACAACCACGACATCGAGTACAGTGAGTCAGAGAAGATTGTCAAGATTCTAGATGCTTTACAAGCCAAATGGGAAATGTATGTGGCGTTGATAAAACATGATGAAGACAAGTTCTATAATCTAACTCTAGAAAATGTCATAGGAACGCTGAGGGCCTATAACTTTGAATTGCTGAAGAAGGAACGTGATTACGACCAGGTACAGGATCCGGATATGTATTTTGGGAAGTCCAAACCTTCAGGGGCAAGTGACGTGAAGACGGCTACAACATTCTTTTCGGGTGAAACATCGACTTAGGTTGAAGCAGAAGACTCAGTGAGCAGGGCTTTCTTAGGGTTTTCTAGACCAGAAGAAAAGCAAACTCAGTCTACATCTACATCTCAAGGGTATTCAAAGATGCCGATGAGCGCAAAATCAGCTGAAGACCATCTAAATCTGTTGGCTTCATTTGTGGCCGCCTATGGCAATTACGTTCAAGGGAAAATCAACGATCCTGTGCTATGGGATGAGGATTATGATCAGGTGGACCCTGATGATGTAGAGGAGATGGATCTGCAATGGCAGCTAGCCATGGTAAGTCAGTGAGTTAAAGGATTTATCAAGAGGACGGGCAGAAATCTCAATGTCAGTAACAATAAGATTGCGTTTGATAAATCCAAAGTTAAATGTTACAACTGCCAAGGGTTAGGACATTTCGCTAGAGAGTGTCAAAGACGTAAGGTCGAGAACTACCAGAACCAGTACCAGAATCAATCTCAGGGGAGATATCAGCAGGGTAGTTCAAGCAGTCAGGCAAATATTGCTGGTCTGCTATCCAATGTCACATCTGACAGACAGCTCGACGGAACATATGACTGGAGTACACATCCAGAGTCCAACGCTAGAGCCTTTATGGCTGAAGTAACGGAGACTGGAATTGTTGGAGCAGAGGAACAGACAGGGGACATCAATTAGAATGATAGCAGTCCGATGTTGGTAGAAAAGTCAGAAGATAAGACGATTCTGGAGTTCGCCGCACAGATGGCCAACGTGGAATCAGATCACGCCAAGGTAATTCTGAATTTCTCTATTTTCTATGATTTATGTGCTTTGTGTGCTACGTCTAATGATAGATTAAACTTAGTGCTAGAATCACATCAAACTATAACTGCTCAGAATGAATCCTTAAAATCAAACAACGCTAGCCTATTAGATATAAAGGAAGACCTTAGGAATAAGCTTAAGGCAGATGCACAAGATGTCATAGTTCTGAAAGACAAGCTGAGTGAGCAGTGTGTTAGAATAGAACTGATGTATGAACATGTTGAGGCATTGACCAAAGAGCTTAAGATCAAAGAGGTAGAGCTAGCTGAATCTAAGGTTAAGGTAGCCGAGGTGAATAGTAAACTGGAAAAGTTTAGGAACTCATCACTCAACCTAGGGAAGATCTTAGATGCACAGCGTCAATATAAGAACCTTGTAGGTTTAGGATATAATGAGAGTCCTCCACCTTTCAATGATAACTATGTACCTCAGCCTCAGGAGAAAACTGAAAAATCAGTTGAATCAGAGGTAATGCCTGTACATGTGTCTGAAATTGTTAAGGATAAGGAAACTAAGGTGACTAGTAATAATGTCAAGATTAAGAAGGTCAAATTTGTGCCATCCTATAGTGATAAGCCTGTATGACAAGCCAAAATTGACTTTAATGATCAAGAGGAGGAACCATTCACTATAGTTCAGACGCAAGAACAAGACACTAGTGAGACAGCTAAGTCAAAGGGCACACATAAGAAGTCGATTGACAAAATGTCTTGCTTTAGATGTCATGAAAAGGGACATGTTGCTTCTAGTTGTCCACTTAGGAAGGTAGATTCTACACCTAAAACTAGAAAGCCGGAACAACATAAGCCTTCTACAAGTGTTGCAAGCACAAGTAGTTCTCATAACACAGAGAAAACTGTGCAAGCCACACCAAAATCTGCTGTGAAACAAACACCTGTGTCAGGTCGAACCAAAGAAGTGATTAGGACTAATTCACCAAGTAGAGTCATTAATCAATCTAGGTTAGGACCGCAACAAAATTATAGGAGTACTACACCTAGCAGAGCTTACACTCCGGTTAGGTCACACACTCCTGTAAGACATCAAACACCCAGTAGAGCTCAGGGATATCAATCGGAAATGCCTTATAATCGAAACTATTCAAGAGCTCCACAACAAATGCATACACAAAGGCCGAGAGTGAACTTAAATCACTCTGCACCACAACAGGCTCTAAATCAAAAACCCAAGTCACCTGAAAGGAGTGATGGGTATTTGAAAGAGTTCAAGTATGTGGACGAGAATGGTATTACCAAGTCAGTCATGGCTTGGGTTCCCCGTGATAACTAACCTCTTTTATTTCACGTGCAGGAGACAACTACAGGTCCAAACAATAAATGGTTCGTCGACAGTGGTTGCTCGAGGCACATGACTGGGGAAAGAAGTCTACTCGCAGACTTCAAGGGAGGGAATAGGGGATTTGTATCATTCGCTGGTAATAAAGGAGGAAATATCACCGGTACTGGAGTGGTCACTAATGGAACTATCAAACTGGATCAAGTTTATCATGTTGATAAACTGGTTTACAATCTCATTAGTGTATCTCAAATCTGTGATAAGAAGAACTCAGTACTTTTCACTGATACTGAGGCGTTAGTGCAGAAACCGGGATTCAAAGTACCTGAAGAGTGGATACTGATGAGGGCTCCAAGGAAGAATGACCTGTACATGCTAGACATGAACACGCCGAAATCTTCGATGGGACCAATTTGTCTACTATCTAAAGGTTCAGAGACGGAATCAGTTTTGCACCTAAGAAAAATGAATTATATTACGAAGAACGGTTTGGTGCAAGGTGTTCCAATGAAGAGTTTTCAGTTTGAGGATAAGTGTCTGCCGTGCAAGAAAGGAAAACAACACAAGAAGGCACACAAGTCCAAGACTCAGAACTCTATAGCTGCAATGTTCGATTTGTTGCATATGGACCTGTTCGGTCCAATCAACAAAAGGAGTATAGGTGGTAGTTGGTATTGTTTAGTTATTACTGATGAAGGACGAAACAGCTGCCAAGCTTATCGGGTTCTTAGCCCAAATGGAAAACTCTTACGGAATGAGGGTAAAACGTATCAGGAGTGATAACGGAACAAAATTCAAAAACACGGTTAGTGGTGTATATTTCCTATCAAAGGGCAAAGTGCATCAATTTAGTGCACCATATGAACCACAACAAAATGGGGTGGCAGAACGGAAAAACAGGACTTTGATTAAGGCAGCAAGGACCATGCTCTCGTATTCAAAGCTTCCTACCATGTTTTGGGGGGAGGCTGTGAACACCGCATGTCATGTTTTAAACATGGTCCTTACTGTCAAATCATTGAACAAAACCTGTTATGAAGTTTTGAATAAAAGGCCACCAAATTTAACTGGCTTCGAACCATTTGAGGTACCATGTACGTTAATGAAAACAAAACATCAACCTAAGTTTGGTGAAAAGGCTGACGAAGGATACTTCCTAGGTTATGTGCCGAACTCGCCAAATAAAAAGGTTTTTAACAAATCAAATGGTACAATAGAGATTGTGTATAACATTGATGTTACTAGTTATACACATGAACCCCAAATCGGTCCGGAATGGATTTTTGATTATGACAAATTGTTTGAATCATTTAACATTGATTTGGATTGAAACGAAGGTACAATCAAACAGGACTTGTCGTCTTTAAATCTCAATGACGAGGGTCAAAGTTTTCCGAGGATGACATTTCCATCAATTTCTGAGCCTACAGTAACTGAAAATAGATCTCTAGCAGAGAATGATTCTGAAATGCCTGCAAACGAAAATCAGACATCAAGTTCTAACTCTGAAGACAGTGTCCATGAGGAAGAAAATGTAGAGTCTGAAGTCGTTCCCCCGTTAGGTGAGATAGGATCGAACTTAGGAGATAATCTTAAGGTTGACGAGATAGAAACATCGAGGATTATCATAGGAATTCCTAATGCTGGTGTAAGGACTAGTTGTAGTTTGAATAACAACACAGTGTTGTTGTCGATGATCAATGACTCTGAGGCCTTTCATACTTGCTTATATTCATGTTTCATCTCGCAAGTAGAGCTGAAGAATGTGCAAATGGCACTGAAAGACAACTCTTGGGTTGAAGCGATGCAGGAAGAACTGTCACAGTTTAGGAAACTTGAAGTGTGGGAGTTAGTTCCGTTACCTCGAGGAGAAATTGCAATAGGAACCAAGTGGGTTTTTAAGTGCTAGAGAGATGATCGGGGTATAGTGACTCGCAACAAGGCAAGACTAGTGGTAAAGGGTTTCAACCAAGAGGAAGGAATCGATTACAATGAAGTGTTCGCCCCAGTGGCAAGGCTTGAAGCAATCCGTTTGTTTCTAGCTTTTGCTTCCTTCTAAGGTTTTAAGGTTTATCAACTTGACGTAAAGAGTGCTTTTCTCTATGGCAAAGTGAAGGAACTGGCGTATGTGGAACAGCCGCCCGGGTTTACAGATCTAAATATCCAGACAGAGAGTATCAGTTAGATAAGGCTTTGTATGGACTACATCAAGCACCAAGGGCGTGGTACGAGACACTATCTAATCATCTTTTAGACAACGTGTTTGAAAGAGGGAGAATTGATAGTACGCTGTTTGTGAAGAGGAATGGTGAACATTTCATCTTGGTACAAGTGTACGTCGATGATATCATTTTCGGGTCATCTGACGAGCAGATGTGCAAAGACTTTGGAAAGTTGATGAAGTCTAAGTTTGAGATGAGTGCTATAGGTGAGTTAAACTTCTTTCTGGGTTTGCAAGTCGAACAGAGGAATGAGGGCATGTTTATTCATCAGACGAAGTATGTCTACGACATTCTAGAGCGCATCGGGATGGAAGGAACCAAGCTGACACCTCACTTCCGCACGCCGATTCAAGTGACTCATAATCTCGGACCGGGTACAGAAAGTGATATCGATGTGGATCCGATGTTATATCGGGCCATGATTGGGTCACTCATGTATTTAACTGCTTCTAGACATGACATAATGTTTGCTGTGTGTATATGTGCTAGGTTTCAAGCTAATCCAAAAGAGATGCACATGAAAGCTGTGAAGCGGATTCTAAGATACCTCAAGTCGAAACCGAAGCTGGGACTTTGGTATCACGCTGATGGTGATCTGGAGTTGGAGGCATTCACAGATTCAGACTACGGGGGATGCAGCTTGAATCGCAAGTAAACAACTAGAGGTTGTCAGTTCCTTGGAGGAAGACTCGTTTCCTGGCAATGCAAGAAACAGACTTCGGTAGCCGTGTCAACGTGCGAGGCCGAATATGTTGCTGCTGGTAGTTGCTGTTCATAGGTTTTGTGGATATAACAACAATTGCGGGATTATGGTTTGACTTATACTTAAACTCCTATTAGAATAGATAACCAGTCAACTATTGCAATAACCAATAATCCAGTTAAACACAGTAAAACTAAGCACATAGACATAAGACACCATTTTATACGTGATTGTGCTGAAAAGAATTTAATTAAGCTAGTAAAAATAGCAACGGAAGATAATAATGCTGATTTATTTACCAAAGCTTGTGATAAGTCACGTTTTGAGTTGTTAGTTCAACTAAACGGAATGCGAAATCCAGAGTAACTTGACCTTAGTAGAATTTATTTCTTTTTATAGCAGTAATTTTTCTTTCTTTTTATAGTAAGTTAAGTAGATAAGTAGAATTTCTTTCCTTTTATAGTAAGTTAGTAGGTTAGCTTATTTTCTTACTCTTATTTATGAAAAACAAAAGAAAAAAGAGAGAAAACCATAAAAAGCTCAAAAAATAGAATATTAGAAAATGAGTTAAGTCTTAGATACATAGGTTCAAAGTGACGAAAATTAGCACAGTTGATACAATCTCTAAGTGTTAAGCTTTCACACATAATGCACCTAAAACTCTAAGTGTTATACATTTTCTAGTTTGATGTGTTGGTAGGAAGAATACACAAAGGGAACCTCAAGGTTAATGAAATATTCAAGAAAAAGTCAGATGTGTCACTAACTTAGATGTATGACCAAATGGTCTTAATTTTTATGTTAGAGACATACAGACATTGATTCTAAATGAGGTATGTAAATTTTCTGGGGGATGTATAGCAACATCAGATACATCTTAAAGAAAAGAAAAGAATAGAAAAATCATGATACTGAATTGAGAGTCAAAACAAGTAACTCTGTTGTACGTAAGTACAGACCTGTTGCCTCTGGTTTGACTCGAGTTAGCAAGATAAGTCGCTTTGTTGTACGTCGGTAAAGACCTGTCACCGCTGTCTTGCTAGCTTTAAAATAAACTTTAAGACAAACTAAGACACTTTGTTGTATGTAAATACAGAACTGTGTCTGACGTTTGCCTTTTAAAGAAAATTTGCAATACCGAAAAGTTATAATCATTGTGTGTATGCCTTGATCATAAAAGTATGTCTAAGTATGAGTCACGTAAGGTAATTTTTTGATAAATAAAAAGGCCAAGGGATATTCCAAAGTGTAAAATGTTTAAAGGGAAAATAATACCAACAATCTCCTAGAAATGTGTGTCACGACAAACAATCAAAGGAATCAAAAATTCCTAACTGTGAAACTAAGATACTGAAAGTGCGTATTTGACACCTCTATCTGATTGAACATTTCTTTGACTTTCTCGCTAAAAATATTCTGTTAGTATAAGATGTAAATTTAAAAGTATTTTAGAATAGTGTAAGTTTAAATTTTTGTTCAAAATTTTATTTTACTTTATTTTACTTTATTTTATTTTATTTTAGTTTATTTTTATTTTTACTTTTACTTTTAGGAAAAAGGTCAAAGTTACTGAGGATGCATTTTTAGTTGAATAAATATACAATACATGAAAATCTATTGCTTTGTGTGAATAAATTTTGCATAGTTTGTTCCGTTACTTGAAAAAGTTGAAAAAGTTAAAAAGGTTGAAAAAGTTGAACTTTATTCAAAGATTTTCAAAATTTCAAGTATGTTCGAATTTAAGACAAAGTCGAATTAATTTTCGATTCTAAATGTAATTTCGAATTTAATGCAAGTTCGAAGGTGGTTAGTATAAGGTCAACAGTGAACATTCATTGTCACCTACCTTCGATTCTAATCCTTCGAACTTACATACCTGCGATTTCGAACTTGTGTTCGACTTTACCGTTTTGATTCTTTCACTATTTCTCAAAGTTTTGTTCACGTGTGTTCGATTCTACCAACCAAATCTAGGTATAAACATTGGTATTATACAAGATTTAGGTAGTTTAGGACTCAATTTTAGCAAAAATCGACTAATTTTGAAGTTTTAAGGGTTTTAAACTTTGTGATTCAAAATCAGAAGTTGTAACCGGTAAAACTTCAAATAAGTTACATATATCTTCGATTAGAACCTAATAGGACTAGTGAATACTATTTTCTAAGTCTAATAGGGTTTAAATCATGGATTTGTGTTCGAAAGTGACCGAATTCGAATTTGTTCATCATCTTCGAATTTGTCAGGAAAGTCGAATGTGTGAACAAACTCGAATGCAGTCAAATTCGAACATGTCATTTGAGTTTAGGGTTAATATTGAAAAAACCCTATAAACTTTTCTAATTTTCACGATTAAGTCCCTAAACTTTTTTTTCGATTGTTTAAGTCCCTAAACTATATTTGTATTATTCAAAAGTATATATTTTTGACCGGCTACCGGATGAGTAGGTAAAACACAACCAATAATATAAAAAAGTTTAGGGATTTAATCGCTAAAACATGTAAATATATTGGGTTTTTTTGAATAAGACAAAAAAAGTTAAGGGACTTAATCAATCAGAAAAAAAGTTTAGGGACTTAATCACAAAACTAAGGATAGTTTATAGGGCTTTTTTGATATTAACCCTTGAGTTTATTATTAAAATTGAAATGTTTTCATGATTTTAACTTCAAACTTGTAGAAATTCATATGTGTTGGATTTTGAACTTACATAAGTTCAAAATAAAACAAATTTTGATTTAATCAAGTTTCATTTTTGTTTTTCACTTCTAATATATTTTACTGTTTAATGTGCAGATATGAGTGAAAGAGCCTTCTTTCAGAAGCATAATATGGTCATATCGCCAGATCGGGAGCTTCCTGAAGCTCAGGCGTTTAGACCAATGGTGGATTTCTTGGCACATTCCAGGGTGTCATATGCTCTTTCTCATAATGTACAGATCATATTGCAGTATGTTAGGCAATTCTGGGATCACTTGCATGTCGACTGTACCGTGACGCCAACGGTGTTAAGGACAAGAATTTCCGGGCAGCCCCTAGTGTTTTCTGCGGATATGCTGCGTAGAGTTCTGCAGCTCAGGACAGTAGAACAGGAAGCTGGGCCAATCGATTTCTCATTGGATATAAGGCAAGCAGCCTTTTTACGAATGGGTTATGGACTGGATATAACAAAAGCTTCGTATATGATGAGCGGTCTGATAGGCCAATGGAGGTACCTGACACACGTCATTATGGTGTGCTTTGCACCTAAAAAGGCCGGATTTGATTATATAGTCTCCAAGATGCAGTCGGTGATGATTGCATTGGTGTATAATAAGAATTTCAGCTACTTCGAAATGTTCTTTGCGGAGTTTGTTCATCAAATATCTGCTCCAGTGCGCGAGAGATTCCTGATGTATCCGCGCTTTGTCATGATGTTAATCCGGCACCTTTTGCCGAATCTGCCGCAGTTGCCGGATATTGAGAGTGAGGTTGTTATTGATAAGCGAATTTTTGCTGATTGTCAATCACATAATGCCCGTATGGCTGAGGTGATTAGACCACTGGATGCACCTCTTTTGGTGCAGTGGTAAATCCAGAGTATGTGGCCCCGGAGGGTGAAAACTGGGCTGGAGAAGGACCGCAGCCGCAACAAGTATAGCCACAGCAACAACAACCTCAACAACAGCAACGACCTCCAGCACAACAAAGAAGGATGCCAAGAGCTCAAGATAGATCTATTCAGGCTTTGAGGCCAAGCTCCAGCAGGGTACAAGAGTCATTGGAAGCAGGTCCTTCATCGGACGCTGCGGGTCCTTCAGGTGTGGCACCAGTACTTGATCCTCGAGTGGAAACTCTGGAAGAAATCTGGGCACATGGGACTCAGGCACAAGAAGATATTACTGCTGAGCTAGTTGATACAATCTTAGAGCATCCAGCTAGTTTCGATGATCTTATGCGCGACATAGATGAATATCAGCCTGAGGTAGAGGATCAAGCAGTGACCACCTCTGAGTCGTCATCAGAAGAAGCTGAAGAGATAGAGGTTGAAGCAGCAGCAGTAGAGACGGTTGATCCGGCAGTAGAGACGGTTGATCCGGCTGTCAGGGGGAGCCTAGTCAGTCTACTGAAATTGAAGGAGCTGAAGGTGAGACTTCAAAGGCCATTCAGAGTGAGATGATTGATGCTCTAATGGATATTGAAGAGGAAGAAATAGAATTTGATTTTGAAGATGATATTGAAGATTTGGAGGAAGGGGAGTTTGTTCCTCAAGACATAGTTGATTGGAAATCCGATGAAGAGACTGTGGAAGACGAAGATGATTATGTTGATGAAGTGATCATCCATTCACAGCCTATCACTGAGCTATATGTGCAAAATAATCAAAATGTGATTGATATTGATGAGATTAAGCTGGCATCTGTAGAAGATTCAGAGTTGGAGGAAGCTGAGAGAGAGCCATCTAGGGATGAACTGTTAAATCTATGGTTCCGAAAGGAAGAGAAGAGGGCAGAGCCTAAGATGAAAAGGAGAATGAGAGTACAAGGGTCCGAGAATCTTTCAAGTGCAATTATAAGCTGGTTCTTCGATAGAGAACTGCAACTATTCATTCTAAAGAGAAGAGATGGACTCCAATACTTGAGGTGTACGCTTAAAGTGTTTAACACATTGCCGAAGGTAGAAGTGAAGGAGTTAGCGTGGAGAGAGTTAATCAATATCGGTGAGGATCCTTATGCTAAGGTTATAGCCAAGATAATCAGAAAGGAGGGCTGATCTGAAAAATTTGAAAGACTCAAGCCAAGGACGGGAAAAAGAGTGGAGGATGAATCAAGGATAGATCCTCACACAGGGAGACCATGGGCTAAAATGGTCTACAAACCTGTCAAGTGTTTGAAGAAGGTGCGTATGAAGTCAATGCCACAAGATGTTCTAAGTAACATAAAGTGGTGGTATGTAGATAACAATACTGCTGAAGCTGTGATGGAAGACACAGAAGACAAAGTTATTTTGCGAGTGTATGATCCGTTGCATCTAATAAACCTATCCAAGGACGACCTAAAAAAGCTACACGATCAGCCTATCTTCTTTCATGAAGGTTGGAGATCTGAAGCTAGGAAGTTCCAAAAGATAGTTAGAGTATGTATCGATATAGGATTATATGCAGGTAGTAGTTTATATGGTTCAAGTGGTTAGACAAAATGTAAAAAGTTAGAAGCTATCGTCAAGGGGGAGTCTGTTAGTACATCCTGTGTGACGATAGCAGTTTAAGTTTAGATCGCATTTTGTGTAAGTCGTTTTACTTGATATTGAATATTAACAAGTGTTTGATATATATGTTGGATTATGTATGTTTGATATTGATTGATTGTATGTTTGAACTTAGGGTAACGTATTACAATAAGTTCAAACATAAAACTCAAAGATAAATTCAAACATAAGATAAAACATAATTTCAAATATAAGTTTGAAAGATAAGATTCGAGTTTAGGAAAAGTTCGAATTTGTCAAGGGGACAAGTTCGAATAGGCCTTGGGCCAAGTTCAAATTTGTCCTAGACAAAGTCGAACTTGTCAGTATAATAAAGGGTTAATTCGATTAATTATTAGACTATTGCAGAAACTTGTCAGATTTCAGAGAGTTTAAGCAAAAGGGCGATCTCTAACTTGCTAGCATTTGGAGAATTTCGTTCAGAGAGAATCATCATGTTGGGGCGTTCTAGTTGTTCGTCTATCACCGTGGTAGTCTCCGTGTTTCGGTGTACGTGGTCTTACCGTCAAGCCACTAACGAGGATTCCACACTCGTTAGAAGGTGTCGCGTCAAGATAGATCCGTAGAGAGCAGACCTTACATTGTCAACTCTTATATTCTATATATATATACACACACACACACACACACACAATTTACAATTACTGTGTATTTACAATAAAGCCCCTGAACATTTACACTATAATTGTTTTCATCTCTATTTAATATTTATTTCTAACAATCTCCCCCTTAGAGATAAAAACAATTATTACAAGTAAAATTAATTTCACCTCTACAAAATATTGTATCCAACAATATATATATATATATATATATATATATATATATATATATATATATATATATATATATATATATATATATATATATATATAATAACAATAAGGGTTTTGGTTTAATTAGACTCTAATATAATAATATATAAAGTATATCCAAATAATTATCTTTATCATTTAAACTTTGAATTATCCATATAATTATCTCCATAATTATATAACTAATTCTATAGATAATAATGTTTATCTTTTATATATTATCTAATAATATATAAATGAATAAATAGTTATTTATAATTATCTTTATTGATTTGTTTACAATTATCCCTGTAACTATCATCAAAGGATAATATTGATTCAAAAATCCATCTTTTATTTAAAATCTAATAAAAAATAAATGACTAGATAAATACTATCCAGTATCATTTATCCAATAGTTCGATTGCATCTGCTCGGTTGTACTCCTCGATGTGACCTTTAAGTGTTTTATAAAATCAGTCATGATGCAGTGGTGATGTCATATTGATACACCATATATACTAATATACTCCTACTTGTGTAAGACGACATTACTATCCTGCAACATGCACCTAAAGGATGTCATGGCTAGACACTTTAGGTAACCGAGGTCATAAAAACAGTTACTCTCATTCGGGCATTATTGTTGAAACGACCTTCAAAAAAAAAAAACATGCATCGCGATATTTAGTGTGAAAACTATGCATGAATCAGATCAATCGTAGCAAACAAGATTATGTTTCTCGATTCCCTGATATCGAACTGAACTGTAACAGACAGAGTAGATGTAGGTCCCAAAAAGTTTTCCAAGTATGTTAATGTAAGCTGTAGAGGGGGGGGGGGGGGGCGTGAATACAGTTTATTGTTTATATCACACTTTTTCTCGAAGTTTGTATGTATATATTAACAAGTGTTAATTACAAACAGGTTTAGATTGCGGAATGATCCAAACTGAGATGACAGAAAAACAACAGACTATCAACTAATCTAAGACTAGTTACAATGAACTCACTTACTAAGGTTCACTCACTGTTTTACAAGACACAGACATATAGCTTTGAGATAGAACAGCTTAGACACACTTGACTGTTCTATTCTAAGTTGAAAGCAGAACTTGCATGCATAAAAAACACAAATCCTTTGCAAGGCACGTACTAGACTTGTGGATGTCTCTCTTTCTTATTTCTCTAATTCTTTGGAAGCTTCTTTTATACTCACTCAGTGAATCCCAGTGAAGCTTCTTCATTGGTTGTAGAGAAAGTGGAAATGTCTTTGCAAAAAGACAAAGATGCTTTTCTGCACGTATGACAAATCAGGCTTTGTCCACTTGTGCCTGAATCTTTGTCTTTTTCTTTTTGTCTCTATTGTCCATAGCTTTACCTTAAAGAGGAATGTCAACTTTATGTAATGCTATTTTTATAAGAAATGGTCTGTCACCCATTTCAGATATCCTTTTTGTCTTCATGCTTTAGAGCAGCTTTGTCAGAACTGGTAATTTCTGATTTTCCACTTTGTCTTGAGTTGTACACTGATCTTTTATGTTCAAGACATTGCATAGGACACAGAAAAAAATTCCATAAAGTGTAGAATCTGTTCACAAATTACATGTTCTATTCACAAAGAACAGAACACTTAACTTGGGTCAAAACTGTTTAACATGCATGAACAACTTAGACAGTTTATGTCAAACCTGCCCAATAGTTATGGACAGTTTTGACAATCTGCCAAGTTACAACTAATGTAACAGTGTTAACAGACTTAGGCTGATTTTACAAATCACTTATCAAGTTTCAATAAGGCATTAAAACAACCTTAAATTTTTCCTTTAAGTTTATCAAACAGGTTTGATTAAAAAATCTCCCTTATGATAATGAACAGGTTTGATTAAGGCCTTTTTGTGCCTAACAATCTCTCCCTATTTGCAATATCCAGCCTAAAGCTGACTTTTCAGTTTCCACTATATATATTTACAATACAGTTGCAAAGATGAAATTACAACATAGAAGTAAAGTAAAAGATCAGTTTTTATATACTGAAACTTACTTAAACAACAAATGTTTACAGAATTACAACTAATGTACATAGAAAAATACAACTAATGTATAGTGAAAGAGTACAACTTATGTACAAAAAGACTTCAATACTTTGGAATGTCGATTATTGGGAGCAGATAATGGCAAGCCTAACCAACTGATGGTCATCTTCCATTCTTCATCTACGCATCACTTGTAGATGGGCCTTGGTGTTCCTTAATTCTATTTTCTAGATGATCAGCAGCTTTGAGGAGCTTTTCTTGTTCCAGATCAGCTATCAGTTCTTTTCTGGCTTCAACAGCTTCCACCTAAACTCTAAGGAAGTAAAACTCTTTGATAGCCAGCTCTCCTATTTTATAACAAGTTGTTAACTGATTCCATATGGCCACTCTTCACTTGGCATGTTTGGCAAAAGCATCAGTGAACCTGAAGGCAATAACCTGTTTGACACCAGCTTTATGAAGATCTGAGGCTATTTGAAAACATATTTTCTTAATTAGAGGGTCCACAAAGAACACTCCTTCCTCAGGATCTTCAATATATTTGCCTTCTTCAGTAACTACGCCTTGAGGCAGGCTGTGATCTATGCCTCTGATCTTAGTGGCATAGAAACCCTGTTAAATCAGCTGAACTATCTCCTCAAGCCATGAATCTCTCTTCTTTCTTCTAGGCTTGATCTTAGGTTATAACTGTGAAGTACCTTTGATCATCTCATCTGGGATCAAGCCCAACTCTTTCACCTTTTCCATCAGTTTTCTTACAAACGCCCTAACAGTTTTAGCAGTTTCAGACTTTGAACTGCTCAGGGTAACTGCAAGCTCGACCCATTCCCTGTACCCCATTCTGGCAAGATCACCAGCTTCATATGCTTCCAGTTCAGGACCTTCAGCACCATGTCTTGTGTGTTGAAGCTTCCAGGGCTGATTCTATCTTGAGATGGGAACAACTTTAACAATGGTTTCCCTGGCAATTCTTCTCTCAGCAACGTAAAAGAACTTCTTTCTTTCCAGGTTGTCAAAATGAAACTGGGTTCTTACTGATGAAAGGGTAGAAGACACAGGTTTTCCCTTGGTCACTAAGACCTTTGAGATTTTCTCTTTCTCTCTTTCTTTCCCACTGCCTGACCCTTTCACTGCTTCCTCCAACTTCCTTTAAACTACCAAGGAGGGCAATTTTACTTTCTTTGCCTTCTTGGAAGCCAAAGCTTGAGCAGCTTTCACAGAGGCTGCATCCTCTTTTTGTTTCTCTAATATCTCAGTTTGCTCTTGTTTCCACTTATAATAGATGTCAAGTGGAACCTTCATTTCTTTGGCTTGAGCCTTATCATATTTGAGCCGGAGAAGTCTTTTAGCATGTGTGTCCACAGCAGCTTTGCATTTTCCTTTTGCTGCTATGGATAAGGTCATTTAAGTCTCTTCCTCTTCTTCTGATGTTTCTAGGACAAGTTGTCTTCGTTTCCTGCGCCTGTCCTTAGGAACAGGTTCCTCCCCCTTAGATGGTGCAGGGCTTGGAGACCTGGCTTTAGTAGGCTCAGCTGTCCCAGAAACATTTGATGTACCTACAACATCACCAGTTGTTATATTACCTCCTGCATGGCCAACTGAAGCTGACTTCTCCGTAGAAGGAGATGAAGATTTCTCCCCCTTAGACTTGGTCTTTGAGGCAGATTTTTTCTCCCCTTTGAAGGAGATGGCACAGAGCCTTCAACACCAGCACTGCTTAAAGGAACAGATCCAACAGGCTTGGTAGCAGCAGGTTTGGTAATAGGTCTAGAACCAACCAGCCTATGCACTAAGAAAGCCAGATTGTCCTTGACCTCAGCTAACTGGGAAGGCAGGTTTCAAGAGAGGAGGATTGAGAAGTGACAGAGGCTGAAAGGATTGAGATAGCAGCCCTGTCTGAGTCACTCAACATCAGACTCTTAAGCTATTCAAGAGTTATATTAATTAATTTTTGCACATCTTCAAAGCCTGATGCCACAGTGTTGGACAATGATACCACTAAGGCATTCAAAAGGGCTAAAGTGGAGGGCAGTGAGACAAAAGAGGTTTCAACTACACTTGACAATTGTTGGGAAACATCTGCCAAGCTGGAAACAGAGTCCTGTTGGTTGGAAAGGAGAGATGAAAGTGAGGTTGAGAGCTCTTGCAGCTGTGCCGTGAGTGCAAGCAACTGAGGGGAATAGTATGGTTATGGAGAGGGTGATGGAAAGGAAGTCTTGAACAAATCAAGAAATCCTGCAAGCTGTGCAGACACAGAGTCTGCAATGGTACAAGGAAGGGTGGTCATAGAACTTTCTAAAGAACTAACCTTGTTTAACATCATAGTAAGTTGCTCCTTCAAGGAAAGGTCTTTTGTTGATGGAGGAGTGTAGGTGGATTGTTTTGATTGAGTGGATGGAGATGAAGGTGAGGATGGAGGAGTGATAGGTTCACTTGGTGATGGTAGGGGCACAGTGAAAATAAGTTCCATGGCCTGTGCAAAGGTCAAGTGACCTATCTTAGAGGGATCAAGGATACCTTCAGCAGTGGCAAAACCTGCTTCTTGAGGTGAGGTGGGGGGGGGGGGGGGGGCGTTTGCCTTTCAGTGGCCACTGGGATTTTGACTCCTTCATCAAGGACATGGGTGGTACCCTCAGTAGTGCCTTGGTTTTGAGGCACTTCTTCATGGGGTGAAGAGGTGTGCGTTTCAACATCAGCAGTGGTGAAAATTGGTGATGGAGTTTGCATATGGGGAAAGGCTTGACCAAAGGATTGTTTTGTACCCTGAGGATCATCAACCTGGGATGTTATTCCTTCAGCAGCTGTAGGGGATGGAACATCTGCATCATGAGGAGCAGAAGTTGAAGGCTGATCAGTTGGTGGGCTTGAACCAACTGTTTTGGCACCTTGGGCAGACTCAGGTTGTGAAGGAGAAATATGAGTAGGGGAAAGTGTAGACTCAGTGTGGAGTGGAGAGGGCTCGTGTCTTTTAATATCCCTAACCTGTTAAGAGGAAGGGATAGTTGATGTGGTTGTCTCTATTTGTACAACTGGTTCCTGTAGGGAGGAACCAGAGGGCTCAGGCTGACTCTGGGTTGACTCAGGCTAGAGTGAAGCAGGCTCCATAGATGGTGCACCTTCTCCCAAAATAGGTGAAGGAGATGCAGCAGGTGATGCTTCTTTTGAAACTGAATCCTGTTGAGAGGGGTCAGAGGGGCTTTGATGAGTGGGTAGGCTGATGGTTTTTTTTTTCTAGCTAAGGATTTCTTCCTTTTCCTGGAGTTAGAGATGGGAGAGGAAAGAGAAGTGGGTGGTTGTGTTTGGACTAGTGAGGAGATTGGGCTAGAAACAGGTGGTTGAACGTGTTCCATAATCTCAGATGGCACAGAGCCACTAGCCACGAAGGCTTCTGGTTCAACAGATGAACCTGGGGGAACAACCTGCTCCTCATCAGGCACAGAGACTGAGGGAGCAGACTTCGTTGTTTTCACCTTCTTGGTGACAGGGTCGTCTTCAGCAGAATTGAAGGCACATTTTGCCTTTTTAGTCCTTGATTTGGGTTTTCCCGTGGGAGTAGGAGTTGGATCCAATTTCTGAATAGAAGGTGTTTCCGCTAAACCAAACATCCTCCTCACTGGAGTTGAGAGAGGAGGATCATGAGCAGACACTGGAACATGAAATACATTGTTTCCAATCATAGGAAACACCATAGACTTCAAGAAAGGTTGGGAGTTGTTCAGAGTGTCACCACAGACATGTTTGAATATCAGGCTTAAGAATCTGGGGTAACATACAGCTGGAGGGCTTTGATCCTGTTCCACAAAGGCCCTCAGATTTGAAAATATCCACTTGGCCATATTTAATGTAGTCCCATCCACAAACTGCAAGGCTATTTGGACTTCATCTCAGCTGAGCTGGTCAAACGAACCAACCTTATAGCTTAGACTCATCACCACAGAGGCAAAGAGAAAACTGTAAGTTGCTGCAAGCTCTTTCCTGAACAGAGTAGCACCCATCCTTGGTGCAGATACCACAGCATCTTACCTGATTAGCCATTTGTTGATTTACAGGCTGTGGTTTATCATATTTCTCAACTACAAGAAGATGAAGTACATCCTGAAGAAGAGCAGCAGTTATCTCAAAAACTTGAGTGTTGTTGACAATGGTTCCTCGAATGGTTTTTGTAGCAGAGTCATAAGAACAGGTGTACCAGAACTCATAAACCATTTCTTGATACATGACGCCAGGATTGGCTATCATGACATAGTTCAGATGGTGAGCTTTCAGGAATTCCACCATCGATTCATAGCCTTTCCCAACATAGTTCTTTGGAATGTCAGATTGGCTACATAGTTTGTGGGTTTGATGGCTAGCATGGTGGTGACTGATGGGTGTTTTACAATATCATCACTAACGAATGTAGGTACAAATGGGGTGTTTGAAGCCATTGTTAAGGTAGTTTGAGAATGCACGAGTTTCAGACACACAGTCTTTTGAATGTAGTTACGGTTTTTAGAGAGATGGATATATAAGGTTGCAATAAGGAAGAAGACGATGAAACACTAAAGTCGGTATTTATAGGATTTGAATGTGAGATAGTGGGAGAGAGAATGGGTGGTTGATTTGAAATATGATGACTAATGGAAACGGAACGATTACCACGTCAGCACGCTTGTCAGACCAACTTGACCTTTTTCTCCACTTAAACACGTAACACACATTGTCCGCAGGTAATTAATATATATAAATACACAATTTATATAACTTAAATTGGAAGTAATGTTAATTAAAAGCTAATGTTCAAAACTGTTGTTCAAAGCTGTGATGAAAACATTTCATCCAAAGCTGATCATTCTGTAACCTATCAGTGAAACCTGTGCAATTATTTGAGGACATGTTTCAATGTGAAACCTGTTCAATAACTGAACAGATTACAACGCTTGCCTTGTATGACAGAATGCAGAGTGAGCAGGTTTCAGGTTTAGACCATCAAGCAGGTTTGAAAGAAAAACTTAGTTTTGAAAGACTAGTTATTTTCTCAAACATGTTACTTACCAACCCTGTCTGAATCTTAGAGAACTGGTTAAGTACAGAACTGGTGAAATCTATTCTGTCAAAGCTGTTGTTTAAGATTTTGATAGTTACGCATTAAGTAGTCATTGAACATCATTGACACTTAGTCACTTTTATTTAACATTCCCAGCTTGCACACAAGTATTTTTAACCTATTTTCATCAAGAGGTTTGGTGAAAATATCTGCAAGATGTTCTTCTGTGGGAACAAAAGTTACCTCAAAATTACCTTTCTGGATTTGATCTCTTATGAAGTGATGTCTGACCTCTATATGCTTTGTTCTAGAGTGGAAGACAAGGTTGTTGGAGATGGCTAGGGCACTTGTATTATCACATAGAATAGAAATTTTCCTATATACAAGGCCATAATCTTCAAGCTGATGCTGCATCCATAGCATCTGCCTACATGTTATACTCGATTCCCAGATAATATCAGCACACAAATGTATATAATCACTTAAATAATCACATACAAACAGAATCAATGCTCAATGATTGTGAAATGATTAAGAGAAGACAAAGAGAATATTTTTACTATTGAATGCGGCGGCTGGAATAATGATATGTCCGTGTGTATTCAAAATGTCAACACACTTTTACACGAAACCCTAGGGCATTATATACCTAGGGGAATAAAAGTAACTTTAATGGAATTACATAAAGGCCCCTTGAACTTTAAATACAAAGACACTAAACATGAAATAAATTACAAGTAAATTAACTAGAAATATTTATTACAAAATAAATCCACAAGATCGAAATTAAATATCTAACAATGTCCCCCTTTTCGATCATTCTAGAAGAACTCTGGCCTGGTCAGTTGTTTCTCGGAGGCCAAGGATGACGTTCATTCATCTTGTCACTTGCCTCATATGTAGCCTGTCGTTCAGGTATCCAATGCCGCTGAGGATGTCTTGTATCTCCTTGGGTGAGCGTCTGAGTTCTGGATTAGTCTGAGCATCGAATTCTTGTATTCTTCTTGTAAGTTCAGCTATGACCAATCTGATTGTTCCATCGGAGTAACAGGGGAGATCCTCGAAGCGCATGAATCTTTTCTGCCCTTTTTGATTCACAAAAATAACTCCTGGGTCTGCTCTAAGTACACCTCTATACGCAGGATGACGATCTAACAGGAAGTTGTCTTGCTCAGGGGTACGTAAACCGACTTTGACCAGCGCACTCTCAATTGCCATTTGGAAGTCTCTTAAGCACATAATAATCGAGCGGCGGTTCATACTTCGTGTGAGTGCGGCTACGGCGGTCATGTGAGACAAATGTTTCTTGATTCTATGTTTCAATTTGTCGTGCAAAAACTCGACTTCGTCCACATTTACATAGTCAAGGTCATTCTCATAAAACTCCTCAACAGTGCCATCTTCTCTTTCCACTTGAAAGGCAAGATAGAACACTTTAGCTCTTTTGCACATCGTGATGGTGAGAAGCCTTTTTATCTTTGATTTTGACCAGTTTTTGTCTTTTGACCTCTTTTCCCTGAGCATCAGCTAATTATACTCGGCCTGTTCAGCTTTAGAGACGTTGGTAAGTTCCATCAGTAAGCGCCTGCTGAACGACCCTGGTTTCTTCCTGAAGACCATCTTGAATCTTTCTTCCAGGAAAGGGTTTTGGAACTGCTGGATTGGAAACTTTTGCAAAAATTCCTTCAGGCCTTGAATGGGGGGATCTTCTATCTCAGCTTTCTGTGCTTCAAGGAGTTTGAAAATCTTCCCCCTTCGTTCTTGCCTCAGCTCTTCGTTCAGTTCCGGTGGCAGAGAGTGTACCCCACCTTTTGTGTACCAACTTACCCAATATAGGTCGCTTTCGTCATGGATACCAGGCTCTTCAGGTGTCTCATCAAATCTGTGTACAAGCTTAGCTCCTGAGGGCTTTGGTTCTTGGGTTTGTGGTTGGGGTACAGATTGGACTTGGGGTGGACTTTGGATTCTGTGAGGGCTCTGGATTAAAGGGGATTCTTTGAGAGAGGAGGGAGCTTGGATTGATGTAAGGATTTCTTGTTGTGGTACGTGGGGCGGGGAGTTTAGAAATTCAAATGATGAGGATGATTTTCATGGTGACTCGGGCTCACGTTTTGGGGTGAGTAAAGGGTAGTCGTCATCAATATCAGAGTCTGAATCAGACAACAATATGATTTTGAATCTTTCATGTACAGGCTCATACTCGACCATTGATGACTTGGGATTCGATGGAGTCGGACCTTCAACCAACGGCTCATCTTCAATCATTTCCTGAGCCTTAGACCTCTGTTCCTCCGACCAGTGTATTTCGGCTCCCTCTGATTCGGCTCCCCCTATAAGCATGATTAGGTCCTCAGACTGAATTTTTCGGTGTTTCTCCCCCTCATGGCGATCAGGGTCGTCCTTATCGTCATGCTTTCTTTTCTGGGATTCAGCCTGAGGACGGCATTGTAGCTATATTACGGCAGACTCAAGATGGTCCATTCTGGAGTTGAGCTGCTCCTGGACTTGAAGAATTAGACGGGTTAGCGCGTCTATCTTATCTGAAAGATCCGAAAGCTGTGATTGGACTGAACAGGTTCCTGGTGGAGGCAGATCCTCAGAAGCGACACCCTTACCCTTGATAAATAAGAGAAGGGCAGTCTGTCGTTCTTCATCAGCCTCTTTCTAGGCATCCAGGTCAGCCCAGGTGACAACTCCGGCAGCACGTAAAGCTGCCGTTAGCATCTCGAGATTAATCTCGGGATGGCCTGAAGTTGACGGCATTGATGAAGCAAATCCAGGTCTTCCTTCCATCACTTCTGGCTCCACAGCGGGATGCGCAGATTCGGAAGTTTGTGGAGCTTCCACGAAGGCAGCTCGTTCATCGGGGGATACCACGAAGGCATCGTGCAATGTGTGTGGGGGTGGGGAGTGAGCTGTGGGCGAAAGAAGTTTGGTCACTGGGGGTGACACGTGACCTATTTCAACATCACGACTCTCCGAGTGAGAGGGTGATGGAGTATGTGGTAAATTCCCGTGGAACGAAGTAATGTCCTCTTGAGAGGACATTTAGTGGGTGGTAGGGGTAAGTTCGACCATTAGACTGATGGTCTTTTGAGGGGTTGTCCGGCTGGTTGGGCTTAGATCTCGCTCAGATGTTACCTCGAGCCCTCGTAAGACAGAGACGGTCCTTTCAGAATCCGCCGTCTCAGCTTCCTCTCCTGCAACTCCCTCTCTTTCATGAAAAATCTCCTGCTCACCCATACCCAATGTTTGTTGAACTTCCACCTCATCTCCCTCAGCCTCACTCACTCTAGCCTCACCTTCGGATTGGGTAGGCTCAGTCGGTTCTGACTGCGCCTCATCCAGATAATATTCCCTTAGATAATCCCTAACCCGATATGTTTGTACCGCTCTTTGAAGCAAAGATAGCGGAATAGGCATTACTGGGACTGTGGGAGTCCCGTTCGGAAGGTTCAGCTTTTAAATTTTAGCTGTCATATACACGTCGGCCTCGGGTCGCTCATGGATGTCCTCGTCATTATCCATTGCGTATTGAATAATCAGCTGAAGAAAACGCTGGAGAGGTATGTATTTGCGTCCTCGCTTTGTTCCTATTTCCAGATTGACTCTCTTAAATTCTTCAAATAGAAAAGCAGCATAATCGTAATGACGGTCGTAGGCGAATGCTGCAAACATTGCAAGTATTTGGATGGATGCTGAGTCATGGCCAGAATGTTTGGCGGTGAAGCACTTGTTGATTATGTCGAAGAGAACCCTCTAATGTGCCTAAAGGTTCTTTGTGCGGAAGTCTGATGGCTTTGTTAGAGGGCCATCATATCCCAGAGACTTGATCTCTTCCAAGGTTTCTAGAAGAGAATGGATAGGGGCAAAATGAGTCAGGATACGGAGTAGGCTTCTGCTGGAAGGCGTAGAATGCGGTGGATGGCTGCGGTTGTGATCTTGACTGGGACACATTCAATGGTGGAGGTGAAGTAAGGTTCGACATTAGATACAAACTGAAGATGATGCCAGAACTGTTGGAGGTATATTTGTGGAACGGAGATGGCGATGGATAGTGAGTAGTATATGGGGTGGTTTTTGAGAATATCAAAAGCAATATTCTCTATTTCACGGTGAAGTGTGGATACATCGAGTTGCCAGTTATGGGCAAAGAACTCGACGAACTGGGATTGGGGAAGGATGGATTCTTCTGGTAGTTGGGCGTCGTTATTAGGGATTGGTGAATGGGGCATGGTTATAACAACAGGTGGTTCCATGAGTCCTATAAATATGCATCAGAGTTAGAATATAAGACTTAAAAAAATATGGCATTGATAATAAGTCTGGGAAAAGTGTGAAATAGAAACTGTCTGTTCTGTTTAAAGCATTGGGTCTTTATTAGTAGAATGAGAATTCTACTGAATAAAGTCCAAAGTCAATCATTAAGAGACCAATATCAGAACAGACATTTTCACTCAAACACTGATCCTAACTCTAACCAATGGTGCAAGGGACTGGAAATATTTTTGGATTTAGAATGAAAATGCAAAAATGGGAAAATTTAATAAAAATGCTAAGAGTTGAATTTCGGATGAGCCGAATTTGGGTGAACAGTGGACCGAATTCGGTTCAATCCGAAATCCGGATGATAATACATGGATATGTAGTGAAAAGGTTCGAATTCAGATGGAAGCAGAATTCGGATGGGGACCGAATTCGGGCTAGATCAGAATTCGGATGCACAGTAAATGAAAAATGAAACTTAGAAAAATGAATGAAAATTTTGAACAATGCTGATGAAGACCGAATTCGGATACACAGTGATCCGAATTCGGATGAACAGTTGTCCGAATTCGGATGCACAGTGGTCCGAATTCGGATGGAACAGTTGAAATATATGAAATTTTCTAAGTATTTTCATCCGAATTCGGGGGATGGTCCGAAGTCAACCAACAGCAGTTAAAGTTCATGCATTCATGCAACATGAACAGTTCAAAATTTAGAAAAATGCAGATCCTAGTCTCAAACATGCCATGAACATTTTATTTAACTACAAGAAGCTAAAATGGACAGATTTAAAGTCCTAAAAAATGCAAAAACCAAAACTACAAAACTTTAAATATTTGAAAGTCAAACACACTATATAGCAAGTTAAAAGCTGAAATAAAGTTAAAAGAATGTTACCTGATGTTGCAGAAGTCGGAAAATGCAAGAAAAACGAAGAAAGACCGGTGCTTGAGAAGCTTGAATAAGTAAAAATGGTGGATTGGGGTGGTGGTCGTGCGACGGTGAGAGAGAAAAAGAAGTGAAAGGATCTTAGGGAAGAAGAAATAGATATTTTGACCTTTGACCCGCCTATTTAAGTGAAGGCGGGTCGGGTCGGGTGGAAAAGATCCACACCCAAAATCAGTGAAAAAGGGCTAACCGGATTTTCTTTTATTAAAAGGATTGGGCCTTAACAATAAATAAATAAAACAAATTTTAAGGAAGAAAAGTGAGCCCAATTAAACAAAAATATTTTTGTATTTTTCTTTGGAAATAAAGAATAAAGATAATTGATGAAGAATAATATTTTTGTGTTTTTCTTTATAAAAGAAGTTATGACAAAAATAAAATAGAAAATAAAATATTTTTGACTTTTTGATGTATTTAACACAAATAGAATCTTTTTGTGATTTTCTGACACAATGTATTAAACTTTACAATCTAAAAATTAAACAACCTAAGATTTAATATTATAGAGAAGTTAAAAACAACAAAAATATATAAACTAACATCCTAATTATACTCCCCTCAGATAAACACCTATCCTCTCCTTTTTCTTTTTCAGATAAATTTCTTGAACCTTTTCAACCATAAAGATACAGACAAACCTGGATAAATTAGCGTCCTACTCAGTGATGAACAATTCATATAGCAATTTTTCAGGATCATTCATTATTAAAGATGTACATAGATAAGGAAATATTTTGAAATTTAATTTTGCGACACACCCCTTAAATTTAAATAACAGATATTTTCTAAAATAAAAGAATTTCAGACATGAATGTTTGAAATAGAATTATTTTTAGACAATATCTGAAATTTAACTAGAAGGTGGATTCAACATGCTGATTTGTGATACTAAAAACTAAAAACGATGTTCGTCTAATGATATCGTCCAATTTGTACATGTTTTATCGGACGATATCTCGTGTTTTACATAGCTTTTTGGTTGTTCTTCGTCTCAAACTCGATCTTATAGGTTCATGTTGTCATTTCAGGTGTTTGTTGAGTAAATAGAAGTGGGAGGAGCTGAAACAACAAGAACTCGGCGAGTTCTCCCATCTACTCAGCGATTTCGCATCAAAACAGAAAGTGTGATCTGCTCAGAACTCGGCGAGTTCCCTTAGTCTACTCGGCGAGTTCACCCAATTCCAGAACCGAATTACCAACATGAACTCGGCGAGTTCATACATGTACTCAGCGAGTACACCTGAAAGCAGTTAATCTTTGAATATTCCTGATAAATGCCAGATCAAATGAGGAGTCGACAACTCATGAACTCGGCAAGTTCCATTCATCTACTCGGCGAGTTCACCCTCCTGGAGGTCAAATCAGAAGCTGACAACTCAAGTACTCGGCGAGTTCAGGCCTTGTATTTGGCGAGTTCTCCCCAGCCTATAAAAGAAAACTTCTGCTCATTTATTAAGGGGACAAATTTTTTATCAAAAATTCACACACACTTTGTTCTGATTTCTTGAAGAAGAAGGAAGGAAAGAAGGCTTCTAACATGGAGTTTTGTTTCAAAGGATTGCATCTTCATCACCATACGTTATTAGGGGAGTTATTCGTATACTTAAGTTTATCTTAATGTGTGGAATGGTTGCTTATTGTATGATGATGTTTTACTCCATTAATATGGAGTAGTTTTGCTATGTAATCATTTGGATAGCAAACCCTAAACATTAGATGATTTATATTTCGTATGTAATCGGATAATATATCGAAGTTTGCGTATTTTGAATGAAAATCTTGTTGTTATGTTAAGACTTGTTAAACTTGCTATGAATGCTTCATTATTTCCATAACGAGAGTTTGAAATAGTTGGTATTTGTTTTTGCTAAACCAAACCTTTTGGTGAAGTTGAATCTTTCTACTAGAGATGGTGAAAGAGTATGTTTAATCGGTGTTTTCATAACAATAAGAGGGGATTTATGTTTTTATGAGAATATAACATGAATTTTATGTATTTGGTATTATCCGAATCATCTTTCAAAAGTCGTAAACTTGTTGAGAACATTCGGATTTGCATAACTCAAGTTTTGAACATTTAAAAGAGGTTTTCGTGTTCATGTCGTGAGTTATGGGATTATTGTGCTATAGCGAGAGATCCATATAGCTAGATGATCATTGTTCACATGTTAAATCAATATTGTATTCATGTATAAGAGATTTGAGTGGATATGATATTGGTTGTTATGATAAATTAGTATCAAACATATCTTAGAGATTTGTGTGTTTGTTTCTTTGGAATCATAACTGATATATTATCCAACTTGCGCTTTAAATTGTTCATCCGATGTTTAGGGGGAGTGATCCCATTTGATTACATGTTTCCTTTTATCAGAAATCTTAGTATTTAATCATCCTTCAGATTGTGTGTGTAGTAGTGATAAATCGTTTGTCATTATTTTAGTTTTATACGCAGTTTTAATCAATCTAAATTCATAGCTAATTATTAATCGACGACTTACTATCATCATTCCACCAGATTGTCCCTGAGTTCGATACCCGGACTTACTTATACTATATTAGCAAATGATAGGTGATACTTGCCTAATTGTCGCTAGTTCTAGTATAATTATATCCATTTCAAAATTAAAATTAAGGTGTGCTAGCGGCACATCAAGTTTTTGGCGCCGTTGCCGGGGACAATAACGGTGATTTTGAGAACAGTTGAACGTTTCTATATTAGCGATCCTGTCGGGGATTTATCCCCGAGAGTTAATTTCATTGTCTTTATTTCATTACATTACCAATTCTTGTTCTAGATTACCTGTTGGTTTCCCTTTCTCTTGTAGGAGTTTATGAGCCGAAATCTCCTCTCCGATTTAACTGAACCATTGACAGAACCTGAGAGATTAATTCGAAGAAAGAATAAGCAAAAGGAAGGAGAACCCTCGGTTGAGCAAGAATCACCATCGACACCACCATCCGCATCCCCAATTATAATAGAGAACCTTGAAGCTTCGGTACAAAGAACCGAACCAAAAGTCAAAGCCAAAATGGCGGAAGAAGATAATCGAACCATGCGGGAACGTTCCAAGGCGACAAACATCAGGTTGGGATCGGCAATCATACGCCGTCCTGTTCAAGCGGCACATTACGAGATCAAAACAAATTATCTCCAATATTGAATAAAATGTGCCCTTTTGATGGACTTGACTCCGATGATCCGAACACACATCTAACTCGGTTCTTGGACGTTTGAGATATGATTAAGATTCGGGAGATGCCCGAAGAATCCTTGTAGCTTCGTTTGTTCCCGTACACGTTGAGGGGAGCTGCTCAAACGTGGTTTGAGTCACTAGCGCCACAATCGATCACAACTTTGGAGGAACTTGTATACCGGTTCCTAACGTGGTATTTCCCTCCCTCCAAAACTGCTCGTTTAAAAAATGACATTAGTAATTTTTTGCACGAAAGCGAGGAGTCAATGTATGAAGTGTGGGAAAGGTAGAAGGGGCTTTTGAGAAAGTGTCCACATCACGGGTTGGACACGTACAACCAAGTTCACACATTTTACACCGGGCTTTTGATTTCAACAAGGGAAATATTAGATTCGAATGTCGGTGGATGTGTGATGGACAAGAAGCCAACCGATGCTTACAAAGCAATAGAAACTGCGACCACTAACACACATGAATGGCACTCTTCGAGACATAGGGTTGTACGCGGTGCTTTAAAGCAAGGAGATGATGTGAGTTCACCTAAGGAGGAGGTTGCAAAAATGGGTAAACAAATAGTCCAACTTCAAAATCCGAGATTAGCAAATCATGTATGTCAATTGTGTGACGGTCCTCATACCACGGATGATTGCACCAAAAGGATGACATTTCTTTGTAGACAATCCACCATCAAGTCTATTCAAGAAGTGTGTCAACTTTGTGGAGGACCACACACGACAAGAGATTGTGGGAATGATGACGCAGAGGAAACATTGGAAGAAGATGTGTTGTATTCTTACGGTCATAGATAAGATAACCAAAGGGGGAAGCTAGCTTTTCAACCACCACCTCAAGAATATTATAATCCCAACGTTGACAATCGGAATCATCCAAATTTCTGATGGCGTCAACCAAATGACCAAGCTCCGGCGGTACCACCGGGATTTGAGGGTGCTAGTTCTTCCAATCCAAACCAAAGAAACAATTCATACCAACCTCGTCATCCAAACACCGCCCAATACCAATCCCGACAACCACATCAACCAACCAATACATCGCATCAACCACACCAAGCTACAAATACCACCACTCCATCTACCGAAACCAAGCCCACCCTTGAAGATATAGTGAGGGGACAACAAGCGTCCATTCAAAATCTCGAAAAGCAAATGGGGCAACTCACTCAATTACTTCTTGATAAGGAAAGGGGAAAGGGTACATTGCCTTCCAACACGAAAGTCAATCCGAAAGAGCATGTTAAAGCCATAAATTTGAGGAGTGGTAAAATTCTCGAACCCGTTTCTAATTCGGTTTTAAATGATGTTGTTGTTGATGATGTGCAGGTTGAACCGGAAAAGGAGGCTACAAAGGACGAGGCACAAACTTCAAGCCCACCAAGTACCGTGCAAGTCCCCCCTCCCTCCACAACACAAGTACCAGTCATGAAACCACGAGTCCCTTATCCAAGCAGGCTGAAAAAGGAGAAAGAGGAGGCTCAATTTGGTAAAATTTTAGAGCTCTTTAAACAGTTGCATATTAACTTACCGTTTATTGATGTTATCTCGCAGATACCCACATATGCTAAATTTCTCAAGGAGATCATCACCAACAAACGAAAGTTTGAGGATGTTTTATCTTTGTTGATGAATGAAGGATGCTCCGCTTTACTGCAAAATAAGCTACCCGAGAAGATTGCCGATCCAGGGAGTTTTACTATCCCTTGTCACATTGGTAGCTTAGTCATCACGAATGCACTTGCGGATCTCGGGGAAAGCATCAATTTAATGCCCACCTCTTTGTATGCGAAACTTAATTTAGGAGATCCGCAACCGACATGCATGAGCATCCAATTGGCCGATCGGTCACTCAAGTATCTGAGGGGAATTGTGGAAAATGTTCTTGTCAAAGTAGATAAATTTGTGTTCCCCGTGGATTTTGTGATACTTGATATGGATGAGGATAGTCGTGTGCCCCTTATATTAGGGAGGCCATTTTTTGCCACTTCACATGCTATGATTGATGTGTATGATAAGAAACTCACTTTGAAAGTTGGTGAAGAGTCGGTAACTTTTTTAATTGATAAATCCATGCAATATCCATCTACATCGGATAATATGTGTTACCATGTACATGAATTTGATAGTGAGTTTGATTTCGATTTGCATTCATTCATTTCAAAGGGGTCAAAGAGCGTATTCTCGATTGATAAAGGAGAAGAGATTCTCGATTTTAATGAGAATTTGGACGAGTTAGCACCACCGCTAGCCATGGATCCATCCCCTAGCTCTTGTGAAGTCGAGCCAATCCATATTGATGAAAATCCTTTCCGTGTCAAATCCTTAATTGAGGAACCTCCATCTCTCGAGCTTAAAGAGCTCCCCAATCATCTTGAGTATGCATTTTTGCATGAGGAGTCCCAATTACCCGTAATCATTTTGTCAAGTCTAACGGGTGACTAAAAAGAAAGAATCCTCACTCTTCTTCGTGCTCACAAAGGAGCACTCGCTTGGAAAACTTCTGACATTAAGGGTATAAGTCCTTCCTATTGCACCCATAAATTCTTATGGAAGATGAATAAAAACCGGTTGTCCAACGACAAAGACGGTTAAACCCAAACATGAAGGAAGTGGTGAAAAAGGAGGTGATTAAGCTACTTGATGCCGACTTGATTTACCCCATCTCCGATAGTCCATGGGTTAGCCCAGTTCAAGTGGTGCCAAAATAGGGAGGGATGACCATTGTGCACAATGAGAAAAATGAGATCATCCCGACACGAACGGTCACGGGATGGCATGTTTGCATTGATTATCGAAAAATTAAACAATGCTACACGCAAGGATCATTTTCCCCTTCCTTCATGGACCAAATGTTAGAGCGCTTGGCGGGCAACAAATTCTTCTTTTTCCTTGACGGTTTCTTCGGTTATTTTCAAATTCCTATCCATCCAGAGGACCAAGAAAAGACAACTTTCACGTGCCTCTTCGGCACGTTCGCATATAGAAGAATGCCTTTCGGCCTATGCAATGCACCCGCGACCTTTCAACGGTGTATGATGGCCATTTTACACGACATGATTGAAGGGAGTATGGAAGTGTTTATGGATGATTTCTCTGTCTACGGAAACTCCTTTGATTCATGTCTTGAAAATCTTGAGAGAATGCTCACCCAATGTGAGGAATCCAACTTGGTCCTCTATTGGGAAAAATGTCACTTCATGGTGAGAGAGGGAATCGTTTTGCGGCACAAAATCTCGGAAGCCGGGATTGAGGTAGAGAAAGCAAAGATTGACACTATCTCTAAGCTACCTCCCCCATCTAATGTCAAAGGCATAAAAAGCTTCTTAGGTCATGCGGGTTTTTATCGCCGCTTCATTAAGGATTTTTCCAAAATCACGAGACCCATGACCCAGCTATTGGAGAAAGATACCCCGTTTGTTTTCTCCGATAATTGTTTGAATTCTTTCAATATCCTCAACGAGAAGCTCATGAATGCACCCATAATGATTGCTCCGGATTGGTCGATTCCATTCGAGCTCATGTGTGACGCGAGTGATTTCGCGGTTGGGGCCGTTTTGGGCCAAAGAATCAATAATCATTTCCAACCGATTTATTATGCAAGCAAGACATTAACGGACGCACAAGAAAATTACACTACCACCGAGAAAGAACTTCTCGCCGTTGTCTTTGGTTTCGATAAATTCCGGTCATATCTCGTGCTCTCCAAAACGGTTGTTTACACCGACCATTCCGCCCTTCGCTTCCTTTTCTCAAAGCAAGATGCAAAACCTCGTCTCATTCGGTGGATTTTGCTTTTGCAAGAGTTTGATATCGAAATCCAAGATAAGCGAGGAGTCGAAAATCTCGCCGCGGATCACTTGTCGCCCCTTGACAACCCTCATCTCGAGCAACTAAATGAGCGTGATATCAACGATAACTTTCCTGATGAATTTCTTCTAAAGGCTGATGGTGAACCCGAAACACCGTGGTTTGCTGATTTTGCCAACTACCTTGCTTGTGGCATTCTTGTAAAAGGAATGCCATACCAACAAAAGAAGAAATTTTTCTCCGATCTCAAGTACTATCTATGGGAAGACCCCTATCTTTTTCGTATAGGAGCGGATCAAGTAATTCGGAGATGTGTTTTCGGGAAAGAATGTAAAGATATTTTGAACAATTGCCACATTGGCCCTACAGGTGGGCATCTCGGTCTGAGCTACACCGCCAAAAAGGTGTTTGATTCGGGATTTTATTGGCCCTCAATCTATAAAGATGCCCAAGCAATGGTTCAATCTTGTGATCAATGCCAACGCACATGATCTCTCTCCAAGCGGGATGAAATGCCACAAAATTTCATCCAAGTCTGTGAAGTGTTTGACATTTGGGGGATAGATTTCGTGGGATCATTCCCACCTTCCCGTGGCAATAAGTACATTCTCATAGCGGTTGATTATGTGTCCAAGTGGGCCGAGGCTCAACCCTTACCCACGAATGACGCGCGAGTTGTACTTAAAATTCTGAAGAAGTTGTTCTCGCGCTCTGGAATTCCAAAGAATTTAATTAGTTATCGTGGCACACATTTTTGTAATGCCCAATTGGAAAAAGCCTTGGCTAGATATGGGGTAACTCATCGAGTTGGCACCGCTTACCACCCTCAATCTAGTGGCCTAGTCGAGATCACTAATCGCGGCTTGAAGCGTATTTTGGAAAAAACCGTTGGAAATAATCGAAAGGAGTGGTCGGACAAATTAGATGATGCATTATGGGCGTTTCAAACCGCATTTAAAATGCCAATCGGTACCACTCCATTTCGTTTGGTGTACGGCAAGGCTTGCCACTTGCCGGTTGAAGTCGAGCATAAGGCTTTTTGGGCCCTCAAAACGTGTAATCTTGATCTTTCTCTTGTCGGTGATCGTAGAAATGCTCAATTGCAAGAATTAGAGGAGTTGCGGCTCCAAGCGTATGATAATTCTTGTATTTATAAAGAGAAGACCAAGAAATGGCATGATGCTCGTTTGAAAAATCGTTCCGACATCCGTGTAGGTGACCGGGTTTTGCTCTTTAACTCTAGATTGAAACTTTTTCCCGGAAAGTTGAGATCTCGTTGGTCCGGTCCTTACACGGTAAATAAAGTATTTTCATATGACACATTTGAATTGCTTGATCCTAACAGCAATGAAACATTCAAAGTGAATGGCCAACGGTTGAAGAAATACTTCGAGAACGTGGACGTTATCGATGAAGATGTCGAAGCCCTCACATTGTTGCGTGTCGAACACTAAAAAGTCGAGGCCGAGTCAAGCTTAAGACTCGAAGTTAAATAAGCATGTCACTTGATTATATTCCTTGTGTGTTTTAATTCTGCTTTTCCGTTTGTGAAAAAGTTCATGTTTGCGGTTTTAGTTCAAGTTTTAAATTTTTCTGGGTTAAAAGGTGCAGACCTTCATGAACTCGCCGAGTTCCAGTCATACTCGCCGAGTTCTAGAGCTGATTATCATTCTGGAATTCGGTAAACTCACCGAGTACCTCAGGCATACTCCCCGAGTTCTGCTTAAATCAAACATTCTGAAATAAGGGTGTACTCGTCGAGTTCAGTCCCATACTCGCCGAGTATGTGGACCTGAACCGATACCTTTTCGATGCTCCTAAAAAATATTAATTTTCGGTCAAAAAGAGCATCTAGAGGTTTGACACCCGCATAGGAACTCGCCGAGTTCCCTTCTATACTCGCCGAGTTCTCGGCCGCTTTAACCCTAATTTCAGTTTCATTTTTTTCTTCACTTTTTGAAATTCTCACCTCTCTTCTTTCCGCCGACATCACCAAAACCACCACCATTCTTCTCCGTTTTTGGCTATTTTCTCCTCAAATCTTCGCATTTTTGTTTCCCTTGTGTCAAATACAAGTGCGGGAACCTTTTTCGGGTGTTTTCGGGTCATTTTCGCCATCCTCCGCCGCCACCGCCTCACCGGAATCTCGCCGGATTTTCTACAAACTCAACTCCTCCATCTCATATCTATATTTTGGTACATTCCTTGTCCCTTGTTACGAACTTGTCAAGAATCTCTCATGCTAATTTTCTTTTTTTAGTGTGTTTCTGTTAAATATTCATGATAATATTTGAAATTCTTGTGTTGTGTTTTTCTTAATTTTTAATTTTCGTACTTGTTAGTGCATTTTTATTTTCTTGTTTCAAGTATTTTGTTTGAATTTTTGGATTTTCGTGGTAGATCTTGATTTTTCGTATGTGTTAGTTATTTTAATTTTCATGGTTATTTTTATTTAGTTATTTAGATTATCTTTGTTTAATGTTTTTATTTCATAGGAGCTTTCTATTTGTAATTATGTGTTCAGCAAGTTAAAGTTTGTATTTTTAGGCTAGAATTGTGTTTTTGTACG
This sequence comes from Centrapalus pauciflorus, assembly GCA_020465985.1. Taxonomy (NCBI): domain Eukaryota; kingdom Viridiplantae; phylum Streptophyta; class Magnoliopsida; order Asterales; family Asteraceae; genus Centrapalus; species Centrapalus pauciflorus. The sequence goes on along the minus strand of JAANYP010006269.1, from coordinate 58,878 downwards.
TTAATTCTTAGTGGTTAATTTGGTATTTATAATTAGAATAACAAGATTATCATGGATCTTTTTATTTGTGTTTTTGTGGATAGCTTTAATATTCAAAAATTGTGTTTCCTTGAGTTCACATTATTGAATTCTGTTTTGTACGTGTAATTGCATGCAGATGTTTTGTCAGGTAGCTAATTATAGGTTGTATCTTTTGTCGTCTAGTGCATGCCTAGTGTGTTATTTTCATACTTAGTTTTTTTTTTTTTTTTTTTTTTTTTTTTTTTTAGCTTTCTGTGCATTGTTCTTGTTCTTTTTGTGGTTAGTTCCTTCTTATTTTCAGTTTATTTTTGCATGAGAGATCATTTTGGGATTGCAATTGAAAAGACACATGTCTTCTTGCATTTCACGCATGATAGGTCTAATTGAGTCTTGTAGTTGTAGTTTATCTCGGTTCTTTTGTGAGACGTCGGGATTTAGTCCCAACAATAAGTGTGGGAATGGTTGTGCTCAATGCTGTGTGGTTATCTTTAGCCCTTCATAATTTTAATGCTAAAGTGTTGCTCGAATTCTCACCCTCACTCAATTATAATTCAGAATATGTATGGCGCATCTAAACGGTGTATGATGGCACCTCCCGCCAAAGGGACCCTTCCCCGGAGTCGGATTCTAGCAACGATGAAGTCCAAGTGCGGATGATATATAATGCCAGTCATCCGTTTTTGACTTTCTCCGGGGTCCCGAATGGACAGAGGCGGGAGTTTCGGGAGCTATTACCTAGTTTGGCGAGTCGAGAACTCGACTCATGGAGGTACCTAAATTGGGACTTTCTGGGTCGCGTTCAATGCGACCCGCCTCATCCAAACCTCCCCGAGCAGTTAGAGGCCGCTTTCTCGGTGGTGCACGGAGGGTTTACGTCTCGGGCTTGGTATAACCTGGTAACTGTTAGAGAGCCCATCTATGCCGAGTTGTGCCTTGATAACTACTCGACATATTCCTTCAGCGAGGCCATGACAAATATGAAGGCCCGGGACACCGTCCGATTTAGGCTCGGAGAAGCGAGTCGAGCTATGTATGTTTTGGATCTATGTCGGTGTTGGTACATCCTGTGTGACGATAGCAGTCTAATTGATATTGCATTGTGATTTTAACAAGTGTTTTGATATATAGGTTATATATGGTTGATATTTATTAGTGTTTGTACGTTTGAACTTGATGTAACGTATTACAAGAAGTTCAAACATAAAGAACAAAGATTAAAATCAATCATAAGGTAATAACATAAGTTTCATCACTTAAAGTGTTTAAGTGTTTTGGCTAGATTCGAATTGCATAAGGGAAGACATTCGAATCTGTGATAGATTCGAATGTGACCTTAGATTCGAATGTGCCAGATTCGAGAGTGTCCTTGTGGATAGACTAGAATGGGCCTTAGGCCAGATTCGAGTTTGGCCCACATCAGACTCGAATCAGGGTCTATAATTAGGGATAGACTCGAGTCATTAGCAGACTTTTAGCAGAATTCGTGAGGAATTAAGCTTAAGGCGATCTCGAGTATATGAGCTAGGTGAGTGCTGTTTCGAAGAGAATTAGTTCGTAGGATCGTTCGTGTGTCGTTCGTTCAGCGTCTAATAGTCTCCGTGTTTCGTGGTTGAGAGTTGTCCGTCTAACCGTCAACGAGGATTCCGCACTCGTTCACGGATCCGCGTCTAGATAGATCTTGCAGTGGTTGACCTTACAAGTGGTATCAGAGCCAACGGAGTGTTCTTGGTGTTCTTCGTGTTCATCAGATACATTCTAGGTTTCTTGACGCTAGTTGGACGGTTTTTCTCTCAAAAACGTATTTTCAAGCTTAGCAAATTCATATTCGGGAAACACTTTGTGGTTTTTCACGTTTTTGATCGAAATCATTATTTTTCGTTAGAAAAATAGTGATTTAATCTACAAAACGTCAAAAAATCAAAGTGTTAGCCGTTTTTCGAGTTTGCGGCGCTCGAATCTATTGGGGTAATTAGGGTTTCACTTTAGTCTCGAGTCTAACCTAAATACGCTCCTTTCGAGTCAATTTCAGAGGTTTTCGAATCTACCTAATTTCGAGTTTGTTGCTTCATTCGAATAGGATCTCGAGTCTAGCTTAGATTCGAGTTTATTTCGAGTCTAGTATTGTTTCGAATCTGGTGTTTCGAATTTGCTGAATTTCGAGTTTGCTGACCTTCGAATCTAAGGACCATCGACTCTAAGGATATCTCGAATCTGACATAATTTCGAATCTAATTGAATTTTAAAACTTAATCGAATTTAATCCCAAAAGATTTACCCTTAATTAGTTTTGAATCTACCTAGATTCGAAAAAGTTAGTCTAAATCAGTTTCGAATTAAATCATTAAGTTCAAATTCAATGTGCATGTGGGTGTGCATAGATGAAGGGTATATTCCACCGGTATCTGAAGTTGAAGGCCGTCAAAAGGTCTTGTCATACCAGATGATGAAGGAGGATGACAAGAAATTATTTGAAGCTGAAAACAAAGCTTTCTCCATAATCCGTATGGCTTTACCTCAGGATATACTGCACACATTTCGGACTCAAAGGACGTCGAAGGAACTTTGGGAGTCTCTCGAGAAAAGGTGTGAGGGTAATCCTAGGGTACGTAGAAAGCGTACAGAACTGTTGAAACAACAGTTTGCGATTTTCAAGGCAATTAAGGATGAACAGCTGGATGATATTATCACCAGGTTCTATCACCTGATAACAGAACTTGAAAGTCATGGAATTGAGTATTCTGACACTGACAAGAACAACAAGCTTCTTGATGCCCTACCAGCCAAATGGGCTATGTACGTGGCAATGATTAAGCTGAATGAGGACAAATACTATACTCAATCTCTTGATGACATTGTGGGAACGTTGAGGGCATATCACTTCAAGTTAATTAAGGCCGAGACTGATTACGAGCAAGTCCAGAATCCAGCAATGTATTTTGGAAAGACAACTAAATCTTCAGTGACAGCCGATTCGAAGACTGCTACAGCGTTTTACACCGGAGAAACGTCATCACTAGCAGAGTCTGAAGACTCACTGACTCGCGCGTTCTTAGGATTAGGAAGATCGGAAGAACCACAACCTCAAGTCCAACATGCATCGACAAGTCAGAGCTATTCGAAGATGCCCATGAGCGCAAAGTCAGCGGAAGAGCATCTGAATCTACTTGCTTCTTTTGTGGCCGCATACGGAAATTGTGTTCAAGGGAAGATTAACGATCCTGCTCTATGGGACGAAGATTACGATCAGGTCGACCCTGATGACTTAGAGGAAATGGATCTTAAGTGGCAACTGGCCATGGTGACCCAGAGGGTTAAAAGATTCATTAAGAGAACTGGAAGGAATTTGCAGATGAATAACAAGGGGATCGGGTTTGATAAGTCCAAGGTGAAATGCTATAACTGTCAAGGACTAGGACACTTTGCCAGGGAGTGCAAGAGGCCAAAGGTAGAGACATACCAGGGGCAGAGCCAACATCAGGGACAATTCCAAAATCAGTCCCAACAACGATACCTTCCGAGTTCCTCATCTGGACAACCCAATCTAGCTGGTTTACTATCGAACGTCACTTCAGATCGACAGCTAGATGGTACGTATGATTGGAGTTCACATCCTGAGTCCAATGCTAGAGCCTTCATGGCTGAAGTTACTGAAACTGGATGTGATGGGGATGAGCAGACTACACGGGACAGCAGTCCGATGTGGGTTGAAAAGGCGAATGATCAGACAGTGCTGGAGTTTGCTGCTCAGATGGCCAACGTGGAATCTGATAACTCAATGGTTAGTCTGTCTTATTCTCTATTTCGTGATTTATGTGCTTTATGTGTTAGTTCTAACGATAGGTTAAATCTAATCTTAGACTCACAGAAGACCATAACTGCTCAAAATGAAAACTTAAAAATTGAAAATGCTAGCCTAAATGATATAAAGCAAGATTTAAAAGAAAAGCTTAAGGCTGATGCTCAAGACGTCGTAGTTCTAAAAGACAAACTCAGTGAGCAGTGTGTTAGGATAGAACTTATGTATGAGCACGTAGAGGCCTTGACAAAAAGTCTTAAGGACAAGGATATAGAGCTAGCAGAGACCAAGGTTAAGGTAGCAGAGGCAAATAGCAAGCTGGAAAAGTTTAGGAATTCGAGCCTAAATCTAGGGAAAGTCTTAGATGCCCAAAGACAGTCTAAGAAGCCTCTAGGTCTAGGTTTTCACGAAATTCCTCCACCGTTCAATGCAAATTATGTGCCTCAGCCTCAGGAGAACACTGACAAATCAGTCGACTTAGAGGACCTACCTACACCATCACCAGAACCTATAGTTGACAATACACCTAAGGTGGCTGACTCAACCGTCAAGGTCAAGAAAGTGAAATTTGTGTCTTCCTCCAGTGAAACACCTGCAGGAAAACAGAAAATTTCATGGGCTGACCAGGTCGACGAGGCAGACACAGTAGATGTACCAAAGGAGATAGACACTAGTGAGACACCTAGATCTAAGGGAACACACAAAAAGTCCATAGATAAGATGTCTTGCTTTAGATGTCACGAGAAGGGGCATGTTGCTTCTCACTGTCCACTTAGGAAAGCCGATGTTACCCCTAAGACAGTGAACCCAACACCTGTTAAGCCCTCAGCCAGTGTGGCAAGCAGCAGTGGTTCTTAACCTACCGAGAAAACTGTGCAGGCCGCACCCAAACAAGTTGTGAATAACACACCGGTTAAGGTTGGACCAAAGGAAGTGATTAGGACAAATTCACCGAATCGTGTCAATAATCAATCTAGGTCAGCACCTCAACAAGTCTATAGGAGCACCACACCTAGCAGGTCACATACTCCAGTTAGGTCTCATACTCCAGTTAGACAATACGCACCGGTTTGAGCTCAGGGATCACAGTCAGAAATGGCATATAATAGAAATTATTCTAGAGGTCCACAACAAATGCCTACACCAAGGCAAAGAGTGAACTTAAATCACTCGGCACCACAACAGAACCCAGTTCAAAGGCCCAAGTCACCTGAAAGGCGAGATGGGTATTTGAAAGAGTTCACGTATGTGGACGAGAATGGTATTACCAAGTCAGTCATGGCTTGGGTTCCCCGTGATAACTAACCTCTTTTCTTTCATGTGTAGGAGATAACTACAGGTCCAAACAACAAGTGGTTCGTCGACAGTGGTTGCTCCAGGCACATGACGGGGGAAAGAAGTCTACTCACAGACTTCAAGGGAGGTAATAGGGGATTCGTATCATTCGCGGGTAACAAAGGTGGAAATATCACGGGTACCGGAGTGGTCACTAATGGGACAATCAGTTTGGACCAAGTTTATCACGTTGATAAACTGGTTCACAATCTCATTAGTGTATCTCAAATCTGTGATAAGAAGAACTCGGTGTTATTTACTGACACTGAGGCGTTAGTGCTAAAGCCGAGATTCAAAATTCCTGAAGAATGGGTACTGATGCAGGCGCCAAGGAAGAACGACTTATACATGTTGGATATGAACAAGCCGGAGACTTCGATGGGGCCAATCTGTCCAGTATCCAAAGCCTCAGAGACGGAATCAGTACTGTGGCACAGACGCATGGCTCACCTGCACCTAAGAAAGATGAATTACATAACGAAGAATGGACTGGTGCAGGGTGTGCCCATGAAAAGTTTTCAGTTCGAGGACAAGTGTCTACCGTGTATGAAGGGCAAACAGCATAAGAAGACACACAAGTCCAAGAAGCAGAATTCCATAGCCTCGACATTCGATTTGTTGCACATGGACCTTTTCGGCCCAATCAACAACAGGAGTATCCGAGGTAGTTGGTACTGCTTAGTTATCACTGACGATTACTCACGTTTTTCTTGGGTTTTCTTTTTAGGTACGAAGGACGAGACGGCTGCAAAGCTCATCGGGTTCTTGGACCAAGTGGAGAACTCATACGGAACTAGGGTTAAACATATTCGTAGTGATAATGGGACTGAATTCAAACACACTGTAATTGGTGTATATTGCCTATCAAAGGGCATAATGCATCAATTCAGTGCACCATATGAACCTCAACAGAATGGGGTGGCCGAACGTAAAAATAGAACTTTAATTGAAGCTGCAAGGACTATGCTTTCGGATTCAAAGCTTCCTACCATGTTTTGGGGGGAGGCAGTGAATACCGCGTGCCATATTTTAAACCGAGTCCTTACAGTCAAATCTTTGACCAAAACATGCTATGAAATTTTGAATAAACGGCCACCTAACTTAACTGGATTCGAACCGTTTGGGGTACCATGCACTCTTTTACGTACAAAACATCAACCGAAGTTTGGTGAAAAGGCTGACGAAGGATACTTCCTAGGTTATGTGCCAAACTCACCAAACAAATGGGTGTTTAACAAAACAAATGGTACTGTGGAGATTGTGTATAATATTGAAGTCACAAGTTATACACATGAACCCCAAACTGGTCTGGAATGGATATTTGACTATGATAAGTTATTTGAGTCATTTAACATTCCTTTGGATGATAATGCAGGTACAATCGAAAAGGACATGGCGACGTTGCATCTGAACGACGATGGCCAAATCTTTCCGAGGACCACATTTGAATCTACATCTGAGCCTACTGCGACTGTAAATAGATCTCCAGAAGTTGCTGATCAAGAAGCACCTACCACTGAGAATCAGACTCAAGCATCGAGTTCCAACTCTGAGGAAAACGTCCGTGAGGAAGAAAATGTAGAAGCTGAGCCTGTTCCCCCATTAGGTGAAATAGGATCCAACTTAGGAGATAATCTAAGGGTTGATGAAATAGAGACCTCTAGGATTAACAAGAACCATCCAATAGAAAGCATCATAGGAAATCTGAACGAGGGTGTGAAGACTAGGAGTAGTGTAAATAACAACACAGTGTTGTTGTCGATGATAAACGACTCCGAGGCATATCACACATGTCTCTACTCATGTTTCATATCGCAAGTAGAGCCTAAAAATGTGCAAATGGCACTTAAAGATAACTCTTAGGTTGAAGCGATGCAGGAAGAACTTTCACAATTTAGGAAACTAGAAGTGCGGGAGTTAGTTCCGTTACCTCGAGGGGAGATTGCCATAGGAACCAAATGGGTTTTTAAGTGCAAAAGAGACGACCGGGGTATAGTCACGCGCAACAAGGCGAGGTTAGTTGTAAAGGGTTTCAACCAAGAGGAGGGAATCGATTACAACGAGGTTTTTGCACCAGTAGCAAGGCTGGAAGCCATTAGGTTGTTTTTAGCGTTTGCCTCCTTCAAAGGCTTTAAGGTATATCAACTAGATGTTAAGAGTGCTTTCCTGTATGGGAAAGTGAAGGAGTTGGTGTATGTAGAACAACTGCCCGGATTTACAGATCTAAAATATCCTGATAGAGTATATCGCTTAGATAGGGCTCTTTATGGATTACATCAAGCACCTAGGGCGTGGTATGAGACTTTATCCAACCATCTTTTAGAAAATGGTTTTGAAAGGGGTAGGATAGATAGTACTCTGTTTGTGAAGAGGAAGGGTGATCATTTTATCTTGGTACAAGTGTACGTCGATGATATCATTTTTGGATCATCAGACGAACAGATGTGCAAAGATTTCGAGAAGGTGATGAAGTCTAAGTTCGAGATGAGTGCTATGGGGGAGTTGAATTTCTTTTTGGGGTTACAAGTTGACCAGAAGAAGGAAGGAATGTTATCCATCAGACGAAGTATGTCTATGACATATTAGAGCGTTTCGGGATGGAAGGAACAAAGTTGACTGCCCACTTCAGCACGCCGATTCAAGTGAATCACAATCTCGGGCCGGGTACTGAAAGTGATACCGATGTGGATCCGACTTTATATCGGGCCATGATTGGGTCACTTTTGTATTGAACTGCTTCAAGACCTGACATTATGTTTGCTGTGTGTATTTGTGCTAGGTTTCAAGCGAATCCAAAGGAGATGCATATGAAAGCTGTGAAGCGGATTCTACGATACCTCAAGTCGAAACCGAAGCTGGGACTTTGGTATCACGCGGAGGGAGATCTAGAGTTGGAGGCGTTCACAGATTCTGACTACGGAGGATGCAGCTTGACGCGCAAATCAACGACTGGAGGTTATCAGTTCCTAGGAGAGAGATTGGTATCCTGGCAATGCAAGAAACAAACATCGGTAGCCGTGTCAACGTGCGAGGCCGAGTATGTTGCTGCTGGTAGTTGCTGCTCACAGGTTCTGTGGATACAACAACAATTGCGGGATTACAGTTTGGCTTACACTCAAACTCCAATTAGGATAGACAATCAATCTACAATTGCTATAACTAATAATCTAGTTAAACACAACAAAACAAAGCACATAGACATAAGGCATCATTTTATTCGTGATTGTGCTGAAAAGAACTTAATCAAACTGGTATAAGTGGCAACAGAAGATAATAATGCAGATTTATTTACCAAAGCATTTGATAAGTCACGGTTTGAGTATTTAATTCAACTGAATGGAATGCGCAACCCAGAGTAATTTGGCCTTAGTAGTAGTAATTTATTTTCTTTTAGAGTCTTAGTATTTCTTTCTTTACAGTAGTCTGCTAATTTAGGAAAATTTCTATTTTTAGTAAGTTTCTATTTTTAGTAAGTTAGTAGGTTAGCTTATTTTACTGCTTTTCTTATGAAAAACAAAAGAAAAAAAGAGAGAAAATTACAAAAATACAAAAAAAGAGAATATCAGAAAAAAGAGTTAAGTCTTAGATACAAAGGTTCAAAGTGACGAAAATTAGCACCGTCGTTACAGACTCTAAGTGTTTAGGCTTTCACACATAATGCAACTAATTCTAAGTGTTATACTTTATTTTAGTTTGATGTGTTGGTAGGCATAATACATCTAGGGAATCTCAAGGCTAATAAAATAATCTAGAAAAAGTCAAGCGTGTCACTAACTTAGATGTACGACCAATCGGTCTTAATTTTTATGTACAAGACATACAAACTTTGAGTCTAAATGAGGTATGCAAACTTTCTGGGGATGTATGGCAACATCAAATACATCTGAAAATGGAAAGAATAGAAATATCATATAAAACTGAGAGTCGAAAACATGCAACTCTGTTGTACGTAAGTACAGACCTGTTGTCTCTGTTTAGATTCGGGTTAGCAGATATGTCGCTTTGTTGTACGTCAGTACAGACCTGTCACCGCTGTTTGCTAACTTTAAAAATAAACCTTAAGTCGAACTAAGACACTTTGTTGTATGAAAATACAGACCTGTGTCCGATGTTTGTCTTTTAAAGAAAGTTTGCAAATACCAACAAGTTAGAATCTTTGTCTGTGTGCCTTGATCATAAAAGTATGTCTATGTCTGAGTCACGTAAGATAATTTCCTGATAAATAAAAAGGCCAAGGGATATTCCGAAATGTAGAATGTTTAACGGGGTACAATACCAACAATCGGCTAAATAGGTATGTCACGACAAACAATCAAAGGAATCAAAAATTCCTAAGTGTGAAAGTTTAAGTACTGAAAGTTAGTATCAGACATCGCTATCTGATTGAACCTCTCTTAGACTATACTCATCAAAAATATGTTGTTTAGTATTTAGCTTAGCTTGTAAATTTTTTTAGTATAGCTTAAGTCTAGATTAAATTTTTTGGTCAAAATTTTATTTTATTTTACTTTATTTTATTGTTACCTTGGTTTATTTTATTTTATTTTATTTTAGTTTAGTTTAATTTTTACTTAGGTAAAAGGTCAAAAGTTACTGAGGGTGCATTCATAGTTGGATAAAATAAACATTGCGTGAACTATCTTGAGCTTAGGGTAAAAGAATTGGCATAGTTTATCTGGTTACACGATACCATAGAAAAAGGTTGGAAAAGTTGAAATTATTTCAAAATTTTCGAAATTTTTCTAAGTGTTGGTGGTTTCGAATCTAAGACAGACTCGAATAAGGAGTACTTCGAATCTGTCAGTAGATTCGAATCTATACTTAGAATCGAGGGTGGGTGGTATATATAGGTCAACAGTGAAGTCATTTAAGACTTACTGTTTTCGAATCTATTCACTCGAGTCTAAAAAGGCGATTTCGAATCTAATCTCGAATCTATCGTAATTCTCATACACGACATTTTGTCGAGTCTCTTACTTGGTGTTTCGATTCTACAGATACTTCTAGGTATAATCAACCGGATTGTACAAGATTTGTGTAGTTTTATACACAATTTTAGGCTAAATCATCGAATTTTGAAGTTTTATGGGTCGAAATAGGGTTTTTGCTAGATTACCAAGTTTGGACCTATAAAAGATCAAATTAAAAGCATAAATCAATGATTAGAACCTAGTTGAACTAATGTATGTGATTTGCTAAGTTCAAAATGGTTAAAATCTTGAGTTTTTGTTGAAATAATGGACGTCGGGTTCTCGAATCTGTTCATAAGGATTTTCTCGAATCTGTCATTAGATTCGAGAAGCTCAGGGACTTCGAATCTGTCATTAGACTCGAACAGAGACTTATTCGAATCTGTTACATTCGAATCTGCTTCCTTCGAATCTGTGCTTTATTTACTTTAATTAATTTAAATTTTATTAAACTTGTAGAAATTTAATTGTGTTAGATTTGTACTTAAACAAGTACAAAATAAAACAAATTTGAATTTAAACAAGTTTATTGATTTTTAATGAGTCTAACAGTTTTGTTTATTTTGCAGAAATGGCGGTTCGAGCATTTGTCCCGAAGCATAATATGGTCCTTAATCCCGACAATAATATCCCTGAGGCGCAGGGTTATCGCCAAGTATTGGATTTCCTAGCTGAATCTAGAATTAGCTTTGCTCTGTACCATAACATCCCAATAGTGCTTTCATATGTACGGCAGTTTTACGAGCATTTACAAGTTGATTGCACTGTCACCCCGACAGTTCTAAGAACTAGAATCGCTGGACAGCCGTTATTCTTTTCTGCAGACATGTTGCGTCAGGTTCTGCAATTGGGATCTCAGGAACAAGAAGATGGGCCTATTGACTTTCCGTTAAGTATTAGGCAGACTGCTTTTCTGAGGATGGGATACAGTTTAGATGTGGCAAAGTCGTCATACATGAAGAGTGGCCTGATTGGGCAATGGAGATTCTTGGTGCATGTATTCATGGTCTGTTTTGTGCCGAAGAAAGCAGGATTTGACTATATAGTGTCAAAGATCCAATCTGGAGTTATTGCACTGGTATACAATCGGAAATTCAACTTTTCACAGATGTTCTTCTCGGAGTTCGTTCATCAGATTGCGGCTCCAGAAAGGGAAAGATTTTTGCTCTACCCAAGATTCATTATGATGATGATAAGGCACTTCTTGCCAAACTTGCCACCGTCAAATGACTTTCTGAATGTTAACATTATGGACAAACGGATTTTCGCTGATTGTTCCTCACACCGAGGAAGATTGGCTGTTCCTGTTGCTCGTCCATTGTTTGGAGCCATTGTGGATAGGGATTTTCAAGCCCCGGAAGATGCCAACTGGGCAGGGGTAGTTGAGTTTCCACAACAACAACAACAACAACAACGTCAACAACAACATCAGCCGCGTGCTCCAAGACGCCTTCAGAGACCAGCCGCGAGTCAAATCCAGGCATCAAGGCCTTCTACAAGTGAGCAGCCCCAAGCACAGGAAGCAGGGCCTTCAAGTGCAGCTCCTGAATCTGAGCAAATCGCGCAAACTCTAGAAGAAATATGGGCATCAGGACCCCATGTGTAACAACCTAACTTTTTGACCAGTCATAATTTCAGTATTTTGATCAAGTAATGTAATTTTATTACATTAACTATATTGTAATTTAATTATGAATGAAATAAAGTACGTAAAATTTTATTGAGTTATTAAATATTAAAAATGATCAAATTATAAAAGATATGTAAAATACAAAAGTTTAGTGGGTTAAATACACAAAAGAATAAATGAGGTATATAAGCTTAATAAATGCCCATTTTAAATCACAATTAAGTGATTTACTCTCTCTCTCTAATCTCTCTCTACCCATACGGTTAATCTCACAAATTGCCAAAGAAATTCAAGAATTGATGAATTAATTGAAGAATCAAGACAAAGGAGTTACAACAAATCATCAAACATCATCAATTAGCAACAATTTAAGGTAATTATTGATTAAATTCCTTAGTTTTCAAGAGTTTGGTTCGGTTTTATTAAAAACCGAAACAAAGAATTAAAATTATGAATTCTTATGTTGCATGTGTAAATTTATGATAGATAATGATGTAATTAAGTTAATAATTGTTAAAGAAACAAAGATTTTGGGTTAAATCTTTCAAATTATGATGAAATCGGAATTTTTGATGGAAAATGGTGTTCTTGACAAAATTTCATATTTTTGGATGATCTTGATTAAATTAAGATGTTTTTGATCAAAGAAATTATATAAAAACACTCAAATAATGTTAATATAACTATATATTTAGTTGCATGTTCATAAAAAGAAATTTTGGGAATTATTATGAAAAATCCGAATGAACAAACCAAGAACATCAAGAACAATTTCTGGAAAAAAAATGCTAAGTATAGGATCCGAATTCGGGTATAACCGAATTCGGATGTAGCCTATTTCGGACCCTTATACTTCGGACGATATGTTCTATTTCGGATTTGTCATATTGAATAGGATCTTAATTCGGATATTGTTATATTTCGGATGATTGATCCGAATTAGGATGATTGTTAACCTGAATATTGAATGCTCATTTCGGATTATACTTGGTCCGAATCCGGATGTACCACTTCGGATGCGTCCGAATCCGGGCAATCCGAATCCGGGTCCCCGAATCCGGGTGGATCCGAAATAGAGGGATCCGAAACCCAACTTTTATATAATTGATATTTCAATTAAATGAATGATTATATACATTGTTAAATGTATAAATAAAGGACTTTTTGAGAAATATTGAGACAGAGAATAATTTGAGAATAAAGAAATTATCAGAATCAGATAGAATTACAGATTTTAATGACCTAAAAGATGATGAAATTCCATGATAATGATGATGATAAAGATAATGAAATTGGCATGATATTATCATGAATGAATTTGAGCAGGTTCAGTATATTCTGAACAAAGATTTAAAGACTTAAAGACTTGAAAGCGGGTCTCTGATTTGAAAAGAATTGACAGATTACAGATTGACAAAATCCTGAGATAACTCAGGTGGCAGATTCATATATCTGTTTGACCAAGACCCAGACCTGTGAGTTATAGATATTCAGATTGAACATGCATAGATCCGGTTGAGATATATTGCTGCTGTTAAGATTTATTGACATTCATTTATCAGCTGAATTGAGACCTGTGCACACCATGGTTGGGTGTTGCCCAGTGAATCATGATAGCTATTTGATTATCTTTTCATATTGCATTTAATATTGCTTCAGACTTTGCTTTATGAGTCATTGCTATCATGACTTCTAAGACATATGCTTACATCATTGATCAGACATTTGATAGATTGATTCAGCTAGACTAGCCCTTATGGTCTATTGTTCTAGACCCGGCTATTTCACCAGTTCTTATGAACTTGGTAATGACCTCCGATGTTCCGCCATATTGACTTACTGGTAGCTAGCCCAGTATGTGGCTGATCCCCACGATTTAAGCGTGAGTGTGGCTTGAACATCATCCGATTCCATAATTCTATATCTCAATCATGAGGGCTGTAGCGGCAGCCAAGACATATCACGCTAAGACTAATGACTCCGCTTGACACGCATGTTGATATTGAAAATCTATAAACTCACTAAGCTTTGCTTACAGATGTTGCATTAATATTTTACAGGAAAAGCCAAAGGAAAATCACCTGCAGGACCTAGTACTTAGGTCATTCAAGATCCAAGTTTTGAAGCTTTCTTAGACCACTACTCAACACACTTTCTGGTACTGATTGGAAGACAACAAATGTGGTGGTTCTGGGTAGACTTGATGTAATGTATGATATTATGATTAGATTAGATGTTACCCTTTTTATAACTTTATTTTGAAATAAGTAAAGTAAATCCTAATCTTGTAATGTACTTGTAATTTTATTATTCCGCAATTTAATTACCCTATCTTAGTATGGTTGATATCGTATTGCATATGATGTGGGACCTAGACTAGTGAGCACTGCCCCGTAAGGGGTGGTCTTCACAGGATGGTATCAGAGCACTAGTTTGAGTGAATCAAGTATTACGTAAGTATACTTGATCTCAAACTGAAGCAATACATATGTATCAATCATTTAGGTGGATTGAACTGAGATAGGATGTACAGACTGTTAGGATGGGAAAAAGGGTACATAGATCTAAGTCTATAAACTGATAGTTATTTGATTTTAATTTTCAGTAGAAGATGTCAGGATCAGGATCAGGTGATATTCCCAGCAACATGAATCCACAACAAATGTTTGAAATGATGCAACAACTCTTAGCCCAACACTCAGAACAACAGAACAAAATAATGCAAGAACAGTTTCAGGCCAGAGATGAGGCCGAAGCTAAAAGACGTGAAGAAAAGAAAAATAAGCGAAAAGAAAAGCAAGTCCAGACTAATGAATCTGATTCTGATAACTCTACCCCAGAAACGCAAACTGCTCAGTCAAAAGGCTGCAAGTTTAAAGATTTTAAAGCCAGCGGTGCCCTGAACTTCGAGGGTACAGTTAATCCGATTCAGGCGATGGATTGGATTAGTCACACTGAAGAAATCTTCAGGATTTCTGATTGTTTAGATTCGAAGAAAGTAAGTTATGCATCCGCGTTATTTGTGGGAGCTGCCCGTGCATGGTGGAAAACCCAGCGAAGTATCTATGGAGAAGAGGTGATTCAGACTTTAGAATGGGAGCAGTTTCTTGAAATGTTCAATGCAAAGTACTGCCCGATTGACGAACGAGATAAGATGGAGGTACAGTTGATGCAGCTGACTCAGGGGACGAAGACAGTTGATGAATACGAACACGAGTTTTCACGACTATGCGGTTACTCCTCATACCAAGTAGCTACCGAGGAGAGAAAGATGAATAGATTTCGTGTAGGACTTAATCCAAGATACAGACATCCGATGAGCGCTATCAAATATAAGAGTTATCTGGAAATGGTAGAAGCAGCGAGACAGATCGAGCGAGGATACTTAGAGTACGGCGATCAGCTCTATGCTCCGTCTACTAACCCGATGAATCCGTCTCCTCCAAAGAAACAGCGATTTGGCAGATTCTTTAGGCCGAATAAGTCTCAGTCCCAACAATCTCAGCATAGTTCACAACAGAAAGCACAAGTTTACTCCCTCACGAACGAGCCACGATTCTGTAAGCGATGCAGAAAGTCACACATGGGGTTGTGCAATCCAGAAGATGTTACTTGCTTTGCGTGCAATATGATCGGTCACAGCAGTGAGGAATGTCCACAGCAGGGACGAGGATGTGCGAAATTGTAAGGTCTACGACTGCAAGATCTATCTAGACGCGGATCCGTGAACGAGTGCGGAATCCTCGTTGACGGTTAGACGGACAACTCTCAACCAACGGAAACACGGAGACTATTAGACGCTGAACGAACGACAAACGAACGATCCTACGTACTAATTCTCTCCGAAACGGCACTCACCTAGCTGATAAACTCGAGATCGCCTCTTGCTCAATTCCTCACGAATTCTGCAAAAAGTCTTCTAATTATTCGAGTCTATCCCTAATTATAGACCCTGATTCGAGTCTGTTGTGGGCCAACCTCGAATCTGGCCCAAGGCCCATTCGAATCTGTCCATGTTGACAGTCTCGAATCTAGCCCATTCGAATCTAAGGTCTCATTCGAATCTATCTCAGATTCGAATGTATTCCCTTAAGCAATTCGAATCTAGCCTTTTACATAAACAACTAAGTGTTTGAAACTTATGATATTACCTTATGAATGATTTTATCTTTGTACTTTATGTTTGAACTTCTTGTAATACGTTACATCAAGTTCAAACATACAAACACTGATAAACATCAATCATACATAATATATATATACCAAACATATGCTAAATCACAATGTAAGACAACTTAGACTGCTATCGTCACACGGGATGTACCAACAGACTCCCCCTTGACGATAGCTTCTAATAATTCACACATTTGATTTAAGAACATGATTTATTATTGATTCAAAACACTACCAGCATACAGACCTTTTTCAACGCATACCTTGACCACATTTTCATACTTACTGGCTTAGCATCCATATGTGCGTCACTGGAAATCTTACAGTTATACAAAATCTGCAGGTCTTCTTTAGATAGACTTACCAGGTGAAGCGGGTCATAGACTCTAAGAATAACTTTTTCTTCTAAGTCTTCCATAACCGCTTCCCCAGTTTCCGTGTCAGCATACCACCACTTCAGATTTTGCAAAACATTCTGTGGCATTTTCTTCAGAGGTACCTTCCTCAGGCATTTCACTGGTTTGTACTGAATCCTCATCCAAGGTCGGCCTGTAAGAGGATCTATACGTGACTTATCCTCAACTCTTCTTCCGACCCTTGGACTCAACCGTTCAAACTTCCTAGATCTCCCCTCCTTTCTTATTATTCGTTCAATCACATTCGCATAAGGATCATCACCAATATTTATCAGATCTTTCCATGCAAGCGCTGTGATTTCAATCTTTGGAAGAGTATTGAATGCTTTCAATGTTCGCCTTATGTACTGAAGCCCGTCTTTTCTTTTAATTATAAACAGTTGAAGATCTCTGTCAAAGAACCAACTTAAGATTCGCTCAGATAGCTTCCCTGTACCAGGCACTTTCATTGATCTCCTAATTGCTAACTCCTTCTCTTCGGCTCTGAACCATAGCTTCCTTTTTTCTTCGTTACTTAGCTCTCTTGCTGGTTCTTCAGTCGATGACTTAGGATTCAAAGCAGCATTCACTATGTCAACATCGACAATTCTATCTCCATCTATCATATAAGTGTCAGTGATAGGATTCTGCTGTACAACTATTTCGTCAGCTTCATCATCCTCATCAGCTACTACTTCATCTTCCGGTTGCCAATCTACTATCTCTTCCGGAATAAACTCTCCTTCTTCAAGCTCTTCATCTTCATAATCAAAGCCTCCATCCAGTGCATCATCATCGAGATCCATGAGTGCTTCAATTATCTCACTGATCTCAAAGTCTGAAGGCTGTTTAGATGAACTAGCTTCACCCCTTTGTCCTTCGCCTTGACTAGGCTCCCCCTCAACTTGTGTAACTTGAGCTGCAGGAAAATCTACAGACTCAAACTCTTTATTTGCACCGGGATCATCGCCTTCAGTATCATCTCTTCTCTGCACTTCCTGATCTCGGCACGATGTCTCCCCCTGAGCCTGTAAATTTTTCATTAGCTGCTCAATTAGGGAGCGCATCGACCTTATCTCAGCAGACTGATCACAAACAAAGGTTTTTAGCTCCAAGTTCTCTTCCTGAACTTTCTCCACAATCTTCTTTAGATCGGCATTCTCCTTGTCAAGATTTGCATTATGAGTCTGAATCTCACCGATTGCCTTTGTTAGGCCTAAGATCTGGATATTTTGGAAGTCAACTCGAGCTTTTAGCTGCTGAAACCTTTGATTGTCGACGTATGAGGATGAGGTGGATGGGATGGATTGAATTGGAGTTGGAATGATCGGCGATGGGATGTATGGTTCATCATGAGGTGGTGATGGTGGAATGGTGGTTTGAGGGTCCTGAGGTTGAGGAATTTCAGGTTGTTCTGCTGAAGCTGAGGAGGATCCTTGCATGAACCTGTGACGTTTGGCCCGTTGCCGTGTCACTAGTTGAGAAACTTCTTCTTCTTCGAAATCAGACTTTTCCAATTCCCTGTCAGCTCGTCTCCTAGAACCACCTTCATTTATAATCAATCGCGAACCATAAGTTCCAATTTGAACAGGTGGTTCAGTCGATACTGACTCAGGAGCTTCAACCTCTAACTCCTCCATCTCTTCTGATTCGGTTGCAGATGATGACACAACGTTATCAGCCTGCTCTGGCTCATATTCCTCAACATCACGAAATATGTCATCTTCATCTCCAGGCGGACTAAGCAGCTCACCTACTAATGCTGCTGCCACATCTTCATTTGCGTTAGGACCAGAAGACCATATTTCCTCCAAGGTCTGAGCAAGTTGCTCAGATTCGGGGACTGCACCTGAAGTCCCTGCTTCTTGTGCTTGTGGTTGTTCACTTGTTGAAGGCCTGGATGCCTGAATTTGACTCGCAGGTTGTTGCTGCTGGCGTCGTGGATCACGCGGCCTAGCACGCGGCTGTTGTTGGCGTTGCGGTTGCTGTTGCTGTTGCTGTTGCGGTTGCTGCGGTTGAATATCAACAACCCCTGCCCAGTTGGCATCACCTGGGGCTTGAAATTCCCTGTCTACTAAAGCTCCGAACAAAGGACGAGCCACCGGAACTGCTAACCTTCCTCGATGTGAGGAGCAATCAGCAAATATGCGTTTATCCATAACATTGACGCTCAAAGTGTCATCTGATTGTGGCAAATTTGGCAAGAAGTTCCTTATCAGCATCATCACAAATCTTGGATACAAAAGGAATCTTTCTCTTTCAGGAGCTGTAATCTGATGGATGAATTCCGAGAAAAACAACTGTGAGAAGCTGAACTTCCTATTATACACCATCGCAATCACCCCTGATTGGATCTTTGAGACGATGTAATCAAAACCAGCCTTCTTTGGCGCAAAACAAACCATGAACACGTGGACCAGAAATCGCCACTGCCCTATCAATCCACTTTTCATATAAGATGATTTCGTAACGTCCAGACTATAGCCCATTCTCAGAAACGCGGCTTGCCTAATACTTAAAGGAAAGTCTATAGGCCCGTCTTCTTGTTCCTGTGAACCCAACTGTAGCACTTGGCGCAACATATCTCCCGAGTAGACTAATGGCTGTCCAGCGATTCTCGTTCTTAAAACTGTCGGGGTGACAGTGCAATCAACTTGTAAATGGTCGTAAAACTGCCTCACATATGAAATAACAATTGGAATGTTATGGTATAGAGCAAAGCTAATCCTAGATTCTGCTAGGAAATCTAAAACTTGTCGATATCCCTGCGCCTCAGGGATAATATTGTCTGGATTTAGGACCATATTATGTTTCGGGACAAAAGCACGAACTGCCATATCTGCACAATAAATAAAACTGTTAGACTTATTAAAAATCAATAAACTTGTTTAAATTCAAATTTGTTTTATTTTGTACTTTATTAAATACAAAATCTAACACAATTAAATTTCCACAAGTTTAATAAAATTTAAATTAAACAAATTAAATAAAGTACAGATTCGAAAGTAACAGATTCGAAGTGTCCATATTCGAATGTAATGGACAGATTCGAAGAGTCCCTATTCGAGTCTAATGGACAGATTCGAATATCATGGTCATCTCGAATCTAATGATAGATTCGAGAAACCCATGAAGAGATTCGAAAGTCCATGAACAGACTCGAAACCCCGTCGGCCATTGTTTCAACAAAAACCCAAGATTTTAACCATTTTGAACTTGGTAAATCACATACATTAGTTCAACTAGGTTCTAATCATTGATTTATGTCTTTAATTTGATCTTTTATAGGTCCAAACTTAGTTATTTAGCAAAAACCCTATTTTGACCCATAAAACTTCAAAAATCGACGATTTGGCCTGAAATTGTGTATAAAACTACATGAAACTTGTACAATCAAGTTGATTATACCTAGATACAGTAGTAGAATCGAACACACTAGCTTGAAACTCGACAAAATGTCGTTTAGGAGAAAAACGGTAGACTCGAGAAAATAGATTCGAAATCGCTGAAATAGATTCGAGAGTATAGATTCGACAACAGTAAGTATTAAATGACTTCACTGTTAACCTATTTATACTACCAACCTTCGAGTCTAAGAGTAGATTCGAATCTACTGACAGATTCGAAGTACTCCTTATTCGAGTCTGTCTTAGATTCGAAACCTTCAACACTTAGAAAAATTTCGAAAATTTTGAAATAAGTTCAACTTTTCCAACTTTTTTCTACGGTATTGTGTAACCAGATAAACTATGCCAACTCTTTTACCCTAAGCACAAATATTTCACGCAATGTTTATTTTATCCAACTTTGAATGCACCCTCAGTAACTTTTTGACCTTTTACCTAAGTAAAAACTAAACTAACCCTAAATAAGATAAAATAAAATAAACTAAGGTAAAAATAAAATAAAATAAAGTAAAATAAAATTTTGACCAAAAATTTAATCTAGACTTAAGAAAAAATTTACAATCTAATCTAAATACTTAACAACATATTTTTGATGAGTATAGTCTAAGAAAGGTTCAATCAGATAGCGATGTCCGATACTAACTTTCAGTACTTAAACTTTCACACTTAGGAATTTTTTTTGAATTCCTTTGATTGTTTGTCGTGACATACCCATTTAGCCGATTGTTGGTATTTTACCCTGTTAAACATTCTACATTTCGGAATATCCCTTGGCCTTTTTATTTATCAGGAAATTATCTTACGTGACTCAGACATAGACATACTTTTATGATCAAGGCACACAGACAAAGATTCTAACTTGTTGGTATTTGCAAACTTTCTTTAAAAGACAAACATTGGACACAGGTCTGTATTCTCATACAACAAAGTGTCTTAGTTCGACTTAAGGTTTATTTTAAAGTTAGCAGATAGCGGTGACAGGTCTGTACTGACGTACAACAAAGCGACATGTCTGCTAACCCGAATCTAAACAGAGACAACAGGTCTGTACTTACGTACAACAGAGTTGCATGTTTTCGACTCTCAGTTTTACATGATATTTCTATTCTTTCCATTTTCAGATGTATTTGATGTTGCCATACATCCCCAGAAAGTTCGCATACCTCATTTAGACTCAATGTTTGTATGTCTTGTACATAAAAATTAAGACCGATTGGTCGTACATCTAAGTTAGTGACACGCTTGACTTTTTCTAGAATATTTTATTAGCCTTGAGATTCCCTATATGTATTATGCCTACCAACACATCAAACTAAATAAAGTATAACACTTAGAATTTAGTTGCATTATGTGTGAAAGCCTAAACACTTAGAGTTTGTAACGACTGTGCTAATTTTCGTCACTTTGAACCTATGTATCTAAGACTTAACTCTTTTTTTCTGATATTCTCTTTTTTTGTATTTTTGTAATTTTCTCTCTTTTTTCTTTTGTTTTTCATAAGAAAAAGCAGTAAACTAAGCTAACCTACTAACTTACTAAAAATAGAAACTTACTAAAAATAGAAACTTTCCTAAATTAGAAACTTACCTAAATTAGCAACTTACCTAAATTAGCAGACTACTGTAAAGAAAGAAATACTACTACTCTAAAAGAAAATAAACTTACTACTACTAAGGTCAAATTACTCTAGGTTGCGCATTCCATTCAGTTGAATTAAATACTCAAACCGTGACTTATCAAACGCTTTGGTAAATAAATCAGCATTATTATCTTCTGTTGCCACCTTTACCAGTTTGATCAAGTTCTTTTCAGCACAATCACGAATAAAATGATGTCTTATGTCTATGTGCTTTGTTTTACTGTGTTTAACTGGATTATTTGTTATAGCAATTGTAGATTGATTGTCTATCCTAATTGGAGTTTGAGTATAAGCCAAACCGTAATCCCGCAATTGTTGTTGTATCCACAGAACCTGTGAACAGCAACTACCAGCAGCAACATACTCGGCCTCGCACGTTGACACGGCTACCGACGTTTGTTTCTTGCATTGCCAGGACACCAGTCTCCCTCCTAGGAACTGACAACCTCCAGTCGTTGATTTGCGCGTCAAGCTGCATCCTCCGTAGTCCGAATCTGTGAACGCCTCCAACTCTAGATCTCCCTCCGCGTGATACCAAAGTCCCAGCTTCGGTTTCGACTTGAGGTATCGTAGAATCCGCTTCACAGCTTTCATATGCATCTCCTTCGGATTCGCTTGAAACCTAGCACAAATACACACAGCAAACATTATGTCAGGTCTTGAAGCAGTTAAATACATAAGTGACCCAATCATGGCCCGATATAAAGTCGGATCCACATCGGAATCACTTTCAGTACCCGGCCCGAGATTGTGATTCACTTGAATCGGCGTGCTGAAGTGGGCAGTCAACTTAGTTCCCTCAATCCCAAACCGTTCTAATATGTCATAGACATACTTAGTTTGATGGATAAACATCCCTTCCTTCTTTTGGTCAACTTGTAACCCTAAAAAGAAATTCAACTCCCCCATAGCACTCATCTCGAACTTAGACTTCATCACCTTTTCAAAATCTTTGCACATCTGTTCGTCTGATGATCCAAAAATGATATCATCGACGTACACTTGTACCAAGATAAAGTGTTCTCCCTTTCTCTTCACAAATAGAGTACTATCTATCCTACCCCTCTCAAAGCCATTTTCTAACAGATGGTTGGATAGAGTCTCATACCACGCCCTAGGTGCCTGATGTAATCCATAAAGAGCCTTATCTAAGCGATATACTCTATCAGGATATTTAGGATCTGTAAATCCGGGCGGTTGTTCTACATACACTAACTCCTTCACTTTCCCGTACAGGAAAGCACTCTTAACATCCAGTTGATATACTTTAAAGCCTTTGAAGGAGGCAAACGCTAAAAACAACCTAATTGCTTCTAACCTTGCTACAGGTGCAAACACTTCGTTGTAATTGATTCCCTCCTCTTGGTTGAAACCCTTTACAACTAATCTCGCCTTGTTGCGCGTGACTATACCCCGATCGTCTCTTTTGCACTTAAAAACCCATTTGGTTCCTATTGCAATCTCCCCTCGAGGTAACGGAACTAACTCCCACACCTCTAGCTTCCTAAATTGTGAAAGTTCTTCCTGCATCACTTCAACCCAGGAGTTGTCCTTAAGTGCCATTTGCACATTTTTGGGCTCTACTTGCGATATGAAACATGAATATAGACATGTGTGATATGCCTCGGAGTCGTTTATCATCGACAACAACACAGTGTTGTTATTTACACTACTCCGAGTCCTCACACCCTCGTTAGGATTTCCTATGATGCTATCTATTGGATGGTTCTTGTTAATCCTAGAGGTCTCTATTTCATCAACCCTTAGATTATCTCCTAAGTTGGATCCTATTTCACCTAAAGGGGGAACAGGCTCAGCTTCTACGTTTTCCTCCTCACGGACATTTTCCTCAAAGTTGGAACTCGATGCTTGAGTCTGATTCTCAGTGGTAGGTGCCTCTTGATCAGCAACTTCTGGAGACCCATCTATAGTCGCAGTAGGCGCGGAAGTAGATTCGAACGTGGTCCTTGGAAAGATTTGGCCATCGTCGTTCAGATGCAACGTCGCCAAGTCCTTCTCGATTGTACCTGCATTATCATCCAGAGGAATGTTAAATGACTCAAATAACTTATCATAGTCAAATATCCATTCCGGAGCAGTTTGGGGTTCATGTGTATAACTTGTGACTTCAATGTTATACACAATCTCCACAGTACCAGTTGTTTTGTTAAACACCCGTTTGTTTGGTGAGTTTGGCACATAACCTAGGAAGTATCCTTCGTCAGCCTTTTCACCAAACTTCGGTTGATGTTTTGTTCTTAAAAGTGTACATGGTACTCCAAACGGTTCGAATCCAGTTAAGTTAGGTGGCCGTTTATTCAAAATTTCATAACATGTTTTGTTCAATGATTTGACTGTAAGGACTCGGTTTAAAATGTGGCACGCGGTATTCACTGCCTCCCCCCAAAACATGGTAGGAAGCTTTGAATCCGAAAGCATAGTCCTTGCAGCCTCAATCAAAGTTCTATTTTTACGTTCGGCCACCCCATTTTGTTGTGGTTCATATGGTGCACTGAATTGATGCAAGATGCCCTTTGATAGGCAATATACACCAATTACAGAGTTTTTAAATTCAGTCCCATTATCACTACGAATATGTTTAACCCTTGTTCCGTAGGAGTTCTCCACTTGGTCTAAGAACCCGATGAGCTTTGCAGCCGTCTCGTCCTTCGTACCTAAAAAGAAAACCCATGAAAACCGTGAGTAATCGTCAGTGATAACTAAGCAAAACCAACTACCTCCTATACTCCTTTTGTTGATAGGGCCGAAAAGGTCCATATGCAACAAATCGAATGTCGAGGTTATGGAGTTCAGCTTCTTGGACTTGTGTGTCTTTTTATGTTACTTGCCCTTCATGCACGGTAGACACTTGTCTTCAAACTGAAAGCTCTTCAGAGGCACACCTTGCACCAAACCATTCTTCGTTATGTAGTTCATTTTCCTTAGGTGCAAGTGAGCCATGCGTCTGTGCCACAAAACCGATTCCGTCTCCGAAGCTTTTGATAGTAAGCAGATCGGACCCATCGAATTTTCTGGCTTGTTCATATCGAGCATGTACACGTCATTCTTCCTTGGAGCCCGCATCAATATCCAATCTTGAGGTATCTTGAATCCAGGCTTTAGCACTAACGCCTCAGTGTCAGTAAATAACACTGAGTTCTTCTTATCACAGATTTGAGAGACACTAATGAGATTATGAACCAGTTTATCAACGTGATAAACTTGATCCAAAGTAATCGTCCCATTAGTGACTTCTCCAGTTCCAGTGATATTTCCACCCTTGTTACCCGCGAATGATACGAATCCCCTAATACCCCCCTTGAAGTCTGTGAGAAGACTTCTTTCCCCCGTCATGTGCCTGGAGCAACCACTGTCGACGAACCACTTGTTGTTTGGACCGGTAGTTATCTCCTGCACATGAAAGAAAATAGGTTAGTTATCATGGGGAACCCAACCCATGACTGACTTGGTAATACCATTCTCGTCCACATACGTGAACTCTTTCAAGTACCCATCTCGCCTTTCAGGTGACTTGGGCCTTTGAACTGAATTCTGTTGTGGTGCCGAGTGATTTAGATTCACTCTTTGCCTTTGAGTAGGCATTTGTTGTGGTGCTCTAGAATAACTCTTATTATACTGCATTTCAGACTGTGATCCCTGAGCTCTTACCGGAACATATTGTCTAACAGGAGTATGTGACCTAACTGGAGTGTGTGACCTGCTAGGTGTAGTGCTCCTATAGACTTGTTGAGGTGCTGACCTAGATTGATTAATGACACGATTCGGTGAATTTGTCCTAACCACTTCTTTTGGTCCAACCTTAACCGGTGTTTGTTTCACAACAGGTTTTGGTGCGGCCTGCACAGTTTTCTCGGTACTCTGAGAACTACTCGTGCTCGCCACACTTGTTGAGGGCTTAACAGGTGTTGGGTTCACTGTCTTAGGGGTAACATCTGCTTTCCTATTTGGACAGTGAGAAGCAACATGCCCTTTCTCGTGACATCTAAAGCAAGACATCTTATCCATGGACTTTTTGGTTGGTCCCTTAGATCTAGGTGTCTCACTAGTGTCTACTGCCTTTGGTACATCTACAGTGTCTATCTCTTCGACCTGGTCAGCCCATGAAATTTTCTGTTTTCCTGCAGGTGTTTCACTGGAGGAAGACACAAATTTCACTTTCTTGACATTGACAGTAGAGTCAGTCACCTTAGGTGCATTTTCTACTATAGGCTCATGTGTCGGTTCAGGTAGGTCCTCTAAGTCTACTGACTTGTCAGTTTTCTCCTGAGGCTGAGGCACATAATTCGCATTGAAAGGTGGAGGAATTTCGTGAAAACCTAGACCTACAGGCTTCTTAGACTGTCTTTGGGCATCTAAGACTTTTCCTAGGTTTAGGCTCGAATTCCTAAACTTTTCCAGCTTGCTATTTGCCTCTGCTACCTTAACTTTGGTCTCGGCTAGCTCTATGTCCTTGTCTTTCAGACTTTTGGTCAAGGCCTCTACGTGCTCATACATAAGCTCTATCCTAACACACTGCTCACTCAGTTTGTCTTTTAGAACTATTACGTCTTGAGCATCAGCCTTAAGCTTTTCTTTTAAATCTTGCTTTATATCATTTAGGCTAGCGTTTTCAATTTTTAAATTTTCATTTTGAGCAGATATGGTTTTATGTGATTCTAAGACTAGATTTAACCTATCATTAGAAGTAGCACACAAAGCACATAATTCTTGAAATAGAGAATAAGAAAGACTAACCTTAGAGTTATCAGATTCCACGTTGGCCATCTGAGCAGCAAACTCCAGCACGGTCTGATCATTCGCTTTCTCTACCCACATCGGACTGTTTTCCCTTGTGGTCTGCTCATCTTCATCACAACCATTCTCCGTAACTTCAGCCATGAAAGCTCTAGCATTGGACTCAGGATGTGAACTCCAGTCATAGGTACCATCTAGCTGTCTGTCAGAAGTGACATTGGATATTAGACCCGCTAGATTGGCTTGACCAGATGAAGAACTCGGAAGGTATCTCTGTTGGGACTGATTTTGGTACTGTCCTTGATGCTGACTCTGTCCTTGGTATGTCTCTACCTTCGATCTTTGACACTCCCTGGCGAAGTGTCCCAATCCCTGACAGTTGTAGCATTTGACCTTAGACTTATCAAATCCTATCCCCTTGTTATTCATCTGCAAATTCCTTCCAGTTCTGTTAATGAATCTTTTTACCCTCTGGGTCACCATGGCCAGTTGCCATTTAAGATCCATTTCCTCTAAGTCATCAGGGTCGACCTGATCGTAATCTTCATCCCAAAGAGCCGGATCATTGATCTTCCCTTGAACACAATTACCATAAGCGGCCACAAACGAAGCAAGTAGATTCAGATGCTCTTCCGCTGACTTTGCGCTCATGGGCATCTTCGAGTAGCTCTGACTGGTCGATGCCTGTTGGACTTGAGGTTGCGGTTCTTCCGATCTTCCTAACCCTAAGAACGCGCGATTTAGTGAGTCTTCGGACTCTGGTGGCGATGACGTTTCTCCGGTGAAA
The DNA here is from genome assembly GCA_020465985.1 of Centrapalus pauciflorus. NCBI lineage: Eukaryota > Viridiplantae > Streptophyta > Magnoliopsida > Asterales > Asteraceae > Centrapalus > Centrapalus pauciflorus. Next base: position 31,970 of record JAANYP010006269.1, on the reverse strand, counting down.
AACGATGTAGCACTCTTCGGTTCAGCTGTCACTGATGATTTTGATGTCTTTCCAAAATACATAGCCGGATTCTGGACTTGCTCGTAATCAGTCTCAGCCTTAATCATCTCGAAGTGATATGCCCTCAACGTTCCCACAATATCATCAAGTGATTGAGCATAATACTTGTCCTCATTAAGCTTAATCATTGCCACGTACATAGCCCATTTGGCTGGTAGGGCATCAAGAAGCTTGTTGTTCTTGTCAGTGTCCGAATACTCAATGCCATGACTTTCAAGTTCCGTTATCAGATGATAGAACCTTGTGATAATATCATCTAACTGTTCATCCTTAATAGCCTTGAAAATCGCAAACTGTTGAGTCAACAGCTCTGTACGCTTTCTACGCACCCGAGGATTACCTTCACACCTTTTCTGGAGAGACTCCCAAAGTTCCTTCGACGTCCTTTGAGTACGAAATGTGTGCAAGATATCTTGAGGTAAAGCCATACGGATAATGGAGAAAGCCTTGTTTTCAGCTTCAAATAGTTTCTTGTCATCCTCTTTCATCATCTGATATGACAAGACCTTTTGACGGCCTTCAACTTCAGATACTGGTGGAATGTACCCTTCATCAATGCACACCCACATGCGCATATCGTTGAATCGTACAAAATCCGTAAATCTGTCCTTCCACCAGTAATAGTCCTCAACTTTCATCAGCTTTGGCGGTGCATTTGCCTTCCCAACTTCGTGATCCATCTCAAGGAATTTTTGAAGGTTTGACATCTTTACTGAAAGAAATTGAATTTGAACTTAATTAATTTAATTCGAAACTGATTTAGACTAACTTATTCGAATCTAGATAGATTCGAAACTAATTAATATTAAATCTTTTGAAATTAAATTCGATTAAGTCTTAAAAGTCAATAAGATTCGAAATAATGTCAGATTCGAACAACTCCTTAGATTCGAAGTTATGTCAGATTCGAAGGACTCCTTAGATTCGAAGACCCTTAGAATCGAAGGCACAGCAGAGTCGAATGACAGCAGATTCGAAGCACAGAATCGAAACAGTAACAAACTCGAAACAAACTCGAAACAATATAGACTCGAGATCCAATTCGAATGAAGTAACAGATTCGAAACAAGATAGACTCGAAACTCTCTGAAATTGACTCGAAAGGAGCGTATTTAGGTTAGACTCGAAAATAAAGTAAAACCCTAATTACCCCTATAGATTCGAGCGCCGCAAACTCGAAAAACGGCTAACACTTTGATTTTTTGACGTTTTACAGATTAAATCACTATTTTTCAAATGAAAAATAATGATGTCGACCAAAAACGTGAAAAACGACAAAGTGTTTCCCGAATATGAATTTGCTAAGCTCAAAAACACGTTTTTGAGAGCAAAACCGTCCAACTAGCGTCAAGAAACCTAGAATGTATCTGATGAACACGAAGAACACCAAGAACACTCCACTGGCTCTGATACCACTTGTAAGGTCTACGACTGCAAGATCTATCTAGACGCGGATCCGTGAACGAGTGCGGAATCCTCGTTGACGGTTAGACGGACAACTCTCAACCAACGGAAACACGGAGACTATTAGACGCTGAACGAACGACAAACGAACGATCCTACGTACTAATTCTCTCCGAAACGGCACTCACCTAGCTGATAAACTCGAGATCGCCTCTTGCTCAATTCCTCACGAATTCTGCAAAAAAGTCTTCTAATTATTCGAGTCTATCCCTAATTATAGACCCTGATTCGAGTCTGTTGTGGGCCAACCTCGAATCTGGACCAAGGCCCATTTGAATCTGTCCATGTTGACAGTCTCGAATCTAGCCCATTCGAATCTAAGGTCTCATTCGAATCTATCTCAGATTCGAATGTATTCCCTTAAGCAATTCGAATCTAGCCTTTTACATAAACAACTAAGTGTTTGAAACTTATGATATTACCTTATGAATGATTTTATCTTTGTACTTTATGTTTGAACTTCTTGTAATACGTTACATCAAGTTCAAACATACAAACACTGATAAACATCAATCATACATAATATACATATACCAAACATATGCTAAATCACAATGTAAGACAACTTAGACTGCTATCGTCACACGGGATGTACCAACAGAAATGTGGTAAGAAGGACACTTCATGTACTAGTGTCGAAGCGGGCAACGTTATCAGTCTCAATCATCCGCAGGAGGTTCTACAGGGAAAAGTTCTGCTGCAATGCCGACTGCACGGACTCGAGCTTTCCAAATCATAGCCGAAGAAGCAAAAGAAACACCTGACGTAGTTACCGGTATGTTTCTGCTTAACTCTATTCCTGCCCGAGTACTATTTGATTCCGGCGCGAGTCGTTCCTTCATATCGACTTCTTTTGCACAAAGATTACATAAGTCTCCATCAAAGCTATCTGTGATACTAGACATTGAGACAGCCAGTAACAATTTCGTTATGGCTGATTCCGTTTATCGTAATTGCACACTACTTGTTGATAATATCGTATTCAATCTCGACCTTATCCCGATTCCCTTGAAAGAGTTCGATGTCATCATCGGCATGGACTGGTTAACAAATAACGAGGCTACAATCATCTGCAATCGACGAATCATCAGAATCAAGTCTTCAGACGGCCGAGTATTGGAGATCAAGGGCGAGAAGCGTAAATGTGCACACTGCTATATTTCTATAGAGAAAGCTCATAAATATATATCTAAGGGTCACGAATCCTATCTGTGCTATGCTCTATCTGAATCCAACTCTGAAAAGAAATCTCTGTCTGATATTCCCATCGTCTGTGAGTTCCCAGACGTATTCCCTGACGATATTTCCGGAGTGCCACCGGAACGTCAAGTCGAGTTCAGTATAGACTTGGTTCCTGGTGCGGCTCCTATCGCAAAAGCTCCATACAGACTTGCACCTGCAGAAATGCAAGAAATGTCTAAGCAACTGCAAGAGCTGTTAGAGAAGGGGTTTATCCGACCGAGTTCTTCTCCGTGGGGTGCACCAGTTCTATTTGATAAAAAGAAAGACGGAACCTTCCGTATGTGCATCGACTACCGCGAGTTGAACAAAGTCACCATAAAGAATAAATATCCTTTGCCCAGGATCGATGATCTGTTTGATTAGCTGCAAGGAGCCAGCTATTTCTCGAAAATAGATCTCCGTTCTGGGTATCATCAGCTGAAAGTTAGAGATGAGGATATTCCGAAGACAGCTTTCCGTACAAGATACGGTCATTACGAATTTCTCGTAATGCCTTTCAGACTGACAAATGCACCAGCGGCATTCATGGATCTCATGAATCGCGTGTGCAGACCCATGTTGGATAAATCAGTTATCGTGTTCATAGACGATATTCTGATTTACTCCAAAACGGAGGCTGATCATTCCGTTCATTTGCGACAGTTGCTAGAGTTGTTAAGAAAAGAAAGACTCTACGCAAAGTTTTCTAAGTGCGAATTCTGGCTCAGACAGGTATAATCTCTATTATATATTTCTTGAGCTGTTTACTTAACTATTCTATGATTCACATCAGAACTTGAATTTCTATCTTGATTATCTTATAGATTCAATTCCTTGGCCATATCGTTTCTGGCGAAGGAATATCCGTTGATCTGTCAAAAGTCGAGGCCGTTCAGAAATGGCAAACGCCTCGCAATGCCTCAGAAATAAGAAGTTTCCTTGGATTGGCCGGTTATTATCGGCGATTCATAAAGGACTTCTCGAAGATTGCTGTGCCACTTACGATGCTAACACGAAAGAATACTCCTTTCGTTTGGACCGATAAACAGCAAGAGGCATTCGATATTCTGAAGCAAAAGTTGATTCAAGCGCCGATACTAGCCTTATCAGAAGGTAATGATGATTTCGTTGTCTATAGCGATGCCTCTGGTACTGTTTTAGGATGTGTTCTGATGCAAAGGGGAAAAGTAATTGCCTATGCTTCAAGGCAATTAAAAGATTACGAGAAAAGTGCACCAACTCATGATCTTGAGTTGGCTGCCGTTACCTTTGTTCTGAAGATCTGGCGTCACTATCTTTATGGGACTCGGTGTCAGCTCTACACCGATCATAAGAGTCTCAAATACCTTTTCACTCAAAAAGATCTGAATATGAAACAGCGTCGATCCTTGGAGCTTATCAAGGATTATGATTGCGAGATCTTATATCATCCCGGCAAAGCAAATGTTGTCGCGGATGCGTTGAGTAGAAAAGTATATCCAGAAAGGTGCTGTTATGCCCTAACTCCGGTTATATTCTCTTCTGATCTTATTGAAGACATCAAAGTTGCTCAAGCTGAGGCACTGAAAGAAGAGAATATTGATTCTGAAAATCTTAGAGGGCAGTTACAATTTCTAACTCTGAACCATTTGGGACTTCACTGTCTCAAGGGAAACCGAATCTGGATTCCTAAGTATGGTTCAATCCGCAGCACTCTTCTGTCTGAAGCTCATCAGTCCAAGTTATCTGTTCATCCTGGCAGCTCAAAGATGTATTTTGATCTGAAAGCCGATTACTGGTGGCCAGGAATGAAGAAAGACATCGGTAAATGTGTTGAAAGCTGCAAAGTATGTCAGATGGTTAAGGCAGAACATCAAAAACCCTTTGGGGATATGCAACCACTACCCGTTCCTGAATGGAAGTGGGAGCATATAACTATGGATTTCATCACGAAGTTGCCTAAGACCAAAAGACAACACGACTCCATCTGGGTAGTCGTTGATCGTTTAACGAAATCAGCACATTTCATTCCAATGAAAGAAACTTATTCTTTGGATAGATTGGCACAGTTGTACATCACAGAAATTATTTCTCGTCACGGTGTGCCAAAGTCTATTGTATCTGATCGTGATAGTCGCTTCACATCCAGATTCTGGCAAGCACTACAAGAAGGGATGGGTACTTGGATTTCTATGAGTACTGCTTATCATCCAAATGCAGATGGCCAGAGTGAGCGTACTATCCTAACACTCGAAGATATGCTTCGTGCCTGTGTTCTTGATTTAGGTGGTAACTGGGATGACCACTTGTCGTTGGTCGAATTCTCATACAATAACAGTTATCATTCAACAATCAAGATGGCTCCTTTTGAAGCTCTATACGGAAGAAAGTGCAGAACTCCTACTTGTTGGCATGAAACAGGTGAATCGCCAATAGCAGGACCTGCCCTTCTACAGTTGACTCATGAAAAGATTCAACTAGTTAGAAGGAATATTCTTGAAGCTCAAAGCAGGCAGAAGTCATATTATGATAATCGGCATAGATCAATCAGTTTTGCAGTTAACGATTGGGTGATGCTGAAAGTACCCCCAATGAAGAATGTGGTACGGTTCATTAAAAGAAACAAGTTAGCTTCGAGATTTATTGGTCCGTTCAAGATTGTGGAAAAGATTGGAAATCAGTCTTATCGTCTTGATCTACCAGCGGACTTAGCTGGAATACATCCTGTATTCCATGTTAGTCACTTAAGAAAGAGCTTAGCTGATGAAAGAGAAGTGCAGATACCACATGTTAACCTGCAAATTGATGAAAAGCTTCGAGTGGTTGAAGAGCCAGAACGTATTCTGGACTCGAAGACTAAGAAGCTTAGAAATAAAGAGATACAGATGGTGCTCGTCCAGTGGAAACACCACAAAGGTTCGCATCAGTCTTGGGAATCGAGAGATGTCATGAAAACTACTTATCCCAGTCTGTTCGAACGATAGCTAACTTCGGGGACGAAGTTTGTGCGTGGTGGAGCCCATTCTGTAACAACCTAACTTTTTGACCAGTCATAATTTCAGTATTTTGATCAAGTAATGTAATTTTATTACATTAACTGTATTGTAATTTAATTATGAATGAAATAAAGTACGTAAAATTTTATTGAGTTATTAAATATTAAAAATGATCAAATTATAAAAGATATGTAAAATACAAAAGTTTAGTGGGTTAAATACACAAAAGAATAAATGAGGTATATAAGCTTAATAAATGACCATTTTAAATCACAATTAAGTGATTTACTCTCTCTCTCTAATCTCTCTCTACCCATACGGTTAATCTAACAAATTGCCAAAGAAATTCAAGAATTGATGAATTAATTGAAGAATCAAGACAAAGGAGTTACAACAAATCATCAAACATCATCAATTAGCAACAATTCAAGGTAATTATTGATTAAATTCCTTAGTTTTCAAGAGTTTGGTTCGGTTTTATTAAAAACCGAAACCAAGAATTAAAATTATGAATTCTTATGTTGCATGTGTAAATTTATGATAGATAATGATGTAATTAAGTTAATAATTGTTAAAGAAACAAAGATTTTGGGTTAAATCTTTCAAATTATGCTGAAATCGGAATTTTTGATGGAAAATGGTGTTCTTGACAAAATTTCATATTTTTGGATGATCTTGATTAAATTAAGATGTTTTTGATCAAAGAAATTATATAAAAACACTCAAATAATGTTAATATAACTATATATTTAGTTGCATGTTGATAAAAAGAAATTTTGGGAATTATTATGAAAAATTCGAATGAACAAACCAAGAACATCAAGAACAATTTCTGGAAAAAAAAATGCTAAGTATAGGATCCGAATTCGGGTATAACCGAATTCGGATGTAGCCTATTTCGGATCCTTATACTTCGGACGATATGTTCTATTTCGGATTTGTCATATTGAATAGGATCTTAATTCGGATATTGTTATATTTCGGATGATTGATCCGAATTAGGATGATTGTTAACCTGAATATTGAATGCTCATTTCGGATTATACTTGGTCCGAATCCGGATGTACCACTTCGGATGCGTCCGAATCCGGGTCCCCGAATCCGGGTGGATCCGAAATAGAGGGATCCGAAACCCAACTTTTACATAATTGATATTTCAATTAAATGAATGATTATATACATTGTTAAATGTATAAATAAAGGACTTTTTGAGAAATATTGAGACAGAGAATAATTTGAGAATAAAGAAATTATCAGAATCAGATAGAATTACAGATTTTAATGACCTAAAAGATGATGAAATTCCATGATAATGATGATGATAAAGATAATGAAATTGACATGATATTATCATGAATGAATTTGAGCAGGTTCAGTATATTCTGAACAAAGATTTAAAGACTTAAAGACTTGAAAGCGGGTCTCTGATTTGAAAAGAATTGACAGATTACAGATTGACAAAATCCTGAGATAACTCAGGTGGCAGATTCATATATCTGTTTGACCAAGACCCAGACCTGTGAGTTATAGATATTCAGATTGAACATGCATAGATCCGGTTGAGATATATTGCTGCTGTTAAGATTTATTGACATTCATTTATCAGCTGAATTGAGACCTGTGCACACCATGGTTGGGTGTTGCCCAGTGAATCATGATAGCTATTTGATTATCTTTTCATATTGCATTTAATATTGCTTCAGACTTTGCTTTATGAGTCATTGCTATCATGACTTCTAAGACATATGCTTACATCATTGATCAGACATTTGATAGATTGATTCAGCTAGACTAGCCCTTATGGTCTATTGTTCTAGACCCGGCTATTTCACCAGTTCTTATGAACTTGGTAATGACCTCCGATGTTCCGCCATATTGACTTACTGGTAGCTAGCCCAGTATGTGGCTGATCCCCACGATTTAAGCGTGAGTGTGGCTTGAACATCATCCGATTCCATAATTCTATATCTCAATCATGAGGGCTGTAGCGGCAGCCAAGGCATATCACGCTAAGACTAATGACTCCGCTTGACACGCATGTTGATATTGAAAATCTATAAACTCACTAAGCTTTGCTTACAGATGTTGCATTAATATTTTACAGGAAAAGCCAAAGGAAAATCACCTGCAGGACCTAGTACTTAGGTCATTCAAGATCCAAGTTTTGAAGCTTTCTTAGACCACTACTCAACACACTTTCTGGTACTGATTGGAAGACAACAAATGTGGTGGTTCTGGGTAGACTTGATGTAATGTATGATATTATGATTAGATTAGATGTTACCCTTTTTATAACTTTATTTTGAAATAAGTAAAGTAAATCCTAATCTTGTAATGTACTTGTAATTTTATTATTCCGCAATTTAATTACCCTATCTTAGTATGGTTGATATCGTATTGCATATGATGTGGGACCTAGACTAGTGAGCACTGCCCCGTAAGGGGTGGTCTTCACACGATGCAAACGAAGACGTGGCCGCAGCATTAGTGGGTGAGCTGCTCAGTCCACCAGAAGGTGAAGATGATGTTTTTAGAGATGTAGAGGAATATGAGCCAGAGAGGGCGGATAAAGGTTTGACCTCATCAGATTCAAAATCAGATGATATGGAGGAGCAGGAGGTTGAAGCTCCTGAATCAGTGGCTGCAGATCCCAGTATTCACATCGGAACCTATGGATCTAGGTTGATAGTGAATGAAGCAGCAGGATCGAGGAGGAGAGAGGAAAGGGAATCTGAGGATTCAGACTTCGAAGAGGAGGAAGTTGCTCCATTGGTGACTAGGCAGAGGGCCAAGCGTCACCGGTTCATGCAAGGGTCAACATCAGCATCCGAAGCCCAACAGTCTCAAACCCAATCCCAACCACAATCCACCGCTCCACCATCACCGCCACCTCAGCATCATGAGCCATATATTCCACCACCATTCATCCCTTCTCCCATTCAGTCCATTCCATCTACCTCAACCGCCTATGTTGAAAATCAGAGGTTTGTGCAACTCAAGGGACGTGTTGACTTCCAGCATGTTCAGATCTTAGCCCTAACAAAGGCTGTCGGCGAGCTCCAGGCGCATAAAGCAAATCTTGACAAGGACAGTGCCGAATTAAGGAAGATTGTGGAGAATGTAAGGGACGAAAACACAGAATTAAAATCTTTTATTGCAGATCAGTCTTCAGAGATCCGATCAATGAGGTCCCTCCTTGAGCAGCTCATGAAAAATATACAATCTCAGGGGGAGACAAGTTGTAGGGATCAGGAGGTGCAGCGTAGAGAGGATGATGACGAAGGCAATGATCCCGGTGCACGTAAGGAGAATGAGCCTGTAGATTTTCCTGCAGCTCAAGCTACACAAGTTCAGGGGGAGCCTAGTCAAGGTGAAGGAGAAATGGGAGAAGCTAGTTCATCAAAACAGCCTACAGACTTTGAAATCAGTGAGATGATTGACGCGCTTATGGATCTCGATGATGATCCAATGGATGTAGGTTTTGATTATGAAGATGAAGAGCTTGAAGAAGGTGAGTTTGTGCCGGAAGAAATAGTTGACTGGCAATCTGATGATGAAGTAGTAGCTGATGAGGATGATGAAGCTGACGAAATAGTTGTGCAGCAGAATCCCATCACGGACACTTACATGATAGATGGGGAGAATATTGTTAACGTAGATATTGTTAATGCGGCGTTGAATGCTCAGCCATCAACAGAAGAACCGGCTAGAGAGCTTTCAAATGAACAGAAACGAAAATTATGGTTCAGGGCTGAACAGAAAGAATTAGAGCTTAAGAAAACAATGAGAGTGCCTGGTACAGGAAAGTTGTCTGGAAGCATATTGAGCTGGTTCTTCGATCGAGAACTGCAGCTTTTTATAATCAAGAGAAAAGACGGACTTCAGTACTTAAGGCGTACTTTAAGAGCTTTCAATACACTACCAAAGGTCGAGATCAAAGCGTTAGCTTGGAAGGATATGATCAACATCGGGAATGATCCCTATGCAGACTTAATAGAGAAAATCATAAGAAAAGAGGGAAGATCCTAAAAATTCGTACGTCTGAATCCAAGAATGGGAAAAAGAGTAGAAGATCCTTCAAGGATAGATCCTCTTACCGGCCGACCTTGGATGAGAATTCAGTACAAACCAGTCAGATGTCTGAGGAAGGTGCCTCTAAAGCGAATGCCACAGAATGTTTTGCAGAATCTACATTGGTGGTACGCCGATACTGAGACCGGGGAAGCAGTTATGGATGATTTTGAAGAAAAAGTCATTCTTAGAGTCTACGACCCGCTTCACCTGGTAAACCTCTCTAAAGAAGATCTTCAGATTTTGTATAATTGTAAGATCTCCAGTGACACACATATGGATGGTGAAGCTAGTAAGTATGAAAATATAGTCAAGGTATGTGTCGAGAAAGGTTTGTATGCTGGTAGTATTTCGAATCAATAAATAAACGAAGTTCTTAAATCAATTGTGTGATTTATTAGAAGCTATTGTCAAGGGGGAGTCTGTTGGTACATCCTGTGTGACGATAGCAGTCTAATTGATATTGCATTGTGATTTTAACAAGTGTTTTGATATATAGGTTATATATGGTTGATATTTATTAGTGTTTGTACGTTTGAACTTGATGTAACGTATTACAAGAAGTTCAAACATAAAGAACAAAGATTAAAATCATTCATAAGGTAATAACATAAGTTTCATCACTTAAAGTGTTTAAGTGTTTTGGCTAGATTCGAATTGCATAAGGGAAGACATTCGAATCTGTGATAGATTCGAATGTGACCTTAGATTCGAATGTGCCAGATTCAAGAGTGTCCTTGTGGACAGACTCGAATGGGCCTTGGGCCAGATTCGAGTTTGGCCCACATCAGACTCGAATCAGGGTCTATAATTAGGGATACACTCGAGTCATTAGCAGACTTTTAGCAGAATTCGTGAGGAATTAAGCTTAAGGCGATCTCGAGTTTATCAGCTAGGTGAGTGCTGTTTCGGAGAGAATTAGTTCGTAGGATCGTTCGTGTGTCGTTCGTTCAGCGTCTAATAGTCTCCGTGTTTCGTGGTTAAGAGTTGTCCGTCTAACCGTCAACGAGGATTCCGCACTCGTTCACGGATCCGCGTCTGGATAGATCTTGCAGTGGTTGACCTTACAGTCGGTGTCTGGATCTTCATTCGGATTCGGATGTCCGAAACCAGGATTTCGATGATTATCTTTCTGGAGGGGTTAGGAAGGCACCGACAAATTTTGTCTGTGTCGGTTTCTGGGGTGAGATCGCCTTGGGTAATTACCATGGATCCAGGGCCTACGAGTCCAACCTTCGCAACCCATTCCATAGGCTTCTGCATAGATTCATCATCGTCGATGGCTTTATCCGGAAAGAAGGTCATGAAAAGATCACAAAGCCTGACCATTGGCTCTTGCATTCTATTCTTCACCCGGAAGAATACGTGTCTCTCCGCTACCAGTTGGCGGTGTACTTTTTGCACGTCGCCACAGGTCGCACGGGAGCCAGCGCCGTCCACGGCGGGGGGTTTATTACCCGCCTGGCTCGATCGTTCAATTTGTTAACCCACTCGGTGCTCCGAGGCCTTAGAGAGAGCGACCCGACGGGAGAAAAGGATGAGCTTTATTTCCAGAGAGCCAAGGTCACGTAGATGCCGATGGGTCGCGAGGAGCTGATATTTATGTGCCCGATCCTTCCCCCGCAGCAACAGCAATAGCATCAACAGCAGCCTCAACAGCCACAGAAGCCGCAGCCATCCCAGTCGTCCCACATTGACTTCGGCCCGGGCCCATACGCTTGGGATGCTAGGTTTGATAGGCTGGACGAATGCTTTGCGCACATGACCTTAGATCGGGATATGCTTCAGGAGAACTACAGCCTCCTGCAGAAGCAAAATCGTCTGCTCCGGCAGAATCTCAGCAACACCGACCATTTCGGGTCGGTGTATAATCAACAGGTCCAAGAGACTGGACGTTACTTGCAACACATTCAAACGTCCGTGGATAGTCTCTTTAGTGTTCAACCTCCCGAGTATCAGCTACAGCAGCCTCCGGCCCCGTCCCCTTATCAGTATTATCCTTTCATGCCCTGGGACGCTCGCCAGTATCCCCCGCCACGACCCGAAGATGACTGAGTGCTGCTTTCGTTTGGATTTTGTTGAAGGCCATGTATTTGATAACCCTTTTTTTATTCGGTTATTTGTAATGTATAGGCGTAATGCCTCCAAACAATTTTTCTTTTTCTGCATTCTGTTATTTATTTTTCTTGCAAGTATTTTTATATTTATATTGTTCCTAATGCTTATGTTTTTAATTCCTCTCTTATGGTTGTTTAGTTGTTGGAATGTATTTTAGTTGATGGAATACAAAGTATAGGGTCTATTTTGTAATTAGTTGATAGTTGTAAACAACGTATATAAATAGAAGGTTGACTTTCAAAATAGAATAGATCTGACAGTTATATTTTGGTACACATTGAATTCAGATAAGGATACTGTTCACGAAGATTCTATTTCATCATTTTGTAATCATCAGTTCAATCAATACAATCATTCGGTCAGTTTTAGTTCTGTTTGTTGTTCTTGAATATTGATATTGTTGTTTGATTATTAAGAAACTGTATTTCACAATTGGTATCAGAGCATCTAGGGGTGAATTTTGATTCTGAAATTAAAAAATACGAACTGTTCATGAATACTTTTTTTCGAAAACCCTAAAAATCATCAAGGGTTTTTAATCTGTTGATCATAGAATCTGAAAATTGGATCGAAGGAAAAAGGTAAGTAGTCGATTCAATTGACTATAATCTTGATTTGGTTCATCAAACACAAGAAAAGATCTTGTGATTTTTCTGAAATTTTGAAAAACCCAAAGTTCATCACTGTTTTATTGAAAAAGTCACGTCTAGATCTATTTTTGGACAATACTGTTTCACAAAAAGTGTTTGTAATCATAATCCTTACCTTCGATTTCAATTTGGTAGAATATGGATGTGTTTTACGAATTAATTTGAGTTTCAGACTTGAATATTCTGAAAAACTAAGAAACTCGAAATACACTAAGTTCATGTGCAAATCGAGTTGACTGACCTTTAAATCGAGTTAACTAACCTTTAAAAGAGTTGACAACTAGTGTCAATCGAGTTGGACTTATTATCCATTCGAGTTGAATTGTTATTCAATCGAGTTGGAATTATTAATCAATCGAGTTGACTTGATTATTCAATCGAGTTGACTAGATATTCATTCGAGTTGACTTACAATTCTATTCGAGTTGAATCTCAATTGATTCGAGTTAACACTCATTCGAGTTGAACTAATATTGAATCGAGTTGATCCAAAGGTGATTTTAACAAGAAATTAAACAAAAGGTATCAATCGAGTTGCACACAATCTAATTTCGAGTTATACTTAGTTTTATTCGAGTTTTACTAAAGCTCAATTCGAGTTTCACTAAAGCTTATTCGAGTTTTACAAAGATCAATTCGAGTTTCACTCAAACTTAATTCAAGTTTCATACAAAGCTCATTCGAGTTTTACACAACATCATTCGAATTTTACACAACATCATTCGAGTTTTACACACCATCATTCGAGTTTCATCATTGTTTAATTCGAGTTGATTATTGCTTTTAACAAATTACTTTGTTATCAATTCGAGTTGATTACCTGATTCAATAGAGTTTCACTAATCATTCTTACAAAGGTTGATCAACTTTCAACTATTGTTCAACAATTTCAATTTCAATCAAAGTTCATCAGATCTTGGATAGTTTCCTAAATATCAATCACAATGTCAAAAGACGCTCTAGCAATGGGATCTGAAACCAAACCCCCAATTCTTTATCAAGGAGAATACGTCCAATGGAGGGAGAGGTTTCTAGAATTCATAAGTTTTCATGATTTGTCAGAAGAAATGTTGAAATCCTTAAAGAAGGACCAGCTACATTCATGGAAACAATCCCTGGAGTACCCACTGGAAATCCCCCGATTCCACCAAGGACAGTTGAGGTTACCAACTTGACTGAGGCACAAAAGAAAAGAAAATTAGGGGATAAAACTGCCAGGAAATTATTATTGATCTCAATCCCCAATGACATTTACACATGTCTCACAAACACAAAAATCGCCAAATCCATATGGGATGATGTGTGTAAACTTATGAGGGGATCTAACAGAGCTGCAACAAACAGAGCTAGAAACAGTCTGATGACATTCGAGAATTTTCGAGCTCGTGAAGGAGAACTACTGGAAAACACTTACCTGAGGTTTATTAGTTTGGTAAGTGAAATGAAAAGAAATGGAGTGACAAAGTCCAATCCGGACATAAATGTCAAGTTCTTAAACGTTTGGAACCCTGAATGGAGAAATATGCCATGATATCCAGTAGAAAAAGGACATTGAAGAAATGGATTTTCATATGATTTTTGAGAACCTCAATAACTACCAAGAGGTTGTATTGAGGAAATTATCTGGCAAAAAGAAAACTGAGAAAGAGACTGCTGACCCCTTTGCTTTACTAGCTGAAAAGAAGTACAAATATAAGCTGAAAAAGGATAAAAGGGCAGTAGTCAGCAGTAGCTCTTCCGAATCAGAAACATCAGATTCATCTGCAGATTCTGAGATTGAAGAAATTAAAAAGCAGATGGCACTGCTAACCAAAGCATTTCAAAAGAAGTTCTACCGTAAGCCAACCAACAATAAGATGCGCTACAAGACTGGCTCAAGGAAAATTGAAAAGAAGGAAAAATATGAATAATATGGAGAGAGCAGTGGCAGAAAAGCAGACAAATATGAAAAATCAGATAAGTCAGCAAAGAAATATTAAGAGCAGAAATGTTATAACTGTGGAAAACCAGGTCATTATGCCCGTGAATGTAGACTGCCAGTAGTCAAACACTCTGACTACTATACAAAAAAGGCTCTCTTAGCCAAAGAAAAAGAGGTTGGAAAAGCTCTTATGGCGGAGGATGACCATTGGTTACAGTTATCTGAAGATGAAGACATACTAGATGAGGACGCTCATATTTGCCTGAAATCAGAGGTTCTTAATGAGTCGGAATTAAGTGAGTCAGCCATGATAGCCGAGGATGAAGTATGGGTTGGATTAACAGATGAGGAGGATGAGGAAAGACAAGAGTCTGAGGAGGAAGAGACTAAAGAAGTTGCGTTGATGGCAACTGGAAAAACTGATGATAAGGATAATGAAGATTCAGAGTCAGAAAGATCAGATGCTTCAGACACACCGGAGGTAAATTCTAACTCTGACTCTGAAATTGATAATTCTTGTGTGCTAGAAGAGAAATTAACTCAAATGGCCTTTATGCTTAAGAAATTTGAAAAATCGTTAAAGGGTGAAAAAAAGAATGCTCACTCTTTGGAAAACAAGCTACGTAATGAACATAAATTAGTTTTAGATTTTTCCAAAGATAAAGCATTAGCCTTACGAGCAGTTTCAGATTTACAAGACAAAGAAAAAGAACTTCAAAGCAAAATACAATAACTTAATCTTAATATATCTGACCTACAAGAGACACTGAGAATGGCAGAAATAGAAGTTTCAAATTTTTCTGTAAAATATCATGCTATTTTTGAAGAACGAACTAAGCTTTATGAGAAAATAAAGAAAATGGAAGATGAATTTATCAAAAGAGGGCAAACAGATCAAACCATCTATTTAAATCAACCAAAAGACACAAAATTTTACAACTCTAAATCTGGTATTGGTTGGGAAAATCCCAAGTATCTGACAAAGGCTATATCAAGTTCACCAACTTTATATGATGTCAGATATATGAACTTAGGATTAAAAATGACGTTTATGAAAGCATCTGATGTAGTAGAATCTAGTGAAGAAACAAAAAGATTAAGATCAGACAAAATGCAAAATTCTGTTGATTATAACAGAATAAATGAATCAAGCAATAATACTGATATTAAAGAAGAGTATATTCTAACATATTCTGAAAAGGATTTGTCTGAATCCCCTACTCAATCTCAAAAGTTATACCTGCCATTTTCAATTCTAGAAAAGATAAATTCTAATCTAGAATTGAAAATTAAAAACTTTGAAACAGAAAACAAATCTCTTAAGGCTGAACTCAAAATTATGGAGCAAAAGTTACAAAAACAGCCGGAGAACAAAACGTTGTCTGATCCATCATCTTCAACTTCTCTAGATTCTATCAATTCAGAAAAGGATTTTGATCTGTTTATGAACTCTGACTTCAATTCCTTAGTGGAAATGTTTGTTAAAATTGATGATTATGTAAAACCTTTACACAACAAACAATCAGATGGTCAAAAAGAAACTGTTAAAATTCTGCAAAGAATTTTTACAGATTCAATAAAATCATCTGAAAATTCACCAACTTTACAACAAAAGAAGGAGAAATCAAAAGTTATTTTTGATACTCCTAAATTTAAAAAAGGTGAATCATCTTCTACAGAGAACTCAATTGCACTTAAAAACAAATCTTCAAAAGGTAAGAGAAATTTACAGAAGAAACAAGTTTCTAAGATTACTAATTCTCATGTTTCTTCTATGTCAGACATTATTGTGAACGGTTCAAGAAAGCAAGTTTGGAGAAAGAAGAAGAGAGAACAGAAAAACAAGAAAATAAAACAAGAGTGGCGCGTGAAGAAAAATATTGTTACAGATAGAAATAGCAATTTAGAAAACTCTGTCTGTAATAATAAATATGTTGATAATTCTTGTATAAAATTCTCTCAAACAGACTTAATTGCTTTGAATTCTGGTGCATGTAAATCTTTAATTGTAAAATCTAATAAGCTCGTCTAGCAACCGAAGAAAAAGGACCCATTTTTTAAACAGAAAAAGGTTCCACAGAAAAATATTTCAAAAACAGTTCCACCAAGAATTGTACAAAAGTGGATACCTAAAAGAACTGTTCAAAAGTGGGTACCTAAGTCAACATCAATTGTAAAGCTAAAAGCCATATCTGATGAGAAAACAAATAATAAACTGCATGATTTACCTAAATCAAAAGTACCCAACAATAAGTGGGTACCTCATGTGCTATTTCGTCTTATAGGTAAATCATGTATGGTATCTTGACTCCGGATGTTCGAAGCATATTACCGGACAAAGAGACACAATCACGAACTTTGTAGAAAAGTTCTGTGGGACGGTCAGATTTGGAAATGATCAGTTTTGTCCGATCAAAGGATACGGGAGTCTCGCATACGACAAAATTACCATTCAGAAGGTTTTCTACGTTGATGGTCTTGGACATAATTTGTTTAGCATTGGAAAGTTGTGTGATAAAGGATTGAAAATCAACTTCAAAGCCAATCGGTGCAACATCAGATCCGGGGAAGGTAAAGAAATACTGGCAGGAAACAGGAAAACCAATATGTACTCCATTGACTTAGCCTCTATTAATTTGAAGAAATATGTCTACTTACTGTCAAAAGCTACATCTAAAACAGCATGGCTATGGCATCGTCGCCTTTCACATCTGAACTTCAATGAATTAACCAACCTAGCTAAAGCCGGGTTAGTTAAAGGGCTACCAACTCTCAAATTTCAATAGAAGCAGTTGTGTGCCGCATGTGAAAAAGGAAAGATGACCAGAGCTTCACACAAATCCAAATCCGAACACTCATCAACGAGAGCACTGGAATTACTACATATGGATTTGTGTAGACCAATGAGAGTACAAAGCATTAATAAGAAAAGATACGTATTGGTGATAGTTGACGACTATTCACGGTACACATGGGTTTTCTTCATGAGGTCCAAATCAGATGCTACCGAAATCATCATAGACTTCATCCAGAAAATTCAAGTGAAGTTGCAACTTACAATTCAATCAATCCGCTCAGATAACATTACAGAATTCAAGAACAAATGGCTTGAATCATTTTTTAATTCTGTAGGAATCACACATCATTTTTCAGCTGCTAGAACTCCACAACAGCACGATGTCGTTGAAAGAAGAAATCGGACACTAGTGGAATCAGCTAGGACGATGCTGGCGTATTCCAATCTACCGTTATTCTTATGGGCCGAAGCAGTTGCAACAGCTTGTTTCACACAGAATCGTTCAATCATCAATAAAAGATTCAGAAAGACTCCTTATGAATTAATAAATAAACGGATACCTAATATTAAAATTTTCCATGTCTTTGGATGCAGATGCTTCATTCTAAATGACAAAGACAACCTTGGAAAGTTTAATCAAAAGGAAGATGAGGGTATATTCATAGGCTATTCAAAGGAGTCAGTCGCTTTCCGTGTCTACAACAAGAGAACCAAGACAGTCAACGAGAGCGTCAACGTCAAATTTGATGAAGGAGTGGTAATGGATTCCGAACATACCAGTTCAGGACCCGAACCTAACAATCAGACTTCAATGGAGTCACCTGAACTGAATGCTAAAAATTCTGAATTAAATAAATTGTTTGAGAATTTTTGTGAAGACTACTTTAAGAAGCCCAAAACTAATGTTTTAGATTTGGTGCCTGACAGGATTACTGAAGATCCCGTGGTAGTCTCCGATCATTCTCATCAACAAGTATCAGAAGAAACTTGAGAAGCCTCAACAACAGATGTGCAGTTGCCAACTGAAAGTGCACAACCCATGGAACGTCCAGAATCTTCAGAAACCCCTTTAACATCCGAAAATTCAGAAACTCCTAACTCAGATACCCTACCAACTACATCTGAAGCAATCCCCCGACCAACATATTTAGACCGTAATCCCAATCAAGACCACATCGAACCGTATCCACCTACTTTCAGGTGGACGAGAAATCACCCAATGGAAAACATTATTGGTGATCCATCTGCTTTAGTCCAAACCAGAAGAGCCACAATAAACGAGTGCCTATTTTCAAATTATCTCAGCAAAATAGAGCCTAAAAATGTGAAAGAAGCACTTGTGGACGCTGATTGGATTGTTGCCATGCAATAAGAACTAAATCAGTTTGAACGGTTGAAGGTCTAGAGACTTGTTGAGCGACCCAAAGACAAATCTATCATTGGCACGAAGTGGATCTTTAAAAACAAGAATGACAAACATGGAGTAATCATTCGCAATAAAGCTCGCCTTGTTGCCAAAGGATACAGTCAACAAGAAGGGATTGACTACGATGAGACTTTTGCACCTGTTGCACGAATAGAAGCGATTAGACGTTTTTAGCTTTTCCCGCTCACAAAAACTTTACTGTTTATCAAATGGATGTTAAAACTGCGTTTTTAAATGGGGAATTAACCGATGAAGTATATACACATCAGCCCGAAGGCTTTACTGATCCTTCGAAACCTGATCATGTATATATTTTAGATAACTCACTGTATGGCCTTAAACAAGCACCACGTGCTTGGTATGATGCACTTTCAACATATCTGTTGAAATGTGGATTCAACCAAGGTGCAGTTGACACAACCCTGTTTATAAAACGTCAGGGGCCGGATATTATAGTAATACAAATATATGTAGATGAATAATATTTGGGTCTACAAATCCTGAATTTTGTAAGAAATTCGCATTTTTAATGTCCCAAATATTCGAAATGAGCATGATGGGAGAAATAATTTTTTTCTTAGGATTACAAGTTAAACAATTGGTTGATGGTATTTTTATCAATAAGTCAAAACATATACAAGATATGTAAAAGAAATTTAACATGGTTAAAAGTACTCCTATGAAAACTCCCATGGATCCGGATTCAAAGTCAAAACTCGATGAGGACATTTCGGGGAAACCTGTTGATGTGACTCATTATCGAGGTATAATTAGGTCATTAATGTATATAACAGCAAGTAGACCAGATATTATGTTTGCTACATGTGTGTGTGCTAGATATCAGGCGAATCCAAAAGAATCACATTTAACAGCTGCAAAAAGAATTTTAAGATATCTCAAGGGAACTCCAAACCTTGGTTTGTGGTATCCCAGAGAATCTTCATTTAATGTAACTGCTTTTTCTGACGCTGATCACGCAGGTGATAAGATGGACAGAAAAAGTACGTCTGGTGTAGTACAATTCTTAGGTGACAAACCCGTATGCTGGACATCCAAGAAACAACACTGCATTTCATTGTCTACAGCTGAAGCAGAGTACGTTGTTGTTTCATCATGCTGTTCTCAGGTGTTGTGGATGAAAAGCCAACTGCGAGATTACGGGTTTACACCACAGAAAATACCTATCTACTGTGATTCTCAGAGAGCAATAGCTATTGCATCAAATCAGGTGCGACATTCCAAAACAAAACACGTCGACATCCGGTACCATTTTATAAAGGATCACGTTGAAAATGGAAATATAGAATTATACTTTGTTTCTGCTGAATATCAACTAGCTGATTTGTTTACCAAAGCGTTAGATGAAAAAAGGTTTAATTTTTTGGTATACAAATTGGGTATGTTAAATCGTTAAGATTTAATAATTCAGTAGCTTCAACTTATAATTTTAAATTTACATTTTTAATTGATTCTAATCTAATGTTAAATTCATGAATTTTAAAACTTCAAATTATTTTTTTTTTGGAATTTAACAAGATCTGGATTGTCATGTGCAGGGGGAGCAAAAAGTAAATTTATCTGATTTTGAGAAAATCTGACAAAATTTATCTGATATTTTGTAGGGGGAGCTGAGTTGAGAAATATGATATACATTTGAGGGGGAGCAGCATTCAGAAATTAAAGGGGGAGCATTTGAATATTTTTAAATTTTTTGTATGTTTAATTTTTTTTATGTTAATTTTTTTCATATGTTTTTGTTTGTTGATTGTGTGAATTTTCAATTTTTTTGCTCTCTTTAAGTCTGTTTTTAGTATTTTTTTTGTGTTTTATCCGTAATTTTTTTGTTTTGTTGAAATTTTTTTTGAAAAGATATTTTTTGGACAATTAGGTTAATACTTGGTGCATTGAAGAAGGGCCGATTAAATTTTTTCAAATATGGACCGGATACTTTACCTATAAATTTGAAATTCAAATTTCAAATTAACTTTTTCAGAAAACCCGGTTATTGCCCTCATTTTCTTCAACAAGATTCCTTCACCATTAAGCAAACTCAAAAACTGTTAGTACATCCTGTGTGACAATAGCTGTCTAAGTTTAGATAGCATTTTGTGTAAGTCATTTTACTTGATTTTGAATATTAACAAGTGTTTGATATATATGTTTGATTATGTATGTTTGATATTGATTGATTGTATGTTTGAACTTAGGGTAACATATTACAATAAGCTCAAACATAAAGTACAAAGATAAATTCAAACATAAGTTAAAACATAAGTTCAAATATAAGTTTGAAAGATAAGGTTCGAGTTTAGGCTAAGTTCGAATTCGTCTAGGAGGACAAGTTCGAATAGGCCTTGGGCCAAGTTCGAATTTTTCCTAGACAAAGTCGAACCTGTTAGTATAATTAAGGGTTATTCGACTAATTATTAGACTTTTGTAGAGACTTGTCAGATTTCAGTGAGTTTAAGCAAAAGGGCGATCTCGAACTTGCTAGAATTTGGAGAGTTTCGTTCGGAGAGAATCATTGTGTTGGGGCGTTCTAGTTGTTCGTCCATCACCGTGGTAGTCTCCGTGTTTCGGTGTTGTGTGATCAATCTGTCAAACCGCTAACGAGGATTCCGCACTCGTTGGACGGCGTCGCGTCAAGATATGTAGAGACTAGACCTTACAAGTGGTATCAGAGCCATTTGGTGTTCATGGTGTTTTTAGTGTTCACTAGAAACATCTATGGTTTCTTGACGTTTTGGACGGTTACATCAGACTTTTGGATGGATTTTCGAGTTTACCAAGTAAGATATCGGAAAATACTTTGCATTAGTTCAAGTTTTTGATCGAAATCAATATTTTTACTCTTAAAAATATTGGTTTAATCTGAAACCTTGAAAAATTCGAAGTATTAGCCGTTTTTCGAACATGCGGCGCTCAAATATCAAGGGGGTATTAGGGTTTACTCAAATTTCGAGTTTGTCAGAAAAATACGCTCCTTTCGAAGTTCCTTAGGGTTTGATTCGATTTTGGCCACTTCGAATTTGCTCAGTTTCGAGTTTCCATTAAATTCGAATTTAGGGATTTCGAATTTACTCTTACCTTCGACTTTTTCATTTGTTTCGATTTTAGTTGAAGTTAAAACTTATTTTCGAATTTAATTCCAAACAGGTTTAAAAATAATTAAATTCGAACTTACTCAGGTTCGAAAGAGTTAATAATTAATTTCGAATTAAATTAATCAAGTTTTAAATTCAAAATTTTTGAGACAATGACAAGTTGAGGTTTATTGAGATGGACCATGAAGTTGGAAAAACAAATTCTCCACTAAAGTTGATGAAATTGGAGGATTATTATTGGTGGAAGGATAGGTTCGCCGATTTCGCTAGATTTAATGACATGAGGATGTGGATAAGTACTGACGAGGGATATTGTTGGTACACCCTGTGTGACGATAGCAGTCTAAGCGATCTAACATTTTGGTTTAAGTAATATTCAGAGTATTGAGAATTAACGAGTGTTTTGATATATAAGTCTCTTTATGTTTGTTAGTTATTGATTGTGTGTTTGAACTTGATGTAACATATTACAAGAAGTTCAAACATAAAGATCAAACGATAATTCAAACATAAGTTATAACATAAGTTTCAAATACAAGTTAAGTAGATTCGAATTATATAAGGGTTGACGTTCGAATCTGTGATAGATTCGAATGTGATACTAGATTCGAATGAAGGCAGATTCGAGAGTGTTAGTGAGGGCAAACTCGAATGGGCCTTGGGCCAGATTCGAGTTTGGCCCATAACAGACTCGAATTAGCCTCTATAATTAGGGATAGACTCGAAATATTATTAGACTTTTTGTAGAATTCGTGAGTGATTAAGCAAAAGGCGATCTCGAGTTTATCAGCAGTGTTAGTGCCGTTTCGGAGAGAATCAGTTCGTAGGATCGTTCGTGTGTCGTTCGTTCAGCCTCTGATAGTCTCCGTGTTTCGTGTGTGAGAGTTGTTTCCGTCTACCCGTTAACGAGGATTCCGCACTCGTTGACGATTCCGCGTCTAGATAGATCTCGTAGTGGTAGACCTTACAAGTGGTATCAAAGCCTACGGAGTGTTCTTCGTGTTCTTCGTGTTCATCTAGATACATTCTAGGTTTCTTGACGCTTTTGGACGGTTTTTACTCTCAAAATCGTATTTTTTCGTGTTCGTCGAGCTTAGCAAATAGTAATTCGTGAAACACTTTGTGGTTTTTCACGTTTTTGATCGAAATCAATATCTTTCATTGCAAAAATATTGATTTAATCTGCAAAACGTTAAAAAATCAAAGTGTTAGCCGTTTTTCGAGTTTGTGGCGCTCGAATCTATTAGGGGTAATTAGGGTTACACTTAGTTTAGAGTCTAACCAAAATCCGCTCCTTTCGAGTCTGATTCAGAGGGTTTCGAATCTATTTCGAGTTTGTGCTACATTCGAATAGGGTCTCGAGTCTAATTTCGAGTTTAATTCGAGTTTAGTTTAGTTTCGAATAGGGTTTCGAATCTGCTGTAACTTCGTGTTTCTCTGACCTTCGAATCTGAGGACTTTTCGAATCTGACATAATTTCGAGTTTAATTGAATTAAAACACTTTATCGAATTTAATCCCAAATAAATTGGAATCTGATTACATTCGAATCTACCTAGATTCGAACGAATTAATTCACATTAGTTTCGAATTAAATTAATTAAGTTCAATTCAGGTACTTTTGAAAAGATGTCAAATCTTCAAAAATTCCTAGAAATGGACCACGAGGTCTGGAAGGCAAACGCTCCGCCTAAGCTGATGAAAATCGAGGATTATTACTGGTGGAAAGATCGGTTTACCGATTTCGTGCGTTTTAATGACATGCGCATGTGGGTGTGTATCGACGAAGGATATATTCCACCAGTTTCTGAAGTTGAAGGCCGTCAGAAAGTCTTATCATATCAAATGATGAAGGAGGATGATAAGAAATTGTATGAAGCCGAAAACAAAGCTTTCTCGATAATCTGAATGGCTTTGCCTCAGGATATACTGCACACATTTAAGACTCAAAAGA
The DNA here is from genome assembly GCA_020465985.1 of Centrapalus pauciflorus. NCBI lineage: Eukaryota > Viridiplantae > Streptophyta > Magnoliopsida > Asterales > Asteraceae > Centrapalus > Centrapalus pauciflorus. The sequence continues at coordinate 8,210 of JAANYP010006269.1, read as the reverse complement.
CGTCGAAGGAACTTTGGGAGTCTCTAGAGAAGAGGTGTGAGGGTAATCCTAGGGTTCGTAGAAAGCGTACAGAGCTGTTGAAACAACAGTTTGCAATTTTCAAGGCGTTAAAGGAAGAACAGCTGGATGATATCATCACCCGGTTCTATCATCTGTTGACGGAACTTGAAAGTCACGGGATTGAGTACACTGACACCGACAAGAACAACAAGCTTCTTGATGCCTTACCAGCCAAATGGGCTATGTATGTGGCAATGATCAAGCTGAATGAAGACAAATATTATACTCAATCTCTGGATAATATTGTGGGAACGTTGCGGGCATGTCACTTCGAGCTACTGAAGGCCGAAACTGATTACGAACAAGTCCAGAATCCAGCAATGTATTTTGGAAGAACTACAAAACCTTCAGCGACAGCCGACCTGAAGACTGCTACAGCGTTTTTCACCGGAGAAATGTCGTCACCAGCAGAGACTAATGACACATTGAATCGCGCGTTCTTAGGATTAGGAAGATCAGAAGAACTGCAGCCTCAAGTCCAACAGGCATCGACATCTCAGAGTTATTCGAAGATGCCCATGAGCGCAAAATCAGCGGAAGAACATTTTAATCTGCTTGCTTCTTTTGTGGCCGCGTACGGGAATTGTGTTCAGGGAAAGATTAACGATCCTGCTCTCTGGGATGAGGACTACGATCAGGTCGACCCTGATGATCTTGAGGAAATGGATCTTAAATGGAAACTGGCCATGGTAACCCAACGGGTTAAGAGATTCATCAAGAGAACTGGAAGGAATCTGACAATGAACAACAAGGGGACTGGATTTGATAAGTCCAAAGTAAAGTGCTACAACTGTCAAGGTCTGGGACACTTCGCCGGAGAATGCCAGAGACCGAAGGTAGAAACGTACCAAGGGCAGAGTCAGCATCAGGGACAGTTTCAGAATCAGTCTCAACAACGCTAGCTTCCAAGTTCATCTAACGGTCAAGCCAACCTAGCTGGTCTACTATCCAATGTCACTTCAGACAGACAGCTAGATGGTACTTATGACTGGAGCTCACATCCAGAGTCAAATGCTCGGGCTTTTATGGCTGAAGTAACGGAGACTGGATGTGAAGGAGAAGAGCAGACCACAAGGGAAAACAGTCCGATGTGGGTGGAAAACACGAATGATCAGACAGTTCTGGAGTTTGCTGCTCAGATGGCCAACGTGGAATCTGATAACTCAAAGGTTAGTCTGACTTACTCTCTTTTTCGTGAATTATGTGCGTTGTGTGTTAATTCTAAGGATAGGTTAAATCTAGTCTTAGAATCACATAAAACCATAACTGCTCAAAATGAGAATTTATAAATAGAAAACGCTAGCCTGAACGATATAAAGCAAGATCTTAAAGAAAAGCTTAAGGCTGATCCTCAAGACGTAATAGTTCTAAAAGACAAACTGAGTGAGTAGTGTGTTAGGATAGAGCTTATGTATGAGCATGTAGAGGCCTTGACCAAAACCCTTAAAGACAAAGACATTGAGCTAGCCGAAACAAAGGTAAAGGTAGCAGAGGCAAACCAAAAGCTAGAGAAGTTCAGGAATTCAAGCCTAAACCTAGGGAAAGTTTTAGATGCCCAACGACAGTCTAAAAAGCCCGTAGGTCTAGGATTTCATGAAATTCCTCCACCTTTTAATGCAAACTATGTGCCTCAGCCTCAGGAGAAAACTGATAAATCAGTAGACTTAGAGGACACACCTGAACCGATATATGAGCCTATAGTAGAAAATACACCTAAGGTGGCTGACACAACCGTCAAGGTTAAGAAAGTCAAATTTGTGACTTCCTCCAGTGAAACACCTGCAGGAAAACATAAAATTGATTGGGCTGATCAGGACGATGAGCCAGTCGCCATAGATGCACAAAAGGACCAAGATGCGAGTGAGACACCTAAGTCTAAGGGAACACATAAGAAGTCCATAGATAAGATGTCTTGCTTTAGATGTCATGAAAAGGGGCATGTTGTTTCTCACTGTCCGCTTAGGAAAGCCGATGTTACACCTAAGACAGTGAACCCAACACCTGTTAAGCCCTCAACCAGTGTGGCGAGCACCAGTAGTTCTCAAAGTACCGAGAAAACTGTGCAGGCCGCACCAAAACCAGTTGTGAAACAAACACCGGTAAAGGTTGGACCAAAGGAAGTGGTTAGGACAAATTCACCGAATCGTGTCGTTAATCAATCTAGGTCAGCACCTCAACAAGTCTATAGGAGCACAACACCTAGCAGGTCACACACTCCAGTTAGGTCTCATACTCCAATTAGACAGTACGCACCGGTAAGAGCTCAAGGATCACAGTCTGAAATGCAATATAATAGAAATTATTCTAGAGCTCCACAACAAATGCCTACTCAAAGGAAAAGAGTGAATTTAAATCACTCGGCACCACATCAAACTCCTGTTCAACGACCCAAGTCACCTGAAAGGCGAGATGGGTATTTGAAAGAGTTTAAATATGTGGACGAGAATGGTATAACCAAGTCAGTCATGGCTTGGGTTCCCCGTGATAACTAACCTATTTTCTTTCATGTGCAGGAGATTACCACAGGTCCAAACAACAAGTGGTTCGTCGACAGTGGATGCTCCAGGCACATGACAGGGGAACGAAGTCTTCTTACACTCTTCAAGGGTGGGAATCGGGGGTTTGTATCATTCGCCGGTAACAAAGGAGGAAACATCACGGGTACCGGAGTGGTCACTAATGGGACGATCAGCTTGGACCAAGTTTATCACGTTGATAAACTGGTTCACAATCTTATTAGTGTATCTCAAATCTGTGACAAGCAGAACTCAGTGTTGTTCACGGACACTGAGGCGTTAGTGCTAAAGCCGGGATTCAAAATTCCTGAAGAATGCGTATTGATGCGAGCGCCAAGGAAGAATGACTTGTACATGCTGGATATGAACAAGCCGGATACTTCGATGGGGACAATCTGTCTATTATCCAAAGCTTCGGAGACGGAATCGGTACTGTGGCACAGACGCATGGCTCACTTGCACCTAAGGAAGATGAACTACATAACAAAGAATGGACTGGTGCAAGGTGTGCCTATGAAGAGCTTTCAGTTCAAGGACAAGTGTCTACCGTGCAAGAAGGGCAAACAACATAAGAAGACACACAAGTCCAAGACTCAGAATTCCATAACCTCAACATTCGATTTGTTGCATATGGACCTTTTCGGACCTATCAACAAAGGGAGTATAGGAGGTAGTTGGTTTTGTTTGGTTATCACTGACGATTACTCACGGTATTCTTGGGTTTTCTTTTTAGGTACAAAGGACGAGACGGCTTCCAAGCTCATCGGGTTCTTAGACCAAGTGGAGAATTCCTACGGAACAAGGGTTAAAAGAATACGTAGTGATAATGGGACTGAATTCAAAAACACTGTAATTGGTGTATATTGCCTATCAAAGGGCATAGTGCATCAATTCAGTGCACCATATGAACCTCAACAAAATGGGGTGGCCGAACGTAAAAATAGGACATTGATTGAGGCTGCAAGGACTATGCTTTCGGATTCAAAGCTTCCTACCATGTTTTGGGGGGAGGCAGTGAATACCGCGTGCCATATTTTAAACCGAGTCCTTACAGTCAAATCTTTGAACAAAACATGTTATGAAATATTGAATAAACGGCCACCTAACTTAACTGGATTCGAACCGTTTGGGGTACCATGCACTCTTTTACGTACAAAACATCAACCGAAGTTTGGTGAAAAGGCTGACGAAGGATACTTCCTAGGTTATGTGCCGAACTCACCAAACAAACGGGTTTTTAACAAAACAAATGGTACAGTGGAAATTGTGTATAACATTGAAGTCACAAGTTATACACATGAACCCCAAACAGGTCCGGAATGGATATTTGACTATGATAAATTATTTGAGTCATTTAACATTCCTTTGGATGATAATGCAGGTACAATCGAAAAGGACATGGCGACGTTGCATCTGAATGACGATGGCCATACCTTTCCGAGGACTACGTTTGAGTCCACATCCGAGCCTACTGCGACAGTAGATGGATCTCCAGAAGTTGCTGATCCAGAAGCACCTACCACTGAGAATCAGACTCAAGCATCAAGTTCTAACTCTGAGGAAAATGTCCACGAGGAGGAAAATGTAGAGACTGAGCCTGTTCCCCCATTAGGTGAAATAGGATCTAACTTAGGAGATAATCTAAGGGTTGATGAGATAGAGACCTCTAGGATTAACAAGAACCATCCTATAGAAAGCATCATAGGAAATCCTAACGAGCGTGTGAGGACTAGGAGTAGTTTAAATAACAACACTGTGTTGTTGTCGATGATAAACGACTCCGAGGCATATCACACATGTCTCTATTCATGTTTCATATCGCAAGTAGAGCCTAAGAATGTGCAAATGGCACTTAAGGATAACTCATGGGTTGAAGCGATGCAGGAAGAACTCTCGCAGTCTAGGAAACTAGAAGTATGGGAGTTAGTTCCATTACCTCGAGGGGAAGTTGCCATAGGAACCAAATGGGTTTTTAAGTGCAAAAGAGACGATCGGGGTATAGTCACGCGCAACAAGGCTAGGCTAGTTGTAAAGGGTTTCAACCAAGAGGAGGGAATCGATTACAACGAGGTTTTTGCACCAGTAGCAAGGCTGGAAGCCATTAGGTTGTTTTTAGCTTTTCCCTCCTTCAAGGGCTTTAAGGTATATCAATTAGACGTTAAGAGTGCTTGGTGTATGTAGAACAACCGCCCGGATTTACAGATCCAAAATATCCTGAGAGAGTATATCGCTTAGATAAGGCTCTATATGGATTGCATCAGGCACCTAGGGCATGGTATGAGACTCTATCCAACCATTTATTAGAGAACGGGTTTGAAAGGGGTAGGATAGATAGTACTCTGTTTGTTAAGAGGAAGGGAGAACATTTCATCTTGGTACAAGTGTACGTCGATGATATCATTTTTGGATCATCAGACGAACAGATGTGCAAAGATTTCGAGAAGGTGATGAAGTTGAAATTCGAGATGAGTGCTATGGGGGAGTTAAATTTCTTTTTGGGGTTACAAGTTGACCAGAAGAAGGAAGGGATGTTTATCCATCAGACTAAATATGTCTATGACATATTGGAACGTTTCGGGATGGAAGGAACAAAATTGACTGCCCATTTCAGCACGCCGATTCAAGTGAATCACAATCTCGGACCGGGTAATGAAAGTGATACCGTGTGGATCCGACTTTATATCGGGCCATGATTGGATCACTTATGTATTTAACTGCTTTAAGACCTGACATCATGTTTGCTGTGTGTATTTGTGCTAGGTTTCAAGCTAATCCGAAGGAGATGCACATGAAAGCTGTGAAGCGGATTCTACGATACCTCAAGTCGAAACCGAAGCTGGGACTTTGGTATCACGCGGAGGGAGATCTAGAGTTGGAGGCGTTCACGGATTCTGACTACGGAGGATGCAGCTTGATGCGCAAATCAACAACTGGAGGTTGTCAGTTCCTAGGAGGGAGATTGGTATCCTGGCAATGCAAGAAACAAACATCGGTAGCCGTGTCAACGTGCGACGCCGAGTATGTTGCTGCTAGTAGTTGCTGCTCACAGGTTCTGTGGATACAACAACAATTGCGGGATTACGGTTTGGCTTATACTCAAACTCCAATTAGGATAGACAATCAATCTACAATTGCTATAACCAATAATCCAGTTAAACACAACAAAACAAAGCAAATAGACATTAGGCATCATTTTATTCGTGATTGTGCTGAAAAGAACTTAATCAAATTGGTAAAAGTGGCAACAGAAGATAATAATGCTGATTTATTTACCAAAGCATTTGATAAGTCACGGTTTGAATATTTAATTCAACTAAATGGAATGCGCAACCCACAGTAATTTGGCCTTAGTAGTAGCTTATTTCCTTTTATAGCTGTAGTTTTTCTTTCTTTTTATAGTAAGTCTGCTAATTTAGGATAGTTTCTATTTTTAGTAAGTTTCTATTTTCAGTAAGTTAGTAGATTATCTTATTTTATTGCTATTTCTTTATGAAAAACAAAAGAAAAAAAGAGAGAAAATCATAAAAATACAAAAAAAGAGAATATCAGAAAAAGAGTTAAGTCTTAGATGCTTAGGTTCAAAGTGACGAAAATTAGCACAGTCGTTACAAACTCTAAGTGTTTAGGCTTTCACACATAATGCAACTAAATTCTAAGTGTTATACTTTATTTTTGTTTGATGTGTTGGTAGGCATAATACATATAGGGAATCTCAAGGCTAATAAAATATTCTTGAAAAAGTCAAGCGTGTCACTAACTTAGATGTATGACCAATCGGTCTTAATTTTTATGTACAAGACATACAAACTTTGAGTCTAAATGAGGTGTGCAAACTTTCTGGGGATGTATGGCAACATCATATACATCTTAACATGGAAAGAATAGAAATATCATACAAAATTGAGAGTCGAAAACATGTAACTTTGTTGTACGTAAGTACAGACCTGTTGCCTCTGTTTAGATTCGGTTAGCAAGATATGTCGCTTTGTTGTACGTCGGTACAGACCTGTCACCGCTGTCTTGCTAGCTTTAAAAATAAACCTTAAGTCAAACTAAGACACTTTGTTGTATGAAAATACAGACCTGTGTCCGATGTTTGTCTTTTAAAGAAAGTTTGCAAATACCAACAAGTTAGAATCTTTGTCTGTGTGCCTTGATCATAAAAGTATGTCTATGTCTGAGTCACGTAAGATAATTTCATGATAAATAAAAATGCCAAGAGATATTCCAAAATGTAGAATGTTTAAAGGGGTAAAATACCAACAATCGGCTAAATGGGTATTTCACGACAAACAATCACAGGAATCAAAAATTCCTAAGTGTGAAAGTTTAAGTACTGAAAGTGAGTCTCTGACATCGCTATCTGATTGAACCTTTCTTAGACTATACTCATCAAAAAGATTTTGTTTAGTATTTAGCTTAGGATGTAAATTTTATAAGTATAACTTAAGTCTAAGTTAAATTTTTGGTCAAAATTTTATTTTTATTTTTATTTTATTTTATTTTATTTTACCTTAGTTTATTTTATTTTATTTTAGTTTAGTTTTTACTTAGGTAAAAGGTCAAAAAATTCTGAGTGTGCATTCACAGTTGAACTAAATAAACACTGCGTGAAAAATCATGTGCTTAGGGTAAAAGAGTTGGCATAGTTTATCTTGTTACACAATACCATTGAAAAGGTTGAAAAAGTTGAAGTTATTTCAAAATTTTCGAAATTTTTCTAAGTGTTGGTGTTATTCGAGTTTAGGACAGACTCGAAACAGTGTTTTCGAATCTGTCAGTAGATTCGAGTCTGGCCATAGATTCGAAGGTAGGTCTTATAAATAGGTAACAGTTCTTGTCATTACTTCTATCTGTTTTCGAATCTACTTCCTCGAATCTATCTTGGTGATCTCGAATCTATTCCTCGAGTCTACCGTTTCTCATATATACGACAATCTGTCGAGTTTATAGCTAAAGTGTTCGATTCTACTCCTGTATCTAGGTATAATCAACTTGATTGTACAAGATTCATGTAGTTTTATACACCATTTTAGGCAAAATCATCGATTTTTTGAAGGTTTAAAGGTCTAAAACGTGTTTTCAAAAATTACAAAGTTTGGACCAATAAATAGTCAAATTAAAGGCACATATCTGTGATTAGTAACTAGTAGGACTAATGAATGTAATTTTCTAAGTCCAAAAAGGTTAAAATCAAGAGATTTGGTGTTTGAGTCGAGTCGACAGTTCGAATCTGTTCCTGAGGTTTCTCGAATCTGTCATTAGACTCGAGAAGGACACTAGATTCGATTCTGTCATCAAACTCGAAAGGGGGACTTATTCGAATCTGTTAAATTCGAATCTGTCTTTTATTTGCATTATTTAATTTAAATTTTATTAAACTTGTAGAAATTTAATTGTGTTGGATTTTGTACTTAAACAAGTTCAAAATAAAACAGATTTGAATTTAAACAAGTTTATTGATTTTTAATGAATCTAATAGTTTATTTTTGTGCAGATATGGCTGTTCGAGCTTTTGTGCCGAAGCACAATATGGTCCTTCATCCTGATCATCATATCCCTGAGGCGCAGGGATTCAGACAAATGCTAGATTTCCTAGTAGAATCTAGGATTGGTTTTGCGTTGTCCCATAAT
>JAANYP010006268.1:0-12422 GCA_020465985.1 Centrapalus pauciflorus | reverse complement strand
CATGTTGATGACGCGTCTTGGGCAGCTTCGTTACGAAATCCATAGTAATATGGTCCCACTTCCATTCTGGGATAGGAAGAGGTTGCATACTACCATAGGGTTGTTGGTGCTCGGCTTTGACTAGACGACATGTTTTGCACCTTTCTACCAATTGACCAACGTCTCTTTTCAACCCTGGCCACCAGAAGTCGGCTTTCAGGTCGTTGTACATTTTTGTGCTGCCAGGATGAATTGAGAATTTAGATTGATGAGCCTCCTCGAGAATTACATCTCGCATGTTCCCGAACTTAGGAACCCACACTCTGCCATACACACCCTTTAGTCCAGTTCCATCATCTTGCATTAATGGCAACTGAATTCTGATATCTTCGTCTTTAACATTCTCTTCTTTTAGGGCCTGTAACTGAGCAGCCCTAACATCATCTATAATAGTTGAGGTCAAAATTGTAGAAGTCAAGCCATAGCAATATGCCTTGCAGTATGCTTTTCGACTTAGAGCATCGGCCACTACGTTGGCCTTCCCTGGATGATAGAGAATCTCACAGTCGTAATCTTTTATCAGCTCCATTGACCTTCTTTGCCTCATATTCAAGTCCTTCTGACTGAATATATACTTTAAACTCTTGTGATCAGTATAGAGCTGACACTTGGTTCCGTACAAATAGTGTCTCCATAACTTGAGAGCGAAAGTCACAGCAGTTAGCTCTAGATCATGAGTAGAGTAGTCTTTCTCATGTGGTTTGAGTTGTCTAGAAGCATAAGCTATGACGTTTCCTCTTTGCATCAGAACATCACCCAAACCCATGCCTGATGCATCTGTGTAGACAACAAAGTCTTCGTTTCCTTCAGGCAGGACTAACACTGGTGCTTCACTTAGCAGATTCTTCAAGTTGTCAAATGCCATTTGCTGTTCTTCTCCCCAAAAGAAGGTCGCGTTCTTGCGAGTAAGCTTTGTTAGCGGAACGGTGATCTTTGAGAAGTCTTTGATGAATCGGCGGTAGTAACCAGCCAATCCCAGAAAACTCCGAATCTCTGAGGCGTTGCGGGGTGATTCCCAGTTCTGGATAGCTTCGATCTTTGCAGGATCAACAGCAATCCCAGCACCAGATATCACGTTCCCCAAGAATTGGATCTGAATTGAATATTGAGTAAGTACAAGCTAACAACGAGTTTATGATTAAGTATAAGGATCATGAAATTGTTTGGAATGTTGAGACGTACCTGCCTCAACCAGAATTCACACTTAGAGAATTTGGCATAAAGTCGCTCTTTGCGTAGCAACTCTAGCAATTCTCTCAGATGTGCAGCATGATCCTCTTCGGTTTTTGAATAAATGAGAATGTCATCGATGAACACGATGACCGATTTGTCGAGCATTGGTCGGCAGACTCGATTCATGAGATCCATGAAAGCAGCCGGCGCATTTGTAAGACCGAATGGCATTACCAGAAACTCGTAGTGTCCGTAACGAGTTCTGAAATCCGTCTTTGGAATATCATCCGGGTGTACTTTGAGTTGGTGGTAACCCGAACGAAGATCAATCTTCGAGAAGTAACTTGCGCCTTGTAACTGGTCGAAGAGATCATCAATCCGGGGCAACGGGTATTTGTTTTTGATTGTGACTTTGTTGAGTTCTCGGTAATCGATGCACATACGCAATGTGCCATCTTTCTTCTTGACAAACAGAACAGGAGCGCCCCAAGGAGATGAACTTGGGCGGATAAAACCTTTGTCAAGTAGCTCCTGTAACTGCTTCATCATTTCCTGCATTTCTGCAGGAGCTAAACGGTACGGAGCCTTTGCTATTGGAGCAGCTCCAGGAATGAGGTCAATGCGGAATTCCACTTGGCGATCAGGTGGCAATCCCGAGATATCTTCTGGAAAGACATCTGGAAATTCAGAAACAACAGGAACGGTAGAAGGAGATTGAACTTCAGCCTTTGCATCGACAGCGTAGGCTAAGTAAGCTGAACAACCCTTGGCAACGTGCTTTCGGGCTTTTGCAATTGAAATAAGGCATAAGTCGCCTTTGTGTCTATCACCATAAATGCATATGTCTCGGCCCTCGGGAGTGGTAATCTTGATCATTCTTTTCTTGCAAACGATTTGGGCCTCGTTATGAACTAACCAGTCCATGCCTACTATGATATCGAATTCCCCGAACTCCATGGGAATTAGATCTATGTTGAACACTACATCTTCTACAAGTAAAGTGCAATTCCTATATACCTTGTCTGCTTTAACTAACATATTGCTAGCAGTCTCTATATCAAGTACAAATTGCAGTTTGGAAGTAGGCATATTGAATTGACGAGCAAATGTAGTGGAGACAAACGAACGATTTGCTCCAGAGTCAAATAGTACACGTGCAGGAATTGAATTTACATAAAACGTACCAGTGACCACCTCCGGGTCATCTTTTGCTTCTTCAGCTGTGATTTGGAACGCCCTTGTTGGAGCCCTTTGAGATTGATCCCTGCGAGCCGTGGAAGCTACAGAAGATCTTGCTGTTGATTGTGGAGCATTCTGATCTCGTGGGGGTTTCGGGCAGTCCCTTGAGAAATGGCCAAGTCTGTGACAGTTGTAGCATGCATCATCTTTTCGTGGACAATGCTCCCAGTGATGGCCTTTCTGCCCACAGCAGAAGCAGTACATATCTTGAGTCTTGCACTCCCCAGAGTGCGCTTTTCTGCATCGTCTGCAGTCTCTCATTTCAGATTTGGCCGAGAAGGCCCTTCCCTTCTTGGGTGATGAAGATTGTTGATGGGATTGAGGAGAGAATCGAGAAGATCCAGACTCCCGCTGCCTTTTTGGCGGCGACGGTTGAGTCGGTGTTGCGGCAGCTGACCCAATGACATACCCGGATAATAGAACAATCTGCTCCACGTTCCGAGCAGCCTCCAGTAAACCAGCAAACGTTGTATACCGAACCCCACTCATGGTTCGACGAATTTCATAGTCTAGTCCGGCCTCAAACCGGGCTATCTTTCTTTCCTCCGTGTCAACTTGGTGTGGTGCGAACAAACTTAATCGAGTGAACTCAACGGCATATTGTGTAACCGTTTTCGTTCCTTGAGTCAGGTTCAGGAACTTCGCCTCTAGACGGCGCTTCTCATCAGTAGGACAGTATTGCTGAGAGAATACTTCCTTGAATTCACTCCATGACATGTGTGACACTACCTCCATCGTCAACACATGTGTCATAGCATCCCACCACATTACTGCGTCCCTTGCAAACATAGCGGTTGCAATGCGGACCATGTCTTTGTCAGCGCAGTCGCTGATTCTGAAAGTTCGTTCGGTGGTGGTGATCCATTCCAACGCAGTCACGGCATCTCCAGTTCCATCAAAAGTAACAGTCCCGTTACTTTTGAAGTCCTTAAACCTACAGCCCCTTGATCTGTTAGAGGATCCAGTGTCTTGTCTTTCCTCTTGGTCGTCTTGTTGTTGCTCTTTGTTCTTTCGTTTGTCAGCCTTACGTTTTGCTTCGGCCTCATCTCTGGCCCTTAATTGGTCGGCAAATGACTGAGCCTGCTCAGCCATTCGTTTGGATTGTAGCTCATTGTTTTGTTCCATAAGAGCTTGCATCATCTGGAACATCTGTTGAGGAGTCATGTCGTCTCCTGACATGTTCTGAAATATAACAACTTATATTTAGAACATTTATTGGTAAGTCCTAAGTGTTTACAATTACCCTTTATTTGTCCCCGTGTGCATGTCAATCCTATCTTAGTTCAGATAATTTCCTAGGAGTCCATTCTAATATCATAACCTAAGTTTGAGTCCAAGTCCTCGCGGACACTTGAAACCTCAAACTAATGCTCTGATACCAAAACCTGTGACACCCTCTTGCTTTGATATTATAATTGGAATCACCAGGATCAACAAACAACCCAATGAATAATACGATAATTGAAATTGAATTCTTAAATCAGAATTAAGCAAATCCACACTAAAGCAATGCAAGTACATGTCTACAGTGATTAAGTCTAACTATTACAACATCATAATTGTTTTGAAAGTAGTAAATCCCAGCCCATAGCTATTACATTACAGTACAAATAGCTTCTAAGGTCTCCGGGATATTGAATTGATTTGCTTAAGTGGAAGGTCCAGCTACACTTTTGCCTTTGCCTGAAAACATGGTGAGTCAACAGTAAGCTAATGCTTAGTGAGATAACAGATTATGCAAACAACAAATATTTCTTTACAAGCAATGCTTAACCATGGGCAGTGTAAGCCCCATGTATGTGAAAACAGGCAGTGTGAGCCTCAGTGTATGTGTAAACCATGCATTGCTAGCACGGGGTTGGCAGTTCAAATGCTGATCGAGGATGTGCCGAACCTGACGGGATAACGAGTGGGATGATCAGTCCCCGACAGTGGCCTGCTGTCAGCCCCAGTCCAGGTCGCATCAGATTGTGAAGTAATGATCATGCAGTGCAAGCATGATGTAAATAATGCACTTTCAATTGAACGCTGGCTACATGTGTATTACATGTCAAGTACGAGTGTGCATCATAACAACAAATCATGTACGAGTGCCAAATGATGTATATGAACAAAGTGAACATGCCATTGAATGTATAAACATGAATGCAAAAACAATAAATGTTCGAATGACAATCTGTTACTCACAGTGATTGGTATAGTGTGACTTGTCTCCGAATCAATGTGTGTTTTGATAACACCACAATGATCTGTAATGTAAGTGTAATAGTGAACATGTGTCAGTAATTGCTTAAAACTTGTATTCTGTAATTTTAAATGTAATTGGGTTCTGAATTCGGACCACATCCGAATTCGGATGGTCCGAATTGTAATTGGCCCGAATTTGGGGTGATGGTCCGAAGTTGGTTGGATCCGAATTGGGGTCCGAAACAGGTATTGTCCGAAATTGATCCTTGGTCCGAATTTGGCTATGTCCGAAATTGGTGATCCGGATTGTGAATGGTCCGAAATGGGGATTTGTCCGAAATAGGTTGGGGTCCGGATTGGGATGGACCCGAAATAGTAATTGGTCCGAAACACTGTAGGTCCGAACTGGGTACGGATCCGAATTCGGATGGATCCGGACCGAGTTCATACTTGGTGAAATTTCCAATATTTTCCAGATTTACGTTTTTGACCATTTTTGCATGTTTGAGTATCTAAAATTGCAGATATGAACTTAAATACACTATTTCAACTTATATCATGTCCTATTGTACCAAAATAACCCATTTATGTCCATTTTTCTTATGAGTCTCGATGAACACACACACTAAAACACACACCAATTTCAGAAATCATACTTAGGAGTGGAATTTGAATCTGAAATTTGGTATACTACTACATACATACTCGATTTACACATTGCAACAACAATATACAACATGCAATAACTTTTGACATCAAAATCCTATGATTCGGATTTCACAAAAACCGAACCAAAAATCATCAAAAATTGCAAGTTTGGATGAATGTTACCTCAAATCGTTTGTTGCAATGCTTATAGTTCCTTATTTGCTATCTGAATCCAACTTTTTGCACTTGAAATTACTGATTCTTGTGTGTTCCTTAGATGAAGCCGAGAGAAAGAGTGAGAGTGAGAGAGAAATCGGTAGAGAGAGAGAGAGTAGTGAGAGAGTGAGTGGGTGGAAATGAAAGGGTTTTCCCTTTTTATTTCTATTTTGCCCCATATGCACATCATACCCCTCAACTTCGTATCTTTTATTTAACTGATAATATGATCGAAATTAACTTAAATTGATATAATCATCCAAAGGTACAACAATTAAGTCTTTAAAATTGTAAATTACATATAATTGAAAATTGGGATGTTACAATTTGCAATATTAGTCAAAGTTGTTTATTGTCAGGATCTAAAAGTAATTTAACCAAGACTAACTGATTTGAATTTATCAGAGTATAAATCAGTAATCTTGCTTTGAATCAAAGTTTAATTAAGAAGTTTGCGGAATAACACTTAATTATTTTAACAAAAGCTTTCAGAATCAATAACAGATAAACACAAGAAATAACCAAGACTGCTTGTATTGCTGATTTCAATGATTACAATCACCTCTAATCTGTTTGATTAGACGAAGAACACAAACTGTTCTTAGGGTTTTACAACCTTAGAGGCTTAGAAAAACTTAAACAAAAAGCAATTACAAACTTGAATATGCAGAAAACTCCTATACAATAGAAAGACCTATTCTATGTATTTATATTGCTTCTTGATTTGTTTCCTTGAAGGACTATGACTTCTCTGATAGTAGATATGCTGGAATCTTCGTGTAGATATCTTTTCCTGAAAATTAGCACTTTCTGTTTATGAAACTGTTGAGCATCTTGAATCACTTGACAGCTTGAACAGAGCAGCTTGAGTTGATTTACTCTGGCAGCTTGAACTTTTACACTGGCAGCTCGAGTTTCTTCAACTAACAGCATGAACTTTGTATTTACATGTAAACTCTACTAACAGTTTGAGAAGTCTAACTAACAGCTTGGACTTACTTAGACTATTTCCCAACAATCTCCCCCTAACTTAAATTCTTTACACAAGACTTTAAGTTCTACATAAAAATGGAAATGAATAAGTAAACTGTTATTTACAAACCAAGGCTTTCAAAAACTTATAACTGTGCAAGTTTCTGATTTACAGCCTTCAAAAATTCTTTCTTCATCTCATCTCTATCACAAGATATTCTAACAGACTTCATCTGGAGTAGCATAGCCTTTGGTAAATCATAGAATTCAAGATTAAAGAACATACCAGATCCATCTGAAAATTTGATTCTGTAAGTCCTTGATTTGACAAACTATTCAACTTGCTTGATCTTCATTCCTTTCTTGTTGGCATCCTCTATTTCTTTCCTTATGGACTCAGGATCAACAATTGACTTCAGATCTTTGATGACTTGTTTCACTTGTGGTAGAGCAGATCTTACTTGTGTCACAGACCCAATATTATGCATCTTTGTTAGCTCATCTCTGGTCAAATTTTGAACCATATGCCAGAATGTGTCATACTCTTCTTCTGGACCAGATTCCCTTCTCACTACAAATTGAACTCTTAAGTCAATATTGTCCAGTGGCTTAGCATACCAGAAGTTGATAAGAGGCTTTGTAAAGTCATGCTGGTCAATCAATTTCTCTATCTCCATGGCCTTTTGCAGTTGTTGCTCAAACAACACCTTTTTAACTTGATGCAGCTTTGCTTGTGATAATGACTCAGATGCAGGAATGGAAGCAACAGCTTGATCAGAAGGAGCAGGTGCACTGGTAGCAGCTTGAACATGACTTGTACCAGTTTGAACTGGTTCTTGGGATGGTTGGACTTCTTGGGAGACTTTTGTTTTCTTTCTTTTGTCCATTTCTTTGTCATGGATCTCTTGCAGCCTTTCAGTGGTCATGGACTGAGCCATCTTCTTTGGAATGCCAGCTGCAAAGGCAAAATTGATCAGAAATCTTCTATGCTCAGCCTTAGAGTGCCCTGTTGGCAGCTTCCTCTTCTTTTCTCCTTGTTTGATCACAAACCCCTTTAGGTAATCACCTAAGGTTTCATCATCGTCCATTGGGGGCTGGGTTAGCTGGTCTAACTCTTGATCCTGTTCTTCTGCTAGTTTTCTTGCAATTTCAGCATCAAAGGCAATCTGGGCTTCTTTGGAAGTAAATTTGTGCTTTGGAGACTCAATAAGAATGCCCTTGCCCTTATCTTTTATAGCAGAAGTTGTAGCTTGGACTGTACTGGTTGGAGCTTGGACACCTTCCCTTATAACAACTCCAGTTGCTTTTGAGGAGGCAGCTTGAGTTTCTAGGCTAACAGCTTGAGAAGCTGTTGGGACTGTTAGCCTAGAAGGTGGAACTGTTGAGGCTGCTTGGACTGATTCTGTTGGAGCTGCTTGGACTGCTTTTGGAAACTCCTGATTCTCCCCCTTTTTGGAAGCATTGGTTTGGTCAGGAGGACCTACAACCTTTGCCACTTGGGTTTGAATCAAACGCTCTAATTTCATGATCTTATTTCCACAGAGGGTAAACCCTTTATGAAGATAATCCATTCTTTGATTTTGAGCCGCTTCTGCCTGCTTTAGTGCAAATATCTGTGCTTCTTGTGCAGCAATGATGGACATTTAGTATTCCAACATAGCTACAACAGGTTTCATCTTGGGATCCGTCAAAAGCGTGAGTTGCAGACTAGCCTCAAGATCAGAAAACACCTGTGGTGCTTGTGATCTATCACTGGCATGAATACCAGAAGTAGAAACATCTGGGCCCCTCTGTTCTTGGTTCTGGGGACTTCCAGCTTGTGTTTGCACACTTGCTAATGCCATGGGCGTGGTCTTACTGATGTTGGCACTGTCCTGTGCCTCTTGTGTAGAGACAGCAGTAGTGCCAGCCACAGAACCCATATGGATCATCTCTGGTGAGATGTCCACCTCCTGAGTGAGGATGGGAGTGTCCTCAATGTGTGCCCTTTGGATATTCTGTGCAGAAGTGTCCTCCTGCACAGGGTTGTATGGCTCTTGTCTGAGGGCTGAGGAGGAAGGAGCTCCTGGCCCTCTTTTCCTTTTATATAGAAATTTTAGTGGGGCTGGGGGCTGTATAATAAGATCAGAAGGAATTTGTGTATCATGAGGAGTGGGTCGGGGTCCTGGGGGTGTAGCAGTAATGATAGGCTGAGCCTGCTCAGGACCCTCTCCTTTGTTTCTTGGGATGATGTTCATCATTGCGGAAGGCAATGGAACATCTACACTCAAAAAATTGGCACTTTGATTTAAAAGCCTTTTAATAGAAGATAGTGAGTGCCTATGGGAAATATGTATCCTCTTATGTATATGAGAAGTGGTGCAGGAGTGTGCAATTATTTCTGCCAAAAATCTAGGATACATTAAAAACTTCCCATTCTTTAGGGAATGATGCCTTAACATCCCCTGAAAAATCATATTTGAAAAATTGAACTATTGGCCCATTGAAAAGCACACTAAGACAGTGGCAATATTAGAAGAAAATTCTGAGCAACCAGTTCTTTTGGGGCTTATACACTGCTGAATGATATGCACAAGATATTTCCATTTAGGAGAAAAATGTGCCTTCAAGAAAGTAAATGAATCAGCAGGACCCCTATATCCAATATTGTAAAGACCAGTATGTAAAGAATCAAGGGTTAGGTCTGTTATACCTGTGGCATCTTGAAGATGCAAATGGTGTCGAATGGATTCCTCAGTGATGGTGATGGGAGTGCCATCAATTTTGGATAGTATAGAAGGAACTCCATTGATGGTTTGGACAGAGGCACGATTCCAGAACTGTTAGATATGAGAGATGTATATGGTGGGATTGATATTGAGGGCATGGTGGATATGGGAGTGTCTTAGGAAATCCATCATGTCATGGAACGGCTGAAGTTCAGAGTGCTTTAGAGAGTATGGGAGGCAGTTGTGTTCTTTAACAAACTCCATTGAAGATTGAACGAAGGTTTTAGGGTTGCAAAGAAGAGTGTGTGAATCGTTCAGAGAGAAAAGAAAGGCCGTGGTATGAAATTGTGTAACTGGTAGTTACAACTGAACGAAACTGGGACCTTTAAAGGTTTTGAAAAAGATTGGGTCCCGCGCACACACATTTAAAAATTACCTAAATGCCCTGCACACTTTGACAGATCAAGTGAATAACTAACAGTCCGAGAAAATGAACTAGCAGCTTGAGAAAATACTCAAGCTGTTAGTTGAAAGTTATGCATCTTTTAATGAAACAGTGACTCCCCCTTAAATAAGCATATGAATTAGATAATAATGAAAACAAATTAATCCATGTTGACCATACCAATGTTTGATACCAGGAAAGTGAACCTTCCCACATCAAAAGGTTTTGTAAATAGATTAGCTAACTGATCATCAGTATGTATTTTGGTAACTTGGATTAATTTCTTCTCATTACAATCTCTTATAAAGTGAAATCTGATGTCTATATGCTTGGTTTTTGGGAATTTCACTGGGTTTTGCACAATGCTGATTGCACTTGAATTGTCAATATAAATAGGAGTGGATAAGAAGTTCATACCATAGTCTCTCAATTGATTTTGAATCCACATTACCTGTGAGCACAGCTGCTACATATTCTGCTTCAGTGGATGATGTGGAAACAGTTGTCTGCTTTTTGCATTGCCAAGAGACCAGTCTTGCTCCTAAGTATTGACATCCACCAGTTGTGGATTTAATAGTCAATGTTGCATCCACCATAGTCACTGTCAGAATAGGCTGTTAGTTCAAGGGAAGAGTCTTTAGGATACCATAGGCCTAAATGTGGTTGGCCTTTGAGATATCTAAAGATTCTCTTAACAGCAACCAAGTGAGAATCCTTTGGAGAGCATTGAAACCTAGCACACACACAGACAGCAAACATAATATCAGGTCTAGAAGATGTTAGATACATAAGTGATCCTATTAGAGATCTGTATAAATGAATGTCCACATCTATGCCATCTTTGTCTGTATGGAGCTGCTTGTGAGGATCCATTGGAGTGCTTGCAACTTTGGTGTCTTGATACCCAAACTTTTCCAGTATGTCTTTAACATACTTTGATTGACTTATGAAAGAGATCAGTGGGTTTCTGCTTGACCTGCAAGCCTAGAAAGAAAGTGAGTTCTCCCATTGAACTCATTTGGAACTTTTTGTGCATTAAAGCTTCAAACTCTTTGCACAAACAATCATTTGTTGAGCCAAAGATGATGTCATCAACATAGATTTGGACAAGCAGAATCTCAGCTTTGATGGACTTAGTGAAAAGTGTTTTGTCCAGAGTGCCTCTCTTGAACCCATTTTGTAGAAGGTATGATGACAGAGTGTCATACCATGCTCTTGGGGCTTGATGGAGACCATAGAGAGCCTTGTCTAATTTGTAGACCCTGTCTGGATACTTGAAGTCCTCAAAACCAGGAGGTTGACATACATAAACCTCTTCTTCAATTGTTCCATATAGAAAAGCAGACTTCACATCCATTTGATACACTTTAAAACCTTTGAAGCTTGCATAGGCCAAAAATAGTCTGATGGCTTCAATTCTTGCCACTGGGGCAAACACATCATCATAATCTATGCCTTCTTCTTGAGTGTACCCTTGAGCGACTAGCCTTGCTTTATTCTTGATGACTATCCCTCTCTCGTCTTTCTTGTTTCTGAATACCCATCTTGTACCAATTGCTCTCTTTCCTTTAGGAAGATCAACCAGTGTCCATACATTCTGAATCTTGAACTGTAGAAGCTCTTCTTGCATTGCCTCAATCCAGGATGAATCTTTCAATGCTTCTGATGCCTTTTTAGGTTCTAGTTGAGACATGAAACAAGCATGTTCAAAAGCAGCTAGACTGAATTCAGGAACTGCTTGTTCAGCAGTAGCAGTCTCATTGTGAACCATCTTCCTTGTTTGTACAGGAGTACTTGGATCACCCAGTATTTGATTTAGAGGATGATACTTGTGAACTCTGAGGGTAGGCTCTCTTTCTGTCTGAAAAGAGGATCCAAGATTTGTATCATCTCCATCAGGACCAGTGAATGGTTCAGCTTCTGGAACAGCTTGACTTGAATCTAGGGCTGGTTCCCTTTGTGTTGGAGGTGTTCTCTCAGGACTTGGGAGTGGCACTTCAGTGTCTGAATTTTGATCATGTTGAGCATTCAGAACCCCTGGAGGGTCACATGACAGAAGTGGTATAGTGGTGTAAGCATCCCAATTTGTTGAATCTGCGGCAGTTTGAAACTTTGTGCCAACAGCTTGAGAATTTGTATTGGCAGCATGAGAATTTGTGTTGGCAGCTTCAAACCTGTATGCATCAGCTTCTGCAGTATACTCAACAAAGCTCAGAGAATTTGTTAGTGAATCTAAATCAAACAACCAATCAGGACCAGTGCCTTTGACATTTGCAGTGTTTTCATTAAATTCAACATTGGCACTTTCTTCAATGGTTTTAGACACACTGTTATATACTCTATAGGCTTTGCTTTGATTTGAGTATCCTACAAAAAATCCTTCTTCAGCCTTACTTTCAAACTTCCCTAAGTGAGTCTTAGTATGAAGAATAGTACATGGACATCCAAAAGGCTTGAGGAAAGCTATTAGGGGACTTCTGTTGTGGAATAGCTCATAGGGAGTTTTTCCTTGAGATTGAACAACTTGAACCCTATTCAAGTCATAACAGGCTGTATTGACAGCTTCTGCCCAGAAAGTCATTGGCAGTTTTGAATCAGCTAACATTGTTCTAGCAGCCTCAACTAATGTTCTATTCTTTCTTTCAGCTACACCATTTTGCTGTGGTGTTCTTGGTGCACTATATTGTCTAGCAATACCTTTGGACTCACAGAAACTGTTTAGAATGTGATTTTTAAATTCAGTTCCATTGTCTGATCTTATGTGAGACCCAAGATTTCTCAAAGGTCTTAAGTCT
>JAANYP010006265.1:0-42292 GCA_020465985.1 Centrapalus pauciflorus | reverse complement strand
ACTACTATACAAGAAAGGCCCTCTTAGCCAAAGAAAAAGAGGCAGGCAAAGCACTTATGGCGGAGGATGACCATTGGTTACAATTATCCGAAGATGATGACATTTTGGATGAAGATGCCCATATCTGTTTAAAGTCAGAAATCTTCAATGAATCTGAACTCAGTGAATCAGCTATGATAGCTGAAGATGAGGTGTGGGTTGGAATGACAGATGAAGAGGATGAAGAGCAGAGAGAATCTGATTCTGATGAAGAGGAAGAAAAAGAAGAATTTGCATTAATGGCATCTGGCCAAAACAAAGCTGAAAATGAGGAGAATTCAGCGTCTGATAACTCAGAGGATTCAGAAGGACAGGAGGTAAATTCTATTTCAGATTCTGATATTGACGAATCATGCATATTAGAAGAAAAACTAACTAATATGGCTTTCATGCTTAAAAAGTTTGAAAAATCCTTAAAAGCAGAAAAGAAAAAGGTTCATTCTTTGGAAAACAAACTTCTAAATGAACACAATTTAGTCCTAGATTTTTCCAAAGATAAAGCCTTAGCTTTACGAGCTGTCTCAGACTTACAGGATAAGGAAAAAGAACTTCAAAGCAATATATCCAATCTGAATCACAAAATATCTGATTTACAAGAAAGTTTGCGAGTAGCTGAATTAGAAGCCTCAAATTTTTCTGTAAAATATCATGCCATATTTGAAGAAAGAACTAAACTTTATGAGAAAATAAAAAAGATGGAGGATGAATTTATTAAAAGAGGGCAAACAGATCAAACAATATATCTAAATCAACCAAAAGATACAGAGTTTTATAACTCTAAATCTGGTATTGGTTGGGAAAATCCTAAGTATCTGACAAAAGCTATAATAAATTCACCAACATTATATGATGTCAGATATATGAATTTAGGATTAAAAATGACATTCTTAAAAGCATCTGAAGAAGTAGAATCCAGTGAAGAAACCAAAAGGTCAAGATCAGACAAAATGCAAAATTATATTGACTATACCAAGATAAATGAAAACAGCAACATTGTTGATACTAAAGAAGAGTACATTCAAACTTATTCTGAAAAGGATTTGTCTGAATTACCAACTCAGTCTCAAAAACTATATTTACCAAATTCAATTTTAGAACAGATAAATTCTGATTTAAAATTGAAAATTAAAAGTTTTGAGACAGAGAATGGAACACTCAAGTCTGAAATACTAAAAATAGAACAAAAGTTGCTAGATAAGTCTAAAAACATAAATACGTCTGATCCACATTCATCTATTTCTCTGGATTCTATAAATTCAGAAAAAGAATTTGATCTGTTCATGCACTCTGATATTAATTCATTAGATCAAAGATTTGATAAAATTGGTGAATTTATCAAACCTTTGACTAACAAACCATCAACTGGTAATAAAGAATTTGTTCAAATTCTGCAAAGAAAGACTACAGACTCTTTAAAACCATCTGAAAATTCACCATCAGTGCAACAAAAGATGGAGAAAACAAAACTGTTTGTTAAGTCTCCTAATTTTGAAAAGGGTGAATCATCTTCATCAACGAACTCCTTGGCACGTACAGCCAAATCTTCAACAGGTATGAAAAGGTTACAGAAAAACCAAGCATCTAAATCTTCTAATTCTCAAACTTCTTTTATGTCAGATAACGTTGTGAACGGGTCGCGAAAACAAGTATGGCGAAAGAAGCAAAGAGAAGAGAAAAACAAGATTATAAAACAAGAATGGCGCGTGAAAGGAAAAATTGTTACAGATAGAAACAGCAAAATTGAACATTCTGTCTGTAATAATAATAAACTTGTTAATAATTCTTGTGTTAAGTTTTCAAGATCGAAATTAATTGCTTTGAATTCTTATGTTTGTAAGTCTGAAACTGTGAAACATAATAAGCTTGTATGGCAACCAAAGAAAAAGGACCCTGTGTATGACAAGCAAAAGGATCCACAGATAAAAACTTCAAAAACAATTCCACCGAGAATTGTACAAAAGTGGATACCCAAAAGAACAATTCAAAGATGGGTACCTAAAATAAATTCAAACGATAAACCTAAAGCCATATCAATTAGCAAATCAAAAGATACTATGCATGTTTTACCTAAAACTAATGTACCCAACTACAAGTGGGTACCTCATGTGCTATTACGTTTTATAGGTAAACCATGTATGGTACCTTGATTCGGGATGCTCCAAACACATGACCGGACAACGAGACACACTCACGGACTTTGTAGAAAAGTTCTGTGGGACGGTAAGATTTGGAAACGATCAGTTTTGTCCGATCAAGGGATACGGGAGCCTGAAATATGACAAAATCACAATCCAAAAGGTCTTTTACGTTGACGGTCTTGGTCATAATCTATTCAGTATTGGACAACTGTGTGATAAGGGATTAGAAGTCAACTTTAAAGCCAATCGGTGCAGCATCAAATCAGCAGAAGGAAAAGAAATTCTAGCAGGAACCAGGAAAACAAATCTGTACTCTATTGATCTAGCCTCGATCAATCTGAAGAAAGATGTCTGCTTATTGTCAAAAGCAACATCCAAAACAGCATGGCTTTGGCATCGTCGTCTTTCGCATCTAAATTTCAATGAACTGACCAACCTAGCAAAAGGAGGGTTAGTTAAAGGGCTGCCGGCGCTTAAATATCAAAAAGAGCAACTATGCGCGGCATGTGAAAAAGGAAAGATGACAAAAGCCACACACAAATCCAAAACAGCACACTCATCCACAAGAGCATTAGAGTTACTGCATATGGATTTGTGTGGACCAATGCGAGTACAGAGTATAAATAAGAAAAGATATGTATTGGTGATAGTTGATGACTACTCACGATACACATGGGTGTTTTTCCTGAAATCCAAATCAGATGCCACCGAATCTATCATCGACTTCATCCGAAAAATACAAGTAAAGTTGCAACTCACCATCCAGACAATTCGCTCAGACAATGGAACAGAGTTCAAGAACAAATCATTGGACTCGTTCTTAAATTCAGTTGGAGTTACACATCAATTCTCAGCTGCTCGGACTCCACAACAGAACGGTGTCGTTGAAAGAAGAAATCGGACACTAGTGGAAGCAGCTAGGACGATGTTGGCCTACTCCAATTTACCATTGTTCTTGTGGGCAGAAGCGGTTGCAACAGCATGTTTCACACAAAACCGTTCAATAATAAATAAAAGATTCGGAAAGACTCCGTATGAGCTGATCAATAAAAGAATACCTAATGTTAAATTTTTCCATGTTTTTGGTTGCAGATGCTTTATATTGAATGATAAAGACAATCTGGGAAAGTTTAATCAAAAGGCGGATGAATGAATCTTCATCGGGTATTCAAAGGAATCGGTTGCTTTCCGAATATACAACAAGAGAACCAAGATAGTCAACGAGAGCGTAAATGTTAAATTTGACGAAGGAATGATTATGGCTTCTGAACACACCAGTTCAGAACCCGGACCTAACATGCAGACTTCTTTGGAGTACAATAAACAAAATGCTGAACAAAATGAATTAAATAAGTTGTTTGAGAACTTTTATGATGATTATTTTGAAACTCCCAAATCTAATGTTCAAAATTTGGTGCCTGACAGGATCACTGAAGATCCAGTCGTAGTTTCAGATCTATCTCAACAACAAAGTTCAGAAGAAACTGGAGAAGCTTCAACAGCAAAGGTGCAGTCAACTACTGAGACTGTACAACCAATTGAACCTCCACATACTTCTGAAACCCCTATTACCTCAGAACAGTCAGAAGCTCCTACCTCCGATATTCCACCTACAACATCTGCAACCACTCCCGAACCATATGTAGATTCCAATCCCAACCAAGACCCAATAGAACCGTTTCCACATACAGTTAAGTGGACAAGAAATCACCCAATAGAGAATATCATTGGTGATCCATCGTCATCAGTCCAAACCAGAAGGGCTACATTAAATGAATGCTTATTTTCAAATTTTTTAAGTAAGATTGAACCTAAAAATGTAAAAGAAGCCCTTCTGGATGCTGATTGGATTGTGGCGATGCAAGAGGAACTCAACCAGTTCGAACGGTTAAAGGTCTGGCGACTTGTTGAGCGACCAAAGGACAAATCTATAATTGGCACGAAGTGGATCTTCAAGAACAAGAAAGATGAACACGGCGTCATTATTCGAAATAAAGCTCGTCTCGTGGCCAAAGGATACAGTCAACAAGAGGGAATTGATTATGATGAAACATTCGCACCAGTTGCACGCATTGAAGCTATAAGGATGTTTTTAGCTTTTGCCGCACACAAAAATTTTACAGTATATCAAATGGATGTCAAAACTGCGTTTTTAAACGGGGAGCTAACAGATGAAGTATATACATATCAGCCCGAAGGGTTTACTGATCCTTCGAAACCTGATCATGTATATATTTTGGATAAGTCACTGTATGGCCTTAAACAAGCACCTCGTGCTTGGTATGATGCACTTTCAACATATCTGTTGAAATGTGGATTTACAAAAGGTGCAGTTGACACAACTCTGTTTATAAAACGTCAGGGGCCAGATATTATAGTAATACAGATATATGTAGATGATATAATATTTGGGTCTACAAATCCTGAATTTTGTAAGAAATTCGCGTTTTTAATGTCCCAGAAATTTGAAATGAGCATGATGGGGGAAATTAATTTTTTCTTAGGTTTACAAGTAAAACAATTGACTGATGGTATTTTTATCAATCAGTCAAAATATATCCAAGACATGTTAAAGAAATTTAACATGGTCAATAGTACTCCTATGAAAACTCCCATGGCTCCGGATTCAAAATCAAAACTCGATGCGGACATCTCAGGGAAACCTGTAGATGTAACCCATTATCGAGGTATAATTGGGTCATTAATGTATTTAACAGCCAGTAGACCAGATATTATGTTTGCTACATGTGTTTGTGCTAGATATCAGGCAAATCCAAAAGAATCACACTTAACTGCTGCAAAACGAATTTTAAGATATCTCAAAGGTACACCAAATCTTGGTTTGTGGTACCCTAGGGAGTCTTCATTTCATCTGACTGCTTTTTCTGACGCTGATCACGCAGGTGATAAGATGGACAGAAAAAGTACGTCAGGAGCAGTACAATTCTTAGGTGACAAACCCGTATGTTGGTCATCCAAGAAACAACACTGTGTTTCATTGTCAACAGCTGAATCAGAATACGTGGCTGTATCTTCTTGCTGTTCACAAGTGTTGTGGATGAAAAGCCAACTACGTGACTACGGGTTTACACCAAAGAAGATTCCAATATACTGTGATTCTCAGAGTGCAATCGCTATTGCATCAAACCCGGTGCAACATTCTAAAACAAAACACATCGACATTCGGTATCATTTCATTAAAGACCATGTAGAAAATGGAAATATAGAATTATATTTTGTACCTACTGAATATCAACTAGCTGATTTGTTTACCAAAGCGTTAGATGAAAAACGATTTAATTTTTTGGTATACAAATTGGGTATGTTGAATCGTTAAGATTTAATAATTCAGTAGTTTCAAAATTTTAATTTTAAAATTTTCATTTTTTAAGTGATTTTTATCTGATGTTAAATTCAGGATTCATAAAAGGTTTACATACTTGAGAATTTAACGAGATCTGGAATGTCATGTGCAGGGGGAGCAGAAAAACATTTTATCTGATTTTGCATAAATCTGATAAAAATTATCTGTTAATTTGTAGGGGGAGCAGAGCTGCAAAATGCAATCATAAGTTGAGGGGGAGCAACTTTAAAAAATTCAAGGGGGAGCAAACGCATTTTGTTAATAATTTTAATTTTTTTTGTTGTGTGTGTTTTTCATTTTTTTTTTTATGATGTGTATGTGAAATTTTTTTTTTCTCTCAAGTATATTTTTTTTAAGTTCATTTTAAATTTTTGAGCTGATGGATTTTTTTAAAATTTTTTTTTTCAAATTTTTTGTTTAGTCACAATTTTTTTTGATAAATAGGTATGTGGGCTAATGTGGTTTAAAATAGAAGATGGGCCGAATGTTAATATTGAGAAAATTTAAACTTGGGCCGGGTTGTTTAAAATTGAAAAAATTCAAATGGGCCGGCTCAATTTGACTATAAATTTGAATTTTCAAATTCAAATCATTTTTTCTCGGAAACTCAACTTCATCTTCTCCAACAAGCTTTCTTAACTTTGAAGAAAACTCAAAAACCCACCAACCGACGTTTTTCTTTCATCGAAATTGTGAGTAAAAGTTTGGTTTTCTTTATTTTTTTTTCAGTTTGTTTGTGCATATTTTCAGAGTATTTGTTCAAATGTGAATATGTGTTCGTCTTTTTATTTTTGAGTTCTTGGCCGTTAATGGTGAATCATCTGAATGAATCTTGAAACTGAAATTAAGTGTGTGTTGTTGTCCACAATGACAATATGACTATGAATCTGAAGTTTCATAAGTCATTTTCAATTCACACACACACAATCATCAATTTTTTCAATCGAACAGTTTCGCATTTTTGATTTTTCTGAAATTTGAATTTTTAACAACTTTAAAGTTGTTTTTGTTCAAAGTTCAGTAAAACAAATGTGTTTAAAATTCATTTTCGAAGGGGGTTCAAGTGTTAAAACACTGAAAATGCTTCTTGAAATTAAATTCCTCAAATTCAGTGTGTTTTAGACTTGTCGAAAAACATGAAAAGACATTTCTCGAATACAGTTCCATTCGAGTTTCTTTCACGTATCATTCGAGTTGATCAACAGCTTCATTCGAGTTGATCAACAGTTACATTCGAGTTTTTAAAAGAGTCATTCGAGTTGAGTGACAGTGTCATTCGAGTTGTGATGCATTGTTTTTCGAGTTTTATCTAAGCATATTCGAGATGCATCATGACTCATTCGAGAAATATGTGGATGTAATACTTAGAAAATTTTTCAGAACATGTGTTCAAGCATATAATCGAGTTGAGACTCTGTGTTTATCGAGAAAATGACTTGGTCATTCGAGTTAGGTGTTGAATTTCATTTTCTATTCGAGTTTAATACATGATACATTCGAGTTTCATAAATATAACATTCGTGTTTTTGTTGTGACTTAATCGAGTTTCATGTTTCTTCATTCGAGAAACTTCAAGACTCATTCGAGTTGAATCACACTTCATTAGAGTTTTTCAGAGAATTATTCGAGTTTCCTAGACTCTTCATTCGAGTTTTATAGTGTATTATTCGAGTTTGAAGTCTCATCATTCGAGTTGTATACAGACTTGGTCGAGTTTTATGAACATATCCTTCGAGTTGTATATAGACTTAGTCGAGTTTTCTAGTCTCATCATTCGAGTTGGGTGTAGTCTTATTCGAGTTGTATCATGTGTCACCCGAGATTATTACAGTGTCATTCGAGAATTGTATAGGTTTATTCGAGATTCATCAGAAATTTTTTTTTTTCAAGTATAGAATTTTAAAGTTTTAAGAAAAATGTCACATTTTTTAAGAAATTGTTACAAATTTGTGTTTTTCTAACATTGGTCTCTAAACGATTGACTTTGGAATTCTCTCAATAATTTTTCAATTATTGTCAGGAATCCCGATGCTTTAAACAGAAAATCACAAGTTATTGCAATTTCTGATAAAATGTTACAAGTTTTTCTACATTTTGAAGGTTGTACTTTGTGTACTTGGTAAATCTAACATGAATTTTATTTTTACAGGTATTCAAATGGCATCTCCTGTACAATCCCAAAATTCTAATTCCTCTGATGCTCAATCATCATCAAACCATACTCTCGTCTCTACCCCAGTCCGATCAACTTCTGTAGCCCGTTCCTCACAAACCCATATTATTCCTGATAACCAACCTGTAAAACCAAAACATTGCCTTCCATTTCGTGACAATAATCATCGTCTTGATACCAAAGTCATCAAAGTAAGCCATCCTATCATAGTGGACATATTGAAAGGTCATCCACTAGGTTATCTATTACAATACAAACCGTCTATTCCTCAAGTGTACTTACAACAATTTTAGCACACTGTCAAATTTGTTCCCGCAGACGGAAATCACCACTTCAAAGTAACAATTGACCAGTTCAAAACGAAAATCACCCTAGCAAGACTGCGTCATAACTTGTTTCTTCCAAGATGTATAGATACTGTGAATTTCCCTGAGTTGGCAGATTTTGAAGACTTTGTTTCTGATGAAGAGCTGGTTCATGATTTAATCTGCCTAGGCTACTCAAAACCACTTGCGAAGAGCTCAAAGTTTCACAGAAATGGATTGAATGGCGAATGGTATACGTTATTTGGGATCATCAATAGGTGTATGACATCTAAGCATACAGGGATTGACAGATGCAGCATTCACTGCTTGAGAATCTTTCATGGGATAGCATTTAATAAACATTATGACTTTGCTCAGTGCATATGGGAGGATCTAAAGGAGGTTGTACTTGCAAAAACCACAAATCGAGCAAGGAAATTTGTGCCACTTCAGAGATTCATACAGATCCTTATTCGAGGGATCTTAAGGGCAAATGAAAATATTCCAAAGCGAGCCAACTCTCAACGATGCCCAGATTATGTTATGATGAGTCTACATGAAGTGCCGGACTCTCCTAGTGCAAATATCATGCCGATTCCTGAATATTTACTGAAGTATGCAGATCCTGAGAGTGAAAATGTGAGGTTATATAGAATAGATCATGCTCCCATAGAGACCCAAGAACCGGGTTCTCTTAGCCCAGGAGCTTTAAGGATAGCGGAACCTCAGCAAGGGGCTGAAGTTCAGGTTAGCCGTTCTGAGAGTGAGGGTGAAGGAAGTGTGAGGGGTGGTGAGGAAGAACAAGAGAAATCTGATTCTGAGAGAACTCTATCTGATATTCAAGAAGAAGAGGGTGAGGGTGATGATGATGATGATGGTGATGATGCTGGAGATCATCATGAAGGAGGGGGAATGATGGTTGAGGTTGAGCACATTGCTGTAGAGAGTGTGAGGGTGCCCTTAAGCCCAGAAAGCCGGGAATTAACCACATCCACTGTTAGCTCTCCTATGAGAGTTAGCATTGAACAAGTCAGTATCCCACTGACGACTGCACACCCTCCTATCCACTCAATCTCCTCTCAACAGGAGATTGTTTCATTTGCTCACCGGGATGAAACACACAATCTATCCGAAAGTCAATTGGACTTGATGGATATTGAAACCAGTACACAGTTGCCCGTGTGTACGACTTCATTTGATTCACTGAGTCTAGATCCTATACACATTAGGACACTTGCGTCGACTTCATTCGTTGAAGTCAGTGTGGCCGAACTTCGTGTTCCCACCGGAACACCCTTAGTAATGGAAGCATTTGTTGCTCCGTCACTTGAAGAGGGTGGAAGTCCAGTCAGAGAAACGCAAATACCAACTCTGAGCACTGGCCACACAGAAGTTCTGTTTACCAGTTCAACTGTTGTGTCAACTGGAAGTCTTCGTGACCCAGTAGTGAGTTTATCCCCGTTTGTGACCGAATCAACTCTGTCAACAGCCTTGAATGCAGTTGTTTCTGGAGTCAACACGCATGTATCTAATCAACTGGCTGAGGTCATGGCTCAAATGTCTAACATTCAGAAGTTTTTGAAGGGAAAGGATGTTGCGGAGGAGTCGGTTAAAAGAGATGAATCAAAACAAGCAATAGAGGAGTTGAAGGAAGAGTTAAAAGATTTTGTTTTTGATCAATTTGACGAGATGAGAGAACGCATGATCAGTTTAGAGAATACAGTGGTAACGGCTTTAGGAAATTTGTCTGAAAGAGTAGCTGCAGTAGAAGAGACGTGTAAGGCTCAAGCTTCCTCATCCAAAAGGAAACATGATGAGCATGATGAGGACTCCGATGATGCTCCTCATGAGGGGGAGAAGAGGAGAAAGCTTGATGAACCAACGCCTGGGTTATTAATGATTACGTATCCAGAAAAGGAACCGGAAGTTCAAGAGAAAGAGGCTGGAGGCTCAAAAGATTCAGCTGGTGAACAAAGAGAGCTGGGATTGATTCTTCATGAAGATGTTCCAGTTCCTTTGAACATTCAGTCTGATATCTATCACTTTGTCGAATATATTGATTCAGATGAAGACAATCAAGAGAAAAATCAAGATTTAAGTATTCAAGGTATAGGAGAAGAGAGGGAGGAGTACATTGAAGTATCAGAAGATGATGATATAATTGCCTTAACTGATGTTGATTTCAGAGCTGAAAGAATTGAGGAGGAGGAAGGGTTAGTTGAAGAGATTTTGAAGGATACTGATTTGTCACCAACGGTTGAAAAGCCTGAAGTGGTTATTCAAGTTAAAGAGGAATTTGAAGAGTTTCCAGTTGAGAGCAGTGTTGCACAAGAAAAGGTCATACTGAATGAGGTTGAGGTAATGGATAGATTCTTCAACGAGTATGTGCTTGCCGATGAGTCTAAAAAACAACATAGACTCAGATTTGAAGCTCAACAAGTGGTGCAGAGAGAAATTCAAGATATGTTGACTTTGTTGAATAAAGATGAGATAAGCAAGAAGAAGGTGAAAAAGCTAGAGCTTCCAGAGAATAGATCTGCTGAATTCATCAGAAAAAGGAATAAGATGCCTTATATTGAAGATATTTTGGAGAAAAGGATTTTTTGCAAGAAACAAGCTCCCTGTTCATTTCTCAAGTTATTCCGAGTTTTAGAGCCGAACATGCCCAATTTGGTCAACTATGCCAGTTTCTTAAGAAATAAGACTCAAGAGGTTGAGAAGGTGAAAAGTGAATTCAGGATAGTAGATCTGGTGATGATTGAAAAGGAAAGATTTGTTAAGATTTTTTATCCGAAGTTTACTGTTACCAGATCCGATGGAAACACGTATGTATTCACTGAAGCCGACATGTTCAACATGCACTTGGTCGATATTGAAGATCTTTTTGACGAACTGTGCAGGAATAAAAGGAACGAACATTGTAGATTTGCGCTGAAGACATTGTTTCATTTTATGCATACCAAACTGGTATTAATGTCAGTGCAAGATTTACAGATTGGAGTTGAGAGAGGGATGAGGAAGATAAACATGACTGCGCCTCACAGAGATATTAAATTTGCTGGTGAGCTTAAAGAATTTCAAGTTATAATGGTGAAACATCCAGCTGTCATGTACAAAGATAGAAATAAAAGATTGAGAGCCATGAGGAGTGTTGAACTGAATAAGTTTTCTGACGGAACATTAATTAAAGTGTTGACTGGTCTGAAAGGCAAACTGGCAGCAGATAAGAAGAGGAAGACAAAGAAAGGTGCTCTGTCAGTTAACGATAGAAAACTCATGGTTGAATTTATCTCTAAGATTGAATGGAGGCTGTCAGATAGAAAAAGTGTTCGAAGATTTGAACAGAAGCTTGGATTGTCAACATGAAGACTTTGCTTCTTTCATCAAAGGGGGAGATTGTTGGAATATGTTTAGTTGATGAAAGATTAAAGTCTAGGGACTTAATATGTAATTTCCTTATAGTGTGTAATTGTATATAAATAGTCATGTTGACTTTCTAGAAAGTGAGATCTGTCAGATTTTGTACGCATTAAATTTTGAGAAACAGCAGCACTGTACGGGGGATTTTTCACTTCAACGTATTGTAATCATCAAGATCTTAAATCCAATCATTCGGTTAGTTTTGATTACATTGATTGTTCTTATTAATTGTATTGTGTTGATTGAATTGGTAGAAACTGGATTTCACACAAACCTTATTCGTTTTATCTAAAATAATTCAAAAATATCTTTTGTAATAAACTTTAAGTTTTTTAAAATATTAAGAAACTAAAAACTGAAAAAAATAATGATAATAGAATAAATTTTTATGTGTAATCTTTGAAATAAAATAAAAAAATTTATAAGTTAGAATATAAAGTTTTAAGAAAATAATTATTTTTAGAAAGATCTTCAAAAGTTGGTATTAGCTAAACTATACTTATTATAATTCATAATTATATTACACATTTGATAAATAAAAATAAAAATATAAAAAAAGAGGGTTGAATTCTAGTTTGTTTTTATTTTCATATATAAAAGTTGCTGCAAAGTCGTTTTTACATTGAAAAGTTTTCGGTAATCCATACCACCATCTTCTCCTCCAAAAATCAAGAAACCTAGAGACAATGTCAATAATGGTGGAGTAGGGCTACACCACCCTCCCATCTCTTTATTTCTCACTTATCCTTTTTCATAGTTTTCCAAAAATAAACCGAAGAAATCATCACACCGATGATGACTCCTTTGCTTTGCTGATCATCTTGTTTACACTCTTGTTCCCATCCCCAATTTAATTTGGGATTTTTTTGTTCTTTCTTTGGCGTAAGGATGTATACATACATCTTGTTGTATATATAGATTTACCTCCATCAATCTATATTTCAGCTTTTATCATCATCATATTCAATACCTAGATCAAATTTAATCACCATAAATCATCTGTCTCTGCTGGTGCACTACGTGTTTAGGCGTTGAGAGAGAGAGAGCGAGATGGGAATATGTGTATCAAAGGAACAAGGCTGCGTGCCAGTTGGATTGGGTTCTCGTAAGAAGAAGAAACATGGAGATCGAGCAGATGGAGAAGCAATAGCGAGAGTAAATGGAGGAAGAAGAAGAAGAAGATTGGGAAGGAAGAAGGCAAATGCTGGTACTAATCGTTATTCATCATCTCGGAGCAAAGTCGATCCTTCTGCTGATGTC
This sequence comes from Centrapalus pauciflorus, assembly GCA_020465985.1. Taxonomy (NCBI): domain Eukaryota; kingdom Viridiplantae; phylum Streptophyta; class Magnoliopsida; order Asterales; family Asteraceae; genus Centrapalus; species Centrapalus pauciflorus. Next base: position 29,593 of record JAANYP010006265.1, on the reverse strand, counting down.
TGTGATTCCATGGATCATGCATATCGTAACCCTACATTTCAAGGTAAATTGCCAAAAAGAACTCCCTTCTGTTAGTTTCAGAATTTCATTTATATCATAGTTTTAAGATTAGGGTTTCATGTGAACATGTTCACCTGCATTAGTTGACTGGTATGTTCCGCAAGGAGATTTTTTATAAGCCTCCATTGAAAAAGAAGGCTTCAAGTCTTCAACTCTTATCTAATTTTTCTCTAACAAAATAGCAACCTTTTTTTCTTTTTTCTTTTTTTCAAAACTAGCTTCAACTTCTATCATAGCTTACCATTTTAGCCTTTTATTAAATGTTTGAGTTTTTTACTCGTATTTTATGTCAATTTATATTTTCTGGCATCTCACAGCTATAGCTTGTATAACCAAAGACTCTCTCTATCTATTTTCATGACCAATATTAGATTGAAAAGGAAATAATTATGCCTAGTATTTACCGAGTAACTATTTAAGTTATTTAATTCTTCGTATTGCAATAATGACTTGAAAAGTCATATTCAAAACACCCCCTTTTAAGACTATGTCCCCATTGATAGCTCACTGTATCAATCAACAAGGGTTCCTTTCAACTTCCAGAATTAGGGTCCACTCTGGATTTCAAGCGTTAAATGTGCTACTTTTCTACTTTATAATGGATTAAAGATATGCCATGGTAAAGTGATTATTGACATCCAAATAATATAATATGTTGATTAAAGTTAGCAATGCTAAATTATCTAAAAAATTAGTTCTCTTACCGCGGCTCTTTTACTCCTCCAAATATGATTACTTCTCAAAATATCAGCAGAGTAAGTTTTGGCCAAACAATTTTTGAAGCAAAAAAGCTAGAAAGTTTAAAGTTGAATTTCGGGTGGTGGCAGACAATGCTGCTTTTGTTGTTTAAACTGCTATTGAAAGTTTAAGTTGTGTGGCTGCATTGTGTTGAACTCCATAAAACAAACATATAGATACATGCTAGTTTATCATAAATGGGAACATGAGGTTGGAAAGGAAAAAAGAATAAAGCTTTCAGCATTGCTAAATCTCAATACGAATAATAAGTTTACCCATATTATGTTAGAAAATATGGGTATTGAAACAATAACTAACTTGGGAATTTCCTCAGATGTTCTTGTGATCGTGTATATCACTTTTCGATAGCAACAATTTACCTAATCGGGTCTCCAAATTTTGTTATGGGACAATACACAAGAAAATGCGTCAGTTTTTGACTGATAGTATTCGTTTGTGTATATGACTTCCCTAACGAAATCAAGTGGATTGGATTGGTTAATTCCAATTCAACCGACTAAAGCAGTTGAAACCACCGCTATCTTTACAAATTACAACAGCCTCATTTTAACATCATCAAGGCTGTTAAGAGGGTGTTTGGATTTGCGTTTGAAAAAGTGCTGTAGCGTTTTGGAAACTAATAATCAGATAATAGTTGTAACAAAAAGTGCTGCCGGAAATGCAGTGTTTGGTTTAGCTTCTGCTGTTTGCTATCATAATTATCGAATAATCAACTTTTGAAGTGTTTGGATTTGCGTTTTAACTTGTAAAATGACCAAATAATCACTTATTAAGCAAATAAGCTATATTTTTTTAACTTATGAAAAAGTGTTGTAGGATTAACTCTAAACGCAAATAATCACTTATTAACGTATGCAATCCAAACAATTTAAACCAATTATTTACGTCATTATAACGTAATAATCTAATAATCCCTATCATAACACAAAACCAAACACCCTCTATGATAGCAGCCTTCACAGCACCAACCTTATCATAACAGCGTAAAGGCTGTTAAGATAGCAGCCTTCACAGCGCGTAAGCTGTTAAGCTTTCTCAAACTGTTAAGTTTTCATGCTGTAAATGAACCACCGCCAGGGATTCTGCAAAGGGGCGCAGTGCCCTTGACCCCCGCTTTAACATTTGGCTCTTGACTTTGACTAAACTTATATGAGTGTGTAATCCACACTTCCATACTCGTTTTAGTTCCAACCAAAGCCGATAAATAGGTCAAGGAATTACACAAATAAAATAATATATTCTACCTCTTTTAAATTAGTTCTAAAATTTTAAAGTTGAAAAAGCTCCAAAACAGCTTTTGCTATTATCGACTTCCAGATAATTCATTCTGTTTTGGACTATTTAATTTTTTTCAGGAAGTACGGAGTGGTTCGATACTACAACAGGGATCGAGTCTGATGGTGATGAAGATTTTTACAGCACTCAAGATGGTAAGAAGCTGGTAGGGCTGAACACAAAAAAAAAAAAAATTAAAAAATACTCGACAAACCGCCGGTTTGAATTTGTTAGCAAGTTTGGTTTCTGTCTGTTTCTAAGGAGAAGAAGTTGATGGTTCTGTTTTCAGTTTTGCGTTTGTAAACCAATGTTTACCGGCATGTATTATATTAGATTTAAGAATTGAAAATCTCAAAATTATGGGGTGTTCAGATTATATACAACTTCTTTTGGGTAAGTTTCTAACCCTATTTTAGTTTTTTAATCCTTCAGTAATTTATCACTTAAAGTTCATAACTTTGATTTTGGTTCATGAGTTTTCTTGGGGGGAGTGCTTGCACACACCTTGAGACCATCATCGTTCACTGAAGTGCTTCTTCAATATTATGCAGATAATGTATCCCAAAGCAGTTCCGTTGGTGCATCAGTAACTCCAAGATTTTCCGATCATGTCAATGGTGGAAGCTTCTCAACCTCTGATTCACTAACGAAACCGAGCGAACTACCACCTGCTGGATATGACAATGGATCTCACATTTTTGGAATACAAAACAATTGCCTGCCTTGTCTTACTTGCACTACCTCCACAGACGTAAAGAGCAAATCATCATGTTCAAGCCCACAAAGTGCAAAGAAAAAAGTTGCTTCACGGCTTTCCTTTAAATGGCGGGAAGGGCAGTCGAATGTTTCCATAGGTAAGACCCATGCTTCCTACATATCGCTCATTCAAAGAATCAACTGCAAAAGTTTTGGGACACCATGATTTAATTTCCTCTTTTATTGTTTATCTATTTCAGTGTCCCCAAAAGCTATTTTGCAAAGACCAATTGCAGGCTCTCAAGTTCCAGGTTGTCCAATAGATAAGAAAATGTCTGATTGTTGGTCGCCACTTGATCCAAGCACTTTTAAAGTGCGGGGGCGTAATTATTTAAGGTATAAATGTAAGATTAGATTGTCTGAATCTCACTTGTTTTCAAAAGTGATTCACTGTCCCTATTATTTTACAGAGATAAAAAGAAAGAATGTGCTTCAAACCAAGCTGCTTACTACCCTATTGGCGTTGACGTATTCTTATCTCCCCGTAAGATTGATCATATTGCTCGCCTTCTTGAACTTCCCAGGGTTGATTCATCTGGAAAAATCCCTCCTTTGCTTGTCGTAAATCTTCAAGTATGTCCATCTACCAATTATTTTTAACTTGTTTTTGTTTAAGTCATTCCATCTTCTATCAGTTTAAGCGATGCTTACATTTCTCTTGTATCATAGATCAGACTGTCAAGTGTCAACTATTAAGCTTATAAAATGTCATCACTTATCAGATATGTATACATTATCCTAATATACCATCTCCTAGTCTTTCAAATCTTATACCTTATAGGGGGCGTGTTTGATGTGCAAATGCAGTGATTATTGTGACTCAAAAGTTGAAATTATCATCTTATGAATGTTTGGGTAAATTTGATCGTGGTTGTGATTTTCTAATTATATAAGGTCAAAGTAATCACATTTTGAGATGCATGTTAAAAGTTGCTTAAAGAAAACCGATTATGAGAGAAATCAGAGATGTAAAGTTACCTACCTATCACTACCTGTAATTAACGAATTATTGGATATCCTGATTCTAACTATTAAGTGGTAATAATCAGTTTCCAATCACAGATCCAAACACCCCCTCTTGATACAAAGTCAGGTATCTCCTTGAAATTTATCTTAAAGAGCTGGTGTGCAACTTGTTTGGTGATATGAACTGTTTTGACGATTTCAATGTACAGATGTCTTTAACTTTATCTATAAAATGCGATTTCAATGTTTGATGCAACTTGTTTGGTGATATGAATTTTTAGAGGATTTCAATGTTTAGAGTTCTTAACATTCTTTCTCTATCAGATACCTTTATATCCCGCTGCACTGTTTCAACATGAATATGATGGAGAAGGAATGAGTTTTGTTTTTTACTTCAAGTTGTCTGAAACCTATGAAGAACTTCCACTTCATTTTCAAGAAAATATCAGGGTAAGATGGTGCTATTTCATGGTTCTCATTTCATATAGTTATCAAGTTTTCTTAGAAGATAAGATTTCCTTTCCATATAACAAAACCTTATATTCTGTGTAAGATTATATTCAATTTTTTACAGAAAATAATCGATGATGAGGTGGAAAGAGTTAGAGGTTTCCCAGTAGATACCATTGCACCCTGCAGGGAAAGATTAAAGATCTTGGGCCGGGTGGCAAACTTGGAGGATCTTCATATGAGTTCAGCTGAAAGGAAGCTTATGAATGCTTACAATGAGAAGCCTGTTCTCTCACGTCCCCAACATGAATTCTTCTTGGTAAATCTACTCTCGTTTTCTAACTCAATTTTACTTGGTGCTGATATACAATTTTCATGCTTTAACGCTTGGTTCTCGAGATTGGAGAAACTCAGAAAAGAGAGAAGAAAGTGTAAGTTGGGAGAAAAGAGAGAGGAAAAGAAAGCGTAATAATTCTTTTTGATCGTTCTCTAGTTGGAAAGAAAGGAAAAGAAAGTGTTTATATTTTAACTATTTTACATGTTCTCGAGTTGGATAGAAAGGGAAAAAAGCTAACAAAAAGAAGAACCCACAAATTGTCTTATAGTTTTCCTTCTATTGAGGTGCCAAAAAGGCCTCCCCCCTCCGCTAGTTGCACTATTTGCACTTCCGTAATCTTTGTAGCATGTAGTTACAAGTGAGGTGTTATGGTATTTGATAAATAATGTGCAACTCATCAACAAGTAGTCTGATAGTTGAAATTATGCAGGGTGAAAACTATTTTGAGATTGATTTGAATATGCACAAATTCAGTTACATCTCTAGAAAAGGTTTTGAAGCATTTCAAGATAGATTAAAGCATTGTATCCTGGATTTCGGGCTCACTATCCAGGTCTGTAAACATATATTTTGTTTTCTTTTCCTACTATTCATGTGCAGACCTGCCTAAAACGATATTTCTTGATTTTGATACAGGGCATTAAGTCTGAGGAATTGCCAGAATGTATTTTATGCTGCCTTCAATTGAAAGAAATTGATTACACCAATTACAACCTACTTGGGTTCTAAATCCAAGTACTTTCTCATCCTCATACACTCTTAGAATTCAAGTCCAAAAAGAATTTCCTCATTTAATACAAATACACATCATGAAATATGTGAAATCATGTCGAGCATAAAAACACTTCCCCGAGTGTACAGCATAAACTAGATTGAAATCAAAATCAATATTTTTTGTTTGTTTCTTCTATATAATGTCTACTTTGGAAATTTCTATTTCAACATGATCTTGCTATGATGACTTGTATCAATCAGATATGGTCATTTTCATCATTATAATAAAGATTTCCCTTTTCACATTTTAACTTCTGTTCAAAAGTGCGTACCTATATAGAAGGCTGAGTATGGACTGAAAAGATTTTTGCAGTATAAATACATAGAAATTTATAATTTGTTCTTGTAGTGTATCCTCAAATAGAATTTGTTGTGAGATTTTATTTTCTTATTGAAACCGTTATACAAATTGAGGAGTCTTAATAGGCCCAATTGACCTAGGCAGCATATGTTTCGTGTTTATCAGAGCAAAATGGTTGATGAGTCCCTCTTTACGACGGCATGAAAAGGGAACAGCATTTTGATTCCTAAACCTTTGAATTCCAAGTTTAGTATTTAGAAATAAGAAATGAACGTTGGCAACAGATGCCTGAATTCAGAGACTACATATAATAAATAAAAACTAGAAGACAGGTTTATATAGAACCACGATTCCCAACCCTACCAGCTCAATCACCCATGCGCCTTTTCCGTAGATATAAGGTTTAGTCAGTATTCTGAATATCCATCCAAAAGCTGAGGGAAGTCCAACTGCATTTCTCGATCTTGGTTCAAGATGGATTCCACAAAAGAAACCGACGTAGTAGCAGCAACCTCAAAGGTGTTCTTTGTGTGATCTACCCCCATCCCACTGTAGCTATTCATGTTTTCGCCATTTGTTGATACTATGCCAAGGTCAGACTCGTTGGTACACTCTTGTTCTTGGTCTCCAACAAGATAGTCACTCCAAATTGAGGGAGAAGATGGTAAATTCACTTGGACTTTAGATGCAGGTGATGATGTAGAAGATGAGGCTGCTTCATTGATGACTTGAAAATGGGCAGTGAGTAAGTTCAGTGGAGCATGTTGTTGTTGTTGTTCCTGAAACGGATCCATCATCGTCAATGAACTGTCGGCACGTGAGAAATCCGAGGGTTCCTGGTGTCTTTGATCTGTAGTTCTTGTGTTCGGTGGGATGATTTCATTGATGTTTCCATAGTCAGAGAGAAGCTGACCGAATGGCTTATGTGTGATAGGATCAATCCCCATTTTTGAAAGTTTCTTCTTTAGTTTCGTGTTCCAGTGATTCTTCACATCATTGTCTGTTCTTCCAGGTAGTTGCTTCGCTATCAGAGACCACCTAAAGACACAGCACACATGCAATGGAAAAAACCAAATGGTTACAAAAGATGGGTATTCAGACGGGTCGGATAACTTGTCAAAACTCGAAACGGGTCGGGTCAGACCATAGGTTTATAAATATACATAGAATAGCCAGATCAAGTAAATAGACATGAAATGGCCTTTTCTGGTCTTCATTTTGTGAAGAGAAAAAGGGAAGAGGGAAGTACCTGCTACCAATAGCTTGGTGGTACCTCAAAATAAGTTCTTCTTCATGAGGAGTGAAACTATCATGCTTGAGATCTGGTCTCAAATAGTTAGTCCATCTCAGCCTACAACTTTTCCCACAACGGTTAAGACCTATACACGCATACATTAAAAGTCATTATTTAAAAAAAAAAAAGAAAAAAACAATGGTAAAGTTTGTGATAACGGATAATGAAACAACAACCTGCTTTCTGCGGAACCAACGTCCAGTTTCCAATGCCGTGACTAGCAACATATGCGAGAATCTTTGCATCTTCTTCGGCTGTCCACGGCCCTTTCTTCACATGTGATTTATCGCAACAAGGAGGCCTTCTTCCCATCAAATCGTATCGAAAAAAAACTTTCACACACACACAGACACACAGAGTAGATGGGATGGATGGATGGTTATATGATGCAATTGAAAAGAGTTACATATAATGGGGATGTGAGGAAACATTTAACAAGTGCCAAGGCAACAAAAGCATGTAGAATTGGCTCCCTAATGAACATATTGCATGATCTCTTCATCCAACCTTAACATATTACTCTCTCTCTCTCTTTCATGTGATTGGCTCCTCTTGCATTACTATATGAATGCTCCAAAAATCAAAACAAATGGACTTGTACCTCATGCAATGAAACTTGTATGGTACTTGTGTATTTGTTGAAAGATTCAAAATAAGAGAAAGATGCTTTGTGTGAAAGCCAATGAAATGAATTGTATTGAAGTGAGTTTTTTTTTCATTCTTCTGTAAAAACTGAAAATTAGGTCAGCATGACAGAATGTAAGTAAGTAGCTTCCTTTCTTTTTTGCTTATTTTTGACAAAATGAACCCTAATGTAACCTGTCAAACTGGGTTCAATTCAAAACTCTTTGTTTTTTCAAGATGAGACAACCCAGCTCAAGCTCAATTGAGTTGATATTAAATAATAATAATAATTAATGTATACAAAGGCTATCATTCAAAACAACAACAAATTCTTTATTATTATTATTATTTTTTTTTTCTATAATAGAACAATTTAGAATGGTATAATCAGAGGTAGGTTCAATGGAGAACCTCAATGCATCGAAGAACCTTAAAAAACCACAATGTACCACCACAAATGTATCATAATTCCCGCATGATGCATCATTACTTCCACGTGATGCATCACAATTTCCGCGTGATGCATCAACTTCCACGTGATGCATTACGATTTTCTAGCGATGCATTGTGGTTCTTTAAGGTTATTCGATGCGTAGAGGTTCTCTATTGAACCCACCCATTATAATCAATCAGTAAAATTTTTTACTTTAGATGTCTTTAAAACCGCCCAACCCCATTTTTTAGCAAGTTTTACTCACTTAGTCCATTAAAAGTCAAACCAAAATCCAATCATTTTTAGATAATAAATGAATGAATTGAATCAACCTCTAGCTTTCAGAGATTATACACAATGCTTTTTGTCTTGTACGTATATAACAAATTCATACCATGTACGGAGTATATCTGAATTGGGAATAATACTTTCAGTGGGGGCGTTTGTCTTGAAGGCTATTTAATGAGTATTTGGAAGTTTTAAGGTTGCTGATATCGAAAGTTTATAACGTCCAGCTCATTGTTTATAAGGTTGCTGGTTGAGTTTTGTTCGTGAATGACTCGATCTCGACCCGGAAAACTCAAATATAACTCTAACCATTATATTCATCACCTAAACTTAGGGGTAAAGCCATACAATAGTAACCTACTTTTGAAAATTTATAAATATGGTACGTTTACTTTTTTAAATGTTGACACGGTACATATGCTTCAATTTTTCATACTGATATGACCATATTTGTAATAGACCCATTTTTTTCATACAATTAGAACCATGTTTCGTATGTAAAAACCGGGCTCTATTATATAGAATGACCAGATCGATACAAAAAAATGAAGTACACGTACCATATAGACAATTAAAAAAGTAGACGTACCATATCGATACATTTTCAAAAATAGGTTGTTACCCTAAACTTATTCTCTAACCTATCTTTTCAGTATTGGGTTTAAGCTCGAATTCCATAAATACTCATTAAAATAGTTAGAGCTCGATTTGCTCATTATAAGCTCGAATAGTTTGCAACCATAGATATATACCAAGTAAGCCGAGGCGCAGAACCATCCATTAATTCGATCTTGACTTTTGAGCTTCGGCTAAGAAAACTTGATCAAATCAGGCTGAGTTTTGGTTGCTCGATAAAAGCCTGACTGGCTGAGTCGTTAGGAGTCATACTTGAAACAAACTAGTACAATATGGGCACTTGGGGTTTCCCTTTGTAAGAATCCCAACTTATATATCACTTTCCCATATCCCTGAACTCAGATTACATACAAACGACTCCTTTTATACCCAATTTTTTGTACGATGACAGGGATACGAAAACAAATACGCATACTCTGTAATTATAGAGAACGGGAAGCCTGTATCTACTATGACCGCAGGGTTACTAACATACTTTGCAACTTTTCCTACAATATCCGGTACCATCAGCTGACCCGACCATATAGACAGGATTCTTCACGCACTCTCCACTAGCAGCCCATGTTGGACAGTTTACGTTTTCATCTACGCAGTCATCGCTGGCGGTATCCGCTTTGTCAAAGTTCCTGACATGGATCCATTTCGTGGCAGACCATTTCTCACCTTCTATGACCGGGCAGCTCCCGTGCAAGCTCAACACGTCGGTTGTAGCGTTAGGATGAAGGCTAAAGAACAGCAAAGCATCACCCTTTCTCGGTTTCACTGCAAGTTCAAAAATTCATTAAAGTCTTTCCCGCGATAACTTACCGAAAATTGCATAACCTAAACATACCTGCATAACCTTCTTTAGCACAGTCAGACCAATCCTCATTAGCTTTTGGTTGAGATTCTTTTATCTGCAAACATAGCAAACTTATATATAAAAAAACCAGCTAAAATTTGACTTCATTGAGAACCAAGCCAAAAAATCAATGTAGTTTACCGGATAAAACGTACCTCAGACCCAGGAAACACCGTCTCCCCACCTTTCTTTACGTTAGAAAGATACATAAGTACGGTGGCAATCCTGTGACCACCCAACGCTTGATTGGCTTTATCATGGAAGTAATCCCAGTGTGGCTCGTATTTTTGACCATGTTCGTAATGCAATATTTGCATAGACTCCCCGTTTTCGACAGGAAGGAATGTCCAGGCTGAGATTCTTGATTCAATACCAGAAACCACTTCATCCTTCAAAGTTCCATGGTTATCACTTATCAGCAATTGATTACAACGTTATAATTATTTATGGTCAGATAAACTGACTTAAATAGCACAAAGTTACCGAGTGAAAAACTAATTATTGAGATAACTGTAAAATTCAAATGGCATCCAAACACCCCTAAAGATTGATTTAATACAAAAGAGGCACCCAAATCTAACCGTAAAACCAAACAAATATATCAATCATCGGTCCATACTTGATATAGTTCATGATCAATTTTCCCGTTTTGCAGCGAGTCATGAAGCCTAAGCTCTAACTCTTAGGTGTCATTTGTTTTTTTAAGAGGTTAAATGTCTGAAGTCTGAGAACCACGTCTGAAATTAAGAGGAGAGCTTAAGATCTGAAATTAAGAGAGGCTCTTAATTTTAGTTAAGACAACTCCCATCCTCTTAAAATTCAGAGGGAAATTCAGAGGTTGCAACCTCTTAGGTCTGAAACTAAACAAACAATATTAATTTACTATAGATCTGAAGTTTAGACTTCTGACCCTTTTAAGATGCTCTTAATGAAAAACAAACAAGGCCTTAATCTTCATCCTCATATACCATTGATAACCTTAATAAATGTTTCATATGTTTCGGGTGCAAAAATTGCAGAATATGATGATGACAGGAACATCAATATCATACAAAACAGAATATTCATCGAAACCAACATACTAGATTGACAATAAGATTGTTCTACATGTGAAAAATAAATTTCGTAATGATGATTCAGCTAACCTGAGCTTTGTTAAGAAACATGCCCGAGCTTGTTCGGACCTCACTTTCTATACTCTTACCAGACTCATTATCAGCAACCATAGATTTCTCGAGCTTATCCTTCGCCTGATCACCAAAAATTCATATCAAATTAGCAAATGCAATGGATTGATAACCGGGTGTTTGAATGTGTGACTAAGTTAATAAAAAAGATCATTGCTACTTGAGAATCAAATTCAGATCAATGAGATTATGAAATGATCACATATATAAAGTCAAGAACAGATATGAATCTTCAAAATTTATGCTAATAATTGGTTTTTTAAACATTAAAATGTATCAAATTCTAAACTGATTATGTTATTACTTTCAAAGTGCATTGAAACACCCCCAAAAATTCAAAGATAATTCCATCAATCCTACAAAAACCATTGAATTAAAATTAAGAAGGCAACTCAAATAATGAATTACTCACCAGTTGAATGAGATGATCACACTCTTCATCTCTTAAAAAGTTTCTATACAAAAAGGCCCTGTGCAGATTACAAAATCTAAAGTTATATGTTTGCATTTGTACAATAATCATAAAACCAAAAACATGAACAGATGATTCATACCTAGGATGCCATGAAATTTGGGTGACCCGAGTGGGATCAAAAGGATGTCCATACGAATCACCGTTTGGTAATCTGATCACCGATGGACGTCTGAAAAAACAAAAGAAAATTATTAAAATCCCATCATTGATTTAAGTCAATAGTAAAAGAAATCAGTTTAAAAAAAAGTGATACATTTTGCGTAAGCCTGAAGACTGGATTGAGAAATTGGGGAAGAACATGAGGGAACAGAGGAAGTACGGAAACAACAAACCCCGAAAACCCATGACAGATCTTCGATAAATTCCAAAAAAACCCTTTTAAAGAATTATTAGTGGGGGAAGCAAGGTTTATGAAACAGTTTTGATGGAAAGTTCTTGACGATCTTTCTGATTTGAAGATCAAAAAGAATAACCAAATTGGGGTGATTAAAATTCAAGAAACGTAGGTAGATGTATATTGATTATTGAATTCTTAAACGGGTCGGGTCACATTCAATACGTTGAAAAGGGGCGCCCACTGGATTTCATTTCAGTGACTTGAAGAAGATGAATTGAATTCAATGGATGGTTAGTGCCTTTAGTGGGTTTGGTATGGAAGTAAAAATGGCACAGCTCTTGCTTTTAATTTTCCATTTCTAGCAAAATAAATAATAAATAAAAGAAACAAAGGAACCGTCAATGAATTCAACACGGTTTAAATCCTTTGAATTATTTGATTTTTAGAAATCGTATATTTTAATTATTGAAATTATTTTTTGTTTCAATAAATGTTGCTGCTGAATATTCCTACACAGGACAATTTAGGTCTTCATAGGAAATTGAATAATTACAAATAATTTGATTATTTATTTATCTTTTTAATTAAAATCTTTAATCTCTATATTAAAAATAGGGATAATTGCGCCAAAAACCCCAAAACCATTTTTCGTTGCATAGAATACCCCGAACTAACTAAAAATCAGTAAATCAAGGTTTTATCAATGGGTAACCGGTTGAAACTGGTCATTAATCTTACGTGGAATAAACTTTAATTGTTGAATCCGGTTGTCAAGTATTACACATCATTTTAAATCCCGTTGATAATGTAATCCCGTTTAAAACTTACAATTAAAAATTATCAACGGTGATTTAAATGATGTGTAATATTTGGCAACCGATTTCAAAAACTAAAATTCATTCCACGTAGGTTATTTACCTGTTCACGTAGGATTAATAACCGGTTTCAACCGATTATCCGTTGATAAAACCTTGATTTACTGATTTTTAGTTAGTTCGGGGTTTCCTATGCAACGAAAAATGATTTGTGGTTTTAATTACGAAAAACTGACAAGTTGATGGTTTTTTACGCAATTATCCCTTAAAAATAACCTCTTGAAATACATTTAAAAAAAAAAAGAAAAGAAAAAAAACTTAATTGATGAAATAATTTTAAGAAATATTTTAGAGTTGCTATTAAACATCATTTATTTATTAAAGAAATAAAATATCATGAATAATGATTATGGAAAATAAAAAAGAAATGGAAAATTATTAGAGTACGTTATTAAGGATGTTTATGTCAAAAGTGGATGATTGATGATTGAGTAGTGTGGGTGGATCCATGTGATCCGATGCAACCCTTAAAATTTGTATTGTCCTCATTTCTACTTCATATGAAGCATGATTGCATATCCAAAGCCCAAAAGGTACGTTTGTAATTCTAAAAGATTTCATATGGTCCACTCAGTACCAAACAAACAACATTTCAGTTTACTTTTATATAAAAACAAAACAATAATTGTAGAAAGAAATAAATATTTTAAAAACATATATATATAATAATAATAATAATATTAATATTAATAATAATCATAATAATAATAATAATAATAATAATACTTCTTGATATATATGAATAAGGACATGTGACACAAAATATTATTACATTCAGATGGTTGATCAATTTTGATGATTAAACATTTTTTAAAATTTTAATATAGTAATTAAACTATTATCAATGATTTTTTAATTATTAAAATTTATTTCTTCTGTTTTAATTAAAATTTGAATAAATGTTACAAATACCATTATCCATATTTATAAACATTATTTAGAATAATATATTTATTAAAGAAAAATTAAACATTTACTTTTTTAATATTTTTTAAAACAAAAGTTTTGTAAACATCTTTGAAACAAAATCTTTTTAAACGTATTTTAAAGCAAACGTTCATGGAAACTATAGTTTTATAAACGAAAAAAAAAAAAAGAAGTTTTTTTAAGAAACGTTTGTTCAAATACACATATAAGAAACTTTTGTTTCAGCAAAGTATTTTTAAAATAACTTTATTTTAAAAAATACTGAAGTAATTTAATTCGTTTTATTAAATGTTTAAAAAAAATTCTTTTAGAAACTTTTATAAAACAATATTATTTTAGAAAACATGTATAGAATTTTTATCTTATTAATACTAAAGTTTTCTATAAAAAATTAACAAATATTGTTTAACGTTTTTTATAATTTTGCTTTAAAACATGTTTAGAAAGTTTGGTTTTAAAAACGCTTAAAATTTTTTGTTATAATAATGTTTAAAAAAATTTTCGATTATAAACATTTTAAAATATTCTATTTAGCTAGTATTTATAAATATAAACAAATGGTGAACGTATAACAGAATTTTATAACATTTATTCAACGTTTAATTACCAAACAAAATCAAGAAAAAGTTTTATTATTAAAATGGATTTTATATATATATATATATATATATATATATATATATATATATATATATATATATATATATATATATATATATATATATAAGGAAGGGTTTTTTTTAAGAACCATAAATATTGTGAGAACTTGAGAACCTTTTATGGCTTTTGGATTAATAGAATCAATGGTTGATATATTGGATGACAATTTTGTAATTATTTTGAACTTTGATAGTGGAGAATCTGTAACATCCTCGGATTTATTTTAATGTATTTTGGTTAATTAAGTGAAAAATATATATTTAAGTTAAAATTGAGCAATTATTATGTATTTGGGTTATTTAGAAGTTTGTTGCTATTTTTAAGAGAAACTGAACACGGAATCATTTTTATGGAGTATTATGAATTTAAAAGTTATTAATGATAATTTTATGAATAAATCAGTATTTTAAGGAACCAGTTAGGTCAAGGGGTGAAATGTGCAAAAATGATGAAAATGGAATAAATAAGGCAAAAGACTTCATTTTCATGGTTTCACTCTCTCACTACACTCTCTCTCTAGAAATTTCCTCTCTACATCTCTCTAAGTTATCTCACAAACCGACCGTCAGATTATCGAGAATTATACGTCAACGGAAAGGTATCGAGGAGTACAACAACAATCTACAAACGGATTTCTAATTTCGTACGAATTAAGGTAAGAATCGACTCTTTTAAGTTTTAAGTTTCGGTTTTGAAGAAAATAGAATTTCGAATCTGTCATTTTATGTAAATTGGAGCTTGTTTTGCTTGAAATATTGCAAGATTATGTTAGTATATGCATAATAGAATCGAATCTAGGAATCATACATGATATATATCAGTGATTTTAGGCCTTAGAATGATGGATTTAAGCTGTAATGATGAACAGACTCGAATATACCAAGAACAGAGTCGAAATGCAAGAACAAACTCGAGTTTGGTGCTAGATTCGAGTGTGTTTTCGAATCTAACACTAGATTCGAAGCATGGGGTTCGAATCTACCCATAGATTCGAAGAAGGGGTTCGAATCTAGCATATGGTTCGAATCTGATCATCAGATTTGATGATGGGTTCGAATCTAACCCATTAAATTCGAGTTTAATGCCTAAAATTGAGAATGCTACTCTCTAAACTCGTGTATTTTGAATGAAACTCATATACAACACATAAAATGATATAAAATATGCAAAGGACAAGATGTAAACTTGAAATGGGTTCAAACTTAGTTATGGTATGAATTTGGACATGTACCCGAAATGGGGGAAAATATCGCCAAACTTACGAAACTTGATTTTATGATTTAAACGGTTATTGATACGAAGTATTGTTGTAATTAATATAACAGGTCCCTTGTGGTGTTGTTTAACCCACAGTGGGGTACTTGGTGGATCCGGTTGAAAGCCCGAAGAGAAATAAAATTTGGTTAAAGTTTAATTACGCACCCACTGTGAGTACATATGATTTCGCATGTTTATATTTGCTTTATGATTTCTTTTGCTTACTGAGACATGTTGCTTCATTATTCGTTTGGAATTCTACTAACTTGCGTAAATTTGGTTGCATATTCTTATTTGATGCATGTCCGTTCGTTTGTTGTGCATCTATGATGGACCTGCGGGTCGCATCTGTTACTCTGATGTTACTGCTCTATAAGACGCTGGAGCTGATCCCTCCAGGTCCGTAGGCAGTATGTCATCCCCGATGTTATGTTGGTCTCAGTAGTGTATTTTAAAAGACGAGTTGCGGGCTCGTAGAGCGACGGCTCTGGTGTGGTCGTACTTTGTGTACGTGGAGAGTGCACGACGTGTGTCGTCGGTGCTACTCTTGTGGGCATCATAAGGATTTATAAAATGTGTAAATCTGTGTATTCACTAAGCATTCGCTTACCCCTCAGTTGATTTTATTTTACAGGAAAGGGAAAGTCTACAGCCGGACCTTCTAGTTAGGTCATTTGGAAGATTTGGGAGACTCGGCACTATTTCATCGGTAATTTATGTTATGAGACAATGTTGTAATATTCTGGATGATTGTAATAATTGTAATGGGTGTGTAGACTTAGACTTGGTACCTTATAGCACCGTAGGGTGTTTAACACTTGTTGCACTACTTTATTTATGTTTTTAATGCTTCCGCACTTAATTTAGGTTATCAGATCATTATGTTATTGCATGTTGATGATTAATCGTGGGTGTATTGTAATTGGTGGTTGTTGTGGCAAGGGTGTCACACGAGATGGTATCAGAGCAGTCGTTTGAGATTCAAGTGTCCGTGAGGTCTTGATCTCAAACATTAGGTAATGATAAGTAGTGGTTTAAGTAATGATCTGAACTAAGATAGGTTATGATCTAGTAATTATAAGAGACTGACTATCATACGGGACGAATAAGTGGTGTCTTTAAACTGAAGACATGTTACTAAACAAGTTATATGTTTATATTTTCAGAACATGTCTGGAGGAATGACACCTGAAGAAGCAAGAGAGATGATGCTAGCCATGATGGCTGAGCAGAACAAAATGATACAAGATCAGTTTCGGGCTCGAGATGAGGCCGATGCTAAGAGAAGAGAGGACAAGAGAAAGAACAAGGAGAAGGAAGGGGGTAACAACGAGGAACGAGATGACAACATTGGGTCGTCTAACAAGCCCAAGGGTTGTCGTTTCAAGGACTTCAAAGGAAATGGGGCCGTGGAGGTTAATGGACTAGGAGATGCAGTTGCCGCACTGGAATGGATAACAGCAACTGAACGAACATTCCGAATCAGCGACTGTGCTGAGAAGGACATGGTTCGTTATGCAACTGCTATGTTCACGAATGATGCAATCATGTGGTGGAACGCAATGGTGAATGCGTTGACATTGGAAAAGGTTTCTGATATGACTTGGGCTGAGTTCAAGGACCTGTTCACTCAGCAGTACTGTCCGGTTGATGAGCGCCGGAGGTTGGAAGCAAAGTTTATGGCACTGGTACAGGGGACTAAGACGGTGTCCCAATATGCTGTAGAATTCACGAGGCTGAGCCTGTTTGCGCCTCATCAGGTGGATACTGAGGAAAGGAAGGTGACCAGGTTCGAGGCTGGTCTGGATATTGAAATAAGGAGGGTTATGAGCAACGTTCGATACCCTACATTTGCTGGCTTACTTGAGGCTGCCAGAAATGTAGAGCAGATTTTGATTATGTCGGGTTATTCGATTGGGTCTACTGTTGCTGCTACTAACCCAACACAGCCGTCACCGCCGAAGCGCCAACGCGAGGGAGGATATTCTGGTTCTTCCCGGTCTTCACAGTACTCACCTCAGCAGTCGTATCGTCGACCATCTGGTTTTTCCGATCGTGGTCGTGCTCGTGCCTACTCCATCAACACCGAGCCGCGATATTGTAATAGATGTCACTTGGAGCACTTCGGCAAGTGCACCAATGGACGTGCTTGTTTTTGTTGTGGTGAGTTGGGCCATTATCAGAATGATTGCCCAGGAAGGGAGATGCTTGCCATAAGTGTGGTGTATTGGGACACTACAGTAGGAATTGCAGAAAGTACGATCCAGCTGCTGCTGCTCCATCTACAACACGGTCTTCGGGAGGTTCAAGCGGTGGATCAGTTAACCGAGGTCGGGGTCAGTCTCAAAGGGCACCTGCTCGTGCTTTTCAGATAACTGCAGAGGAGGCAAGGGAAAACCCGGAGGTCGTCACGGGTACGTTTATAGTTAATTCTATGCCTGCACGAGTTTTATTTGATTCGGGTGCCAATAGATCGTTTGTTTCTACTGTGTTTGCACAAAGACTTGCCATGCCACTATCTAGATTATCTGCTGTTCTTGATATAGAAACTGCTAGCAACACTTTAGTAAAAGTAGATCATGTCTACCGTAACTGCACGTTAGTAATTGAAGATGTAGTCTTCAATTTGGACTTGATCCCTATAGAATTCAGTGAATTCGATGTGATAATCGGGATGGATTGGTTGATAGAAAATGAAGCCCAAATAGTGTGTAAGAGCCGAATGATAAAGATAACTACCCCGGAGGGACGTGAGATTTGCATCTACGGGGATAGGAGAAGTAGGGATTTGTGCTTACTGGCCATTGCAAAAGCTCGAAAGCTTGTTGCAAAGGGGTGTGACGCCTACCTGGCATATGCTATTGATGCCAAGGCTGAAAAGAGAACGTTGGCCGACGTGCCTGTTGTTTCACAGTTTCCGGATGTGTTTCCGGAAGACTTGTCTGGCGTGCCGCCTGATAGACAAGTTGAATTTCGAATCGATCTGATCCCTGGAGCGGCGCCGGTAGCTCGTTCTCCTTATCGCCTCGCCCCAACCGAGATGAAGGAAATGATGACACAACTTCAAGAGTTGTTGGACAAGGGCTTCATTCGGCCGAGTTCATCACCATGGGGAGCTCCGGTACTGTTTGTAAAGAAGAAAGATGGCACGATGAGGATGTGCATAGATTACCGGGAACTGAACAAGTTGACGATTAAGAACAAGTATCCTCTGCCAAGGATAGACGACTTGTTTGATCAGTTACATGGGGCTAGTGTATTTTCTAAGATTGATCTGAGATCGGGATATCATCAATTGAAAGTAAGAGAAGAAGATGTACCGAAGACAGCATTCAGGACTCGGTATGGGCATTACGAGTTCCTGGTCATGCCTTTCGGATTAACTAATGCCCCAGCAGTGTTTATGGATTTAATGAATAGAGTTTGCAGACCTATGTTGGATAAATCGGTAATTGTATTTATTGATGATATTCTAGTATACTTTAAGTCTGAAGTCGAACATGCTGAACATCTGAGAGAACTGTTGGAATTGCTAAGGAAGGAAAGGTTGTACGCCAAGTTCTCAAAGTGCGAGTTTTGGCTACAACAGATACAGTTTCTAGGGCATGTGATTTCTGGAGCTGGGATTTCGGTAGATCCAGCTAAGGTAGAAGCGATAAAGAACTGGGAGCCGCCTCAATCAGCTACCGAAGTTAGAAGTTTTCTGGGGTTGGCAGGATATTATCGGAGATTTATCAAAGATTTTTCAAAGATTGCAGTTCCTTTGACTGCTTTAACGAAGAAGAATACGCCTTTTGTTTGGGAGACCGTGCAGCAAGAGGCGTTTGATGTTTTGAAGAAGACTTTGAGTGAAGCACCGATACTTGCTTTACCGGAAGGTAATGACGACTTTGTGGTTTATACTGATGCTTTGAGGTTGGGATTAGGCGCTGTACTGATGCAGCGAGAAAAAGTTATAGCATACGCCTCGAGACAGCTTAAGCAACACGAAAAGAATTACTCAACTCATGATCTTGAGTTGACTGCGGTAACATTTGCTTTGAAATTATGGAGGCACTACTTGTACGGTACTAAGTGTCAACTTTACACGGACCATAAGAGCTTGAAGTATATTTTTAGCCAGAAGGAACTTAATATGAGACAACGTAGGTCTATGGAGCTTATTAAAGACTACGATTGTGAGATACTTTATCATCCCGGGAAGGCTAATGTAGTAGCCGATGCCTTGAGCCGGAAAGCTTATGCTAAGGATTTCTGTTATATGATGACGTCTACAATGCTGACCTCCACGATAATTGGTGATGTCAAGGTTGCTCAAGAAGAAGCCTTGAAAGATGAGAATATTGGTGCTGAAGATATTAGAGTACAAGTTAAGAACATGGAAACAAGTGAATCGGGACTGAAAGGGATATACGGGAGGATATGGGTGCCGAAGTTTGGTGGAATGAGACAAGTAATTATCGAAGAAGCACACCAGTCTAGGTTTTGTGTACATCCCGGGAGCACAAAGATGTACAATGACTTAAAGGCAGACTTTTGGTGGCCGGGATTGAAGAAGGACATAGGGCAATATGTAGAAAGATGCCGAACTTGTCGGTTGGTAAAGGCCGAACATCAGCAACCGTACGGCAGTATGCAACCGCTTCCTATTCCGGAATGGAAGTGGGAGCATATTACTATGGATTTTGTTACAAAGCTGCCGAAGACTAAGCGCGACAGCATGATGCAGTTTGGGTAATCGTGGATCGGTTAACTAAGTCGGCTCACTTCATATCGATTCGCGAAAGTTATTCATTGGAGAAGTTAGCTCAGATCTATATGGATGAGATCGTTTCTAGGCATGGAGTGCCTAAGTCCATAGTGTCGGATAGAGATAGCCGATTTACTTCAAACTTTTGGTCGGCACTACAAGAAGGGTTAGTGACGAGAATAGCAATGAGTACAGCCTATCGTCCGCAAACCGATGGCCAGAGCGAACGAACAATTCTCACGTTGGAAGATATGATGAGATCATGTATACTGGATCTCGGTGGCAATTGGGATGATCATTTGCCACTGATAGAGTTTTCGTACAATAATAGCTATCATGCGACAATAAAGAAGGCACCGTTCGAGGCACTGTATGGAAGGAAATGTAGGACTCCTACATGTTGGAGAGAAACGGGTGAAACACCGATTGCTGGGCCGGCGTTACTTCAAGAAACAAATGAAAAGATACAATTGATCAGGCAAAACATGAAGGCGGCCCAGGATCGTCAGAAAAGTTACTATGATCGGAGGCACAAACCGATCAATTTTGAAGTGAATGACTGGGTCTACTTGAAAGTATCACCCATGAGGGGTGTTACTCGTTTTGTTAAAAGGGGCAAGTTGGCTCCGAGATTCGTCGGACCCTTTAAGATTGTTGAAAAAGTTGGAAATCAGTCTTATCAGTTAGAATTGCCTGAAGGGATGTCGGGCATACATCCAGTATTTCACATTGGGAATCTCCGAAAATCGTTTAACACTGGAAATGAGGATTGGGCAGCTCACACAGAGCTGCAAGTGGATGAAAGGCTTCGATATGTGGAGGAGCCGGAATGTGTATTGGATACTAAGATAAAGAAGTTGAGGAGCAAAAAGATAGAAATGGTGCTTATACGTTGGAAGCATCATAAAGGAGCAAATCATACATGGGAAACTAAGTCAGAAATGTTAAGAAAGTATCCGAAACTGTTTGAATCCGAGTAACTTCGAGGACGAAGTTGAGCGTGGTGGAGCCCATGTTGTAACATCCTCGGATTTATTTTAATGTATTTTGGTTAATTAAGTGGAAAATATATATTTAAGTTAAAATTGAGCAATTATTATGTATTTGGGTTATTTAGAAGTTTGTTGCTATTTTTAAGAGAAACTGAACACGGAATCATTTTTATGGAGTATTATGAATTTAAAAGTTATTAATGATAATTTTATGAATAAATCAGTATTTTAAGGAACCAGTTAGGTCAAGGGGTGAAATGTGCAAAAATGATGAAAATGGAATAAATAAGGCAAAAGACTTCATTTTCATGGTTTCACTCTCTCACTACACTCTCTCTCTAGAAATTTCCTCTCTACATCTCTCTAAGTTATCTCACAAACCGACCGTCAGATTATCGAGAATTATACGTCAACGGAAAGGTATCGAGGAGTACAACAACAATCTACAAACGGATTTCTAATTTCGTACGAATTAAGGTAAGAATCGACTCTTTTAAGTTTTAAGTTTCGGTTTTGAAGAAAATAGAATTTCGAATCTGTCATTTTATGTAAATTGGAGCTTGTTTTGCTTGAAATATTGCAAGATTATGTTAGTATATGCATAATAGAATCGAATCTAGGAATCATACATGATATATATCAGTGATTTTAGGCCTTAGAATGATGGATTTAAGCTGTAATGATGAACAGACTCGAATATACCAAGAACAGAGTCGAAATGCAAGAACAAACTCGAGTTTGGTGCTAGATTCGAGTGTGTTTTCGAATCTAACACTAGATTCGAAGCACGGGGTTCGAATCTACCCATAGATTCGAAGAAGGGGTTCGAATCTAGCATATGGTTCGAATCTGATCATCAGATTTGATGATGGGTTCGAATCTAACCCATTAAATTCGAGTTTAATGCCTAAAATTGAGAATGCTACTCTCTAAACTCGTGTATTTTGAATGAAACTCATATACAACACATAAAATGATATAAAATATGCAAAGGACAAGATGTAAACTTGAAATGGGTTCAAACTTAGTTATGGTATGAATTTGGACATGTACCCGAAATGGGGGAAAATATCGCCAAACTTACGAAACTTGATTTTATGATTTAAACGGTTATTGATACGAAGTATTGTTGTAATTAATATAACAGGTCCCTTGTGGTGTTATTTAACCCACAGTGGGGTACTTGGCGGATCCGGTTGAAAGCCCGAAGAGAAATAAAATTGGTTGAAGATTAATTACGCACCCACTGTGAGTACATATGATTTCGCATGTTTATATCTGCTTTATGATTGCTTTTGCTTACTGAGACATGTTGCTTCATTATTCGTTTGGAATTCTACTAACTTGCGTAAATTTGGATGCACATTCTTATTTGATGCATGTCCGTTCGTTTGTTGTGCATCTATGATGGACCTGCGGGTCGCATCTGTTACTATGATGTTACTGCTCTATAAGACGCTGGAGCTGATCCCTCCAGGTCCGTAGGCAGTATGTCATCCCCGATGTTATGTTGGTCTCAGTAGTGTATTTTAAAAGACGAGTTGCGGGCTCGTAGAGCGACGGCTCTTGTGTGGTCGTACTTTGTGTACGTGGAGAGTGCACGACGTGCGTCGTCGGTGCTACTCTTGTAGGCATCATAAGGATTTATAAAATGCGTAAATCTGTGTATTCACTAAGCATTCGCTTACCCCTCAGTTGACTTTATTTTACAGGAAAGGGAAAGTCTACGGCCGGACCTTCTAGTTAGGTCGTTTGGAAGATTTGGGAGACTCATCACTATTTCATCGGTAATTTATGTTATGAGACAATGTTGTAATATTCTGGATGATTATAATAATTGTATGGGTGTGTAGACTTAGACTTGGTACCTTATAGCACCGTAGGGTGTTGAAAGCTTGTTGCACTACTTTATTTATGTTTTTAATGCTTCCGCACTTAATTTAGGTTATCAGATCATTATGTTATTGCATGTTGATGATTAATCCTGGGTGTATTGTAATTGGTGGTTGTTGTGGCAAGGGTGTCACACGAGATGGTATCAGAGCAGTCGTTTGAGATTCAAGTGTCCGTGAGGTCTTGATCTCAAACATTAGGTAATGATAAGTAGTGGTTTAAGTAATGATCTGAACTAAGATAGGTTATGATCTAGTAATTATAAGAGATTGACTATCATACGGGACGAATAAGTGGTGTCTTTAAACTGAAGACATGTTACTAAACAAGTTATATGTTTATATTTTCAGAACATGTCTGGAGGAATGACACCTGAAGAAGCAAGAGAGATGATGCTAGCCATGATGGCTGAGCAGAACAAAATGATACAAGATCAGTTTCGGGCTCGAGATGAGGCCGATGTTAAGAGAAGAGAGGATAAGAGAAAGAACAAGGAGAAGGAAGGGGGTAACAACGAGGAACGAGATGACAACATTGGGTCGTCTAACAAGCCCAAGGGTTGTCGTTTCAAGGACTTCAAAGGAAATGGGGCCGTGGAGGTTAATGGACTAGGAGATGCTGTTGCCGCACTGGAATGGATAACAGCAACTGAACGAACATTCCGAATCAGCGACTGTGCTGAGAAGGACATGGTTCGTTATGCAACTGCTATGTTCACGAATGATGCAATCATGTTGTGGAACGCAATGGTGAATGCGTTGACATTGGAAAAGGTTTCTGATATGACTTGGGCTGAGTTCAAGGACCTGTTCACTCAGCAGTACTGTCCGGTTGATGAGCGCCGGAGGTTGGAAGCAAAGTTTATGGCACTGGTACAGGGGACTAAGACGGTGTCCCAATATGCTGTAGAATTCACGAGGCTGAGCCTGTTTGCGCCTCATCAGGTGGATACTGAGGAAAGGAAGGTGACCAGGTTCGAGGCTCGTCTGGATATTGAAATAAGGAGGGTTATGAGCAACGTTCGATACCCTACATTTGCTGGCTTACTTGAGGCTGCCAGAAATGTAGAGCAGATTTTGATTATGTCGGGTTATTCGATTGGGTCTACTGTTGCTGCTACTAACCCAACACAGCCGTCACCGCCGAAGCGCCAACGCGAGGGAGGATATTCTGGTTCTTCCCGGTCTTCACAGTACTCACCTCAGCAATCGTATCGTCGACCATCTGGTTTTTCCGATCGTGGTCGTGCTCGTGCCTACTCCATCAACACCGAGCCGCGATATTGTAATAGATGTCACTTGGAGCACTTCGGCAAGTGCACCAATGGACGTGCTTGTTTTTGTTGTGGTGAGTTGGGCCATTATCAGAATGATTGCCCCAGGAAGGGAGATTTTTGCCATAAGTGTGGTGTATTGGGACACTACAGTAGGAATTGCAGAAAGTACGATCCAGCTGCTGCTGCTCCATCTACAACACGGTCTTCGGGAGGTTCAAGCGGTGGATCAGTTAACCGAGGTCGGGGTCAGTCTCAAAGGGCACCTGCTCGTGCTTTTCAGATAACTGCAGAGGAGGCAAGGGAAAACCCGGAGGTCGTCACGGGTACGTTTATAGTTAACTCTATGCCTGCACGAGTTTTATTTGATTCGGGTGCCAATAGATGAATTGATTATCTGTATATAACCTAGGTTTATGAAATTACTTGATTAATTTCAACCTACGTTTTATTTTATTATGGGAAAATGGCGTCAAATAGTTGTGTACTTTTGAGTTTGTACTCATTTATGTAGTGTACTTTTTTTTGTGCACATTTGGTAGTCAAACTTTCAAAAAGATATATATGTAATAAGGAATTTTGCAAGGATATATGCGTAATATTAAAAGTTTACAAAGATTAATATGAATTCTCCCATTCTTCTATGTCATAAAATATGTCTACATAAATATCATAACTGGTTGGTATCGATTTTCAGGTAACCCAACTACTTAATTGAAACACTTTTAAAAGTTTGACTACTAAATGTGCACAAAAAAAGTACACAACATAAATGTTTACAAACTTAAAAGTACATAGCTATTTGATGCCATTTTTCTTGAAAAAACTGTCCACGTAAGCATGGTGACTGGTTGTTGCCGGTTTCCAAGTCACCCAACTACCTAATTGAAACATTTTTGAAAGTTTGACTACCAAATGTGCACAAAAAAAAGTACACTACATAAATGAGTACAAACTCAAAAGTACACAACTATTTGACGCCATTTTCCCTTTTATTATTCATGGAATTTCATGTAATGGAAATGAATTGGTTATCTATATATAACCTAGGTTGATGAAATTACTTGATTAATTTCAACCTAAATTTTATTTTATTATTCATGTAATTTCATGGAATGGAAATGAATTGGGTATCTGTATATAACCTAGGTTTATGAAATTACTTGATTAATTTCAACCTAAATTTTATTTTATTATTCATGTTCATGGAATAGAAATGAATTGATTATCTGTATAAAACTAGGTTTATGAAATAACTTGATTAATTTCAACCTAAGTTTTATTTTCTTATTCATAGAATTTCATGGAATAGAAAGAATTGATTATTTGTATATAACCTAGGTTTATAAAATTACTTGATTAATTTCAATCTAAGTTTTATTTTGTCATTCATGTATTTCCAAGGAATGGAAATGAATTGATTATCGGTATATAGTCTAGGTTTATAAAATTACTTGATTAATTTCAACCAAAGTTTTATTTTATTATTCATAAAATGGAATTGAATGGAAATGTATTGATTATCTTTATTAACCTAGGTTTTTGAAATTACTTGATTAATTTCAACCTAAGTTTTATTTTATTATTCATGTAATGAAATGGAATGGAAATGAATTGATTATCTGTATATAACCTAGGTTTATTAAACTAGTTGATTAATATCAACCTAAGTTATAATTTATTATTCATGTAATGGTATGGAATGGAAATGAATAGATTATCTGTATATATCCTAGATTTATGAAATTACTTGATTAATTTCAACCTGTGTTTTATTTTATTATTCATGGAATATCATGGAATAGAAATGAATTGTTTATCTGTATATAACCTTGGTTTAATTTATGAAATTACTTGATTAATGTCAACCTAAACTTTATTTTATTATTTATGTAATTTCATGGAATAAAATTGAATTGATTATCTGTATATAACCTAGGTTTATGAAATTACTTGATTAATTTCAACCTAAGTTTTATTTTCTTATTCATGTAATTTCATGGAATGGAAAGATTTGATTATCTGTATATAACCTTGGTTTGTAAAATTACTTGATTAATTTCAACCTAAGTTTTATTTTGTTATTAATGTAATTCTAAGGAATGGAAATGAATTGATTGTCGGTACATAACCTAGGTTTATGAAATTACTTGATTAATTTCAACCTAAGTTTTATTTTATTATTCAAAAAATGGAATGGAATGGAAATGTATCGATTATCTGTATATAACCTAGGCTTATGAAGTTACTTGATTAGTTTAAACGTATGTTTTATTTTATTATTCATGTAATGGAATGGAATGAAAATGAATTGATTATCTGTATATAACCTAGGTTTATGAAACTAGTTGATTAATATCAACCTAAGTTTTAATTTATTATTCATGTAATCGTATGGAATGGAAATGAATTGATTATCTGTATATAACCTAGGTTTATGAAATTACTTGATTAATTTCAACCTACGTTTTATTTTATTATTCATGGAATTTCATGTAATGGAAATGAATTGGTTATCTATATATAACCTAGGTTGATGAAATTACTTGATTAATTTCAACCTAAATTTTATTTTATTATTCATGTAATTTCATGGAATGGAAATGAATTGGGAATCAGTATATAACCTAGCTTTAAGAAATTACTTGATTAATTTCAATCTAAGTTTTATTTTGTCATTCATGTATTTCCAAGGAATGGAAATGAATTGATTATCGGTATATAGTCTAGGGTTATAAAATTACTTGATTAATTTCAACCAAAGTTTTATTTTATTATTCATAAAATGGAATTGAATGGAAATGTATTGATTATCTTTATTAACCTAGGTTTATGAAATTACTTGATTAATTTCAACCTAAGTTTTATTTTATTATTCATGTAATGAAATGGAATGGAAATGAATTGATTATCTGTATATAACCTAGGTTTATTAAACTAGTTGATTAATATCAACATAAGTTATAATTTATTATTCATGTAATGGTATGGAATGGAAATGAATAGATTATCTGTATATATCCTAGATTTATGAAATTACTTGATTAATTTCAACCTGTGTTTTATTTTATTATTCATGGAATATCATGGAATGGAAATGAATTGTTTATCTGTATATAACCTTGGTTTAATTTATGAAATTACTTGATTAATGTCAACCTAAACTTTATTTTATTATTTATGTAATTTCATGGAATAAAATTGAATTGATTATCTGTATATAACCTAGGTTTATGAAATTACTTGATTAATTTCAACCTAAGTTTTATTTTCTTATTCATGTAATTTCATGGAATGGAAAGATTTGATTATCTGTATATAACCTTGGTTTGTAAAATTACTTGATTAATTTCAACCTAAGTTTTATTTTGTTATTAATGTAATTCTAAGGAATGGAAATGAATTGATTGTCGGTACATAACCTAGGTTTATGAAATTACTTGATTAATTTCAACCTAAGTTTTATTTTATTATTCAAAAAATGGAATGGAATGGAAATGTATCGATTATCTGTATATAACCTAGGCTTATGAAGTTACTTGATTAGTTTAAACGTATGTTTTATTTTATTATACATGTAATGGAATGGAATGAAAAAAGAATTGATTATCTGTATATAACCTAGGTTTATGAAACTAGTTGATTAATATCAACCTAAGTTTTAATTTATTATTCATGTAATCGTATGGAATGGAAATGAATTGATTATCTGTATATAACCTAGGTTTATGAAATTACTTGATTAATTTCAACCTACGTTTTATTTTATTATTCATGGAATTTCATGTAATGGAAATGAATTGGTTATCTATATATAACCTAGGTTGATGAAATTACTTGATTAATTTCAACCTAAATTTTATTTTATTATTCATGTAATTTCATGGAATGGAAATGAATTGGGAATCAGTATATAACCTAGCTTTATGAAATTACTTGATTAATTTCAACCTACGTTTTATTTTATTATTCATGGAATTTCATGTAATGGAAATGAATTGGTTATCTGTATATAACCTAGGTTGATGAAATTACTTGATTAATTTCAACCTAAATTTTATTTTATTATTCATGTAATTTCATGGAATAGAAATGAATTGTTATTTGTATATAACCTAGGTTTATGAAATTAGTTGATTAATTTCAACCTAAGTTTTAATTTATTATTTATGTAATGGAATGGAATGAAAATGAATTGGTTATCTGTATATAACCTAGGTTTATGAAATTACCTGATTAATTTCAATGTAAATTTTATTTTATTATTCATGTAATTTCATGGAATAGAAATGAATTGATTATCTATATATATCCTAGGTTTATGAAATTAGTTGATTAATTTCAACCTAAGTTTTAATTTGTTATTCATGTAATGGAAAGGAATGAAAATGAATTGATTATCTGTATATAACCTAGGTTTATGAAATTACTTAATTAATTTCAACCTATGTTTTATTTTATTATTCATGTAATTTCATGGAATGGAAATGAATTGGGTATCTGTATATAACATAGGTTTATGAAATTACTTGATTAATTTCAACCTAAATTTTATTTTATTATTCATGTAATTTCATGGAATGGAAATGAATTGATTATCTGTATATAACTAGGTTTATGAAATTACTTGATCAATTTCAACCTAAGTTTTATTTTCTTATTCATATAATTTCATGGATTAGAAAGAATTGATTATTTATATATAACCTAGGTTTATAAAATTAGTTGATTAATTTCAACCTAAGTTTTATTTTGTCATTCATCTAATTTCATGGAATGGAAAGAATTGATTATCCGTATATAACCTAGGTTTATGAAATTAGTTGATTAATTTCAACCTAAGTTTTAATTTATT
Source organism: Centrapalus pauciflorus (assembly GCA_020465985.1). Lineage (NCBI taxonomy): Eukaryota > Viridiplantae > Streptophyta > Magnoliopsida > Asterales > Asteraceae > Centrapalus > Centrapalus pauciflorus. The sequence continues at coordinate 318 of JAANYP010006265.1, read as the reverse complement.
ATTCATGTAATGGAACGGAATGGAAATGAATTGGTTATCTGTATATAACCTAGGTTTATGAAATTACTTTATTAATTTCTACCTAAGTTTTCTTTTCTTATTCATATAAATTCATGGAATAGAAAGAATTGATTATTTGTATATAACCTAGGTTTATAAAATTACTTGATTAATTTCAACCAAAGTTTTATTTTGTCATTCATGTAATTCCAAGGAATGGAAATGAATTGATTATCGGTATATAACCTAGGTTTATGAACTTGATTAATTTCAACCTAAGTTTTATTTTATTATTCATAAAATGGAATTGAATGGAAA
>JAANYP010006264.1:0-29813 GCA_020465985.1 Centrapalus pauciflorus | reverse complement strand
TTGATTATGCCATATGGGAAGCTGTTGAATTCCCTCCTGCAGTTGATCCAGAACTTGATGCTGAGGGAAAACCAGTCAAAACTCCTCCAAAAACTGAACTTGAAAGGAAGGCTAGAATGAATGAAGTGAAAGCACTCACATTATTACAAATAGCCATTCCTAATGCTTATCAACATCAGTTTAAAAAAATTTATACTGCTCACTCTCTTTGGAATGCCTTAGAGAAGAGGTTTGCTGGTAATGCAAGTACCAAGAGAAATTAAAAAAACCTCTTGAAACAGCAGTATGAAAACTTTTCTGGTGGCAAGAATGAAAACCTCACTCAAATCTTTGACAGGTTCAACAAACTGATAAGTGAACTGGAAAGTGCAAAGGTCAATCTGGATCAAGATGAAGTCAACAGAAAATTTCTCAGATCTCTTGGAGAAGAATGGACAGTCTATGCTGCACAGTGGAGAACAAAAGACACACTTGATGAGATAGAATTGGATGATCTGTACAATAGTCTAAGAGTGTTTGAGACTGAAATTGATGCTAAAAAGAAATCCTTTTCTTATAATCACAATACTGCTCTCCTGTCCTCTGAAAAATCTAATAACTGTGATTCTTTTTCAGTTGGTGATGGAAGTTCTGCTGAAACTCATTATGAAGCTTTTGTTGCCAATGATGGATTATTTGCTCTAAATGTTGAAGACTTGGAACAAATCCATCCTGATGATCTTGAAGAGATGGATTTAAAGTGGCAAGATGCAATGCTGACCATGAGAGCCAAAAGATTCCTGAAAAGAACTGGAAGGACCAACTTTCAAGCCAAAACAGAAGGCAAACCATCTTTTGATAAATCAAAAGTGGAATGCTATAAATGCCATAAGCTTGGTCACTTTGCCAGAGAATGTAGATCTCAAGGTCAACAGCCATCAAGGACTTCACAGCCCATCCAAGCTTCATCATCAACAGCACTTGTTTCTCAAGAAGACAATGTGTTTGACTGGAGTGATCAGACAGAGGAAGAATTCCAAAATCAAGCACTTATGGCAGAAACATCAAATGTCTCCTCCACTGAACTACCATCTGAGGTAAATTCTAAACTCTGCTCTCAATCATGCAAAAATATGGTTAAAAAGTACAGAGATCATAATGAGAGCATGTGCAAAACTCTAGCTAAGATGGAAGAAAGGAGATATGAATATATGCAAGCCATAGAAGATCTGAAAAAACAGATCAATGATTATAAGGATAATGAGATTCAAATGGGGTATGATAGAAACTATCATGAATGGGAGAAAAAGGAACTCAATAAGAAAATAGAATCTCTGAATAAAAAGGTAGAAGAAACTGAACAGAAGGTGTTAGAGGCTAATGAGAAACTGAAATCTGTTAACATAGATTTAGGTAACTTCAAGTTAGCAAATCAAAAGCTAGAACACCTAATGGAAGTTTAATTCAAAGATAGAGTCAAATCTCAGGTCAATCCCAAAGAAGGAATAGGATACAGAGCTACTCCACCTCCATATAATAACAAGTACATTCATCCAATGAGTGAAGTTGCTGATAGACTTGTTAATGAACCACTAGATGAGTCTATGACTATTGTAGATCCTATCCTTGATAGCAGTCCTGAACCAAAGGAAGATAAGAGTCAAAATAGAGACTGTGACACAAAGAGTGCACCCATAGAAGTCCAAGTTCCCAGTAAGAAAGGAAAAGAGAAGATGAGTGTATGCAATGCTACTCCACAAGTTTCTGTACATTCTAACTGTAACACTGCATCTTCATCAAAAGGAACTAAAAGAGGTAAAACTGTTTCTATCTGCACATGCCAAAAGCATGGTGTTCAAAAGTTTCCTAAACAACAGCAGGTAAGAGGGAACCAGAGAAACAAGAACCAGAAATTGACAGAAAAGTCTGGTGTTCCAATTCAAACTGTCAAAAGATGCTTTCACTGTGGAAGGAAGAATCACTTAGCTAAGGATTGTTTTTACAAACCAGCTGTTGCAAAACAGACTGTGCATCACACAAAATCAAATCCTAAACAGGCAAAGCACTCAAAAGTGAAAACTTCCACAACAGCTCCAAAGAGAACAGTTGATCACAGATTCTCAAAAGTTAATAAAAAACAGTCCACACATCAAAAACAAGTTTTGGCAAAGCCTAAATCAAGTTTTAAACAAATATGGTGTGTCAAGGACAAATCTGTTGCTCAAACTGCTAATGCAAAAGATCAGACTGCTAAGTCAAAATCTGATGCTGTTAGTGCAAAAACTGAAACTGTTAGCACTACAAACACAGCTCAAGCTGCTGGGCATCAAACTGGAGCTGCTAGTGAATCATCTGAGACTGTCAGAAGAAAAGATGATCAAAATAGTTGGATACCTCATATTATCACTAAATACTCTCCAAAGACTCCATCAGTAGATCTCACCAAATATAAGAAGTCAAAAACAGTTTTTAGTTATGTCAATGTACAAGGCCAACCCAAAACCAATTTGGTTTGGGTTTACTCCACTACTAACTAAGCTGTTATTTGTGCAGGGCAACCACAGGTCTCCTCATAGGACAAGATGGCATCTGGACAGTGGATGCTCTAGGCACATGACAGGCAATTCTGAATGCTTGTCAAATTTCAAAGGCTTTGATGGAGGTTTTGTCGCATTTGGAGGCAATTCAAAAGGAGGTAAGGTTACAGGTAAAGGTACTGTAAATGCAGGCAACATGACATTCCATGATGTTTTGTATGTTGAACAGCTTAAGTACAATTTATTGAGTGTCTCTCAAATCTGTGACAAACAAAACATTGTTCTGTTCACAGATTCTGAGTGCATTGTTCTTTCAAAGGATTTCAAAATTCCTGAAAATCTTGTTTTACTTAGAACACCAAGAAAGGACAATGTTTACTGCCTAGACACAGCTCTTTTGACTAAATCAAATACTTTAAGCTGTTTAATATCCAAAGCATCATCAAATGAGTCTGCTCTTTGGCATAGAAGGATGTGTCACATGAACTTCAAGTCCATGAATGAGTTAGTTAAAAAGAATCTGGTAAGAGGTTTACCACAAAAGGAGTTCATTTGTGATGATCATTGTGTAGCATGTCTTAAAGGTAAGCAACACAAAACTTCTCATAAGGCCAAAGAAGTAAATTCAATCTCATCTGTTCTTCAGCTGTTACATATGGATCTATTTGGTCCAACATCTGTTTTGAGTTTGAATAAAAGGGCATACTGTTTAGTCATTGTTGATGATTTCACCAGATTTACTTGGGTTTACTTTCTTAGGTCCAAAGATGAAACTGCTGAGCTTGTTAAGTCTTTTATCCTTAAGATAGAAAACCAATCCAATTCCAAAGTTAAGGTGATAAGATCAGACAATGGAACTGAATTTAAAAATCAAATTCTAAACAGTTTCTGTGAGTCCAAAGGTATTGCTAGACAATATAGTGCACCAAGAACACCACAGCAAAATGGTGTAGCTGAAAGAAAGAATAGAACATTAATTGAGGCTGCTAGAACAATGTTAGCTGATTCCAATCTGCCTATGACTTTCTGGGCAGAAGCTGTTAATACAGCCTGTTATGTTCTAAATAGGGTTCAAGTAGTTCAATCACAAGGGAAAACTCCCTATGAGCTATTCCACAACAGAAGTCCCCTAATAGCTTTCTTCAAGCCTTTTGGATGCCCATGTACTATTCTTCACACTAAGACTCACTTAGGGAAGTTTGAGAGTAAGGCTGAAGAAGGATTTTTTGTAGGATACTCAACTCAAAGTAAAGCCTATAGAGTATACAACAGTGTGTCTAAAACAATTGAAGAAAGTGCCAATGTTGAATTTAATGAAAATACTGCTAACATCAAAGGCACTGGTCCTGATTGGTTATTTGATTTAGATTCACTAACAAATTCTCTGAGCTTTGCTGAGTTTACTGCAGAAGCTGATGCATACAGGGTTGAAGCTGCTAACACAAATTCTCATGCTGCCAATACAATTTCTCATGCTGTTGGCACAAAGTTTCAGACTGCTGCAGATTCAACAAGTTGGGATGATTTCACCACTCTACCACTTCTGTCATGTGATCCTCCAGGGATCCTGAGCACTCAACATGATGCAAATCCAGACACTGAAGTGTCATTCCCAAGTCCTGACAGCACAGCTCAAACACAAAAGGAAACAGCTCCAGTTTCTAGGCTAGCAGTCCCAACAGCTTCTCAAGCTGTTAGCCTAGAAACTCAAGCTGTTCCACAAACTGAACCATTCACTGGTTCTGATGGAGATGACACAAACCTTGGAACGTCCTTCCAAACAGAGAGAGAGCCCACACTAAGAGTTCATAAGTATCATCCTCTCAATAAAATACTGGGTGATCCAAGCACTCCTGTTCAAACAAGGAAGATGGTTCACAATGAGACTGCTGCTGCTGAACAAGCAGTTCCAGAATTCAACCTAGCTGCTTTTGAACATGCCTGCTTCATGTCTCAACTAGAACCTAAAAAGGCATCAGAAGCACTAAAAGATTCATCCTGGATTGAAGCTATGCAAGAAGAGCTTTTACAGTTTAAAATTCAGAATGTATGGACTCTGGTGGATCTTCCTAAAGGTAAGAGAGCAATAGGTACAAGATGGGTGTTCAGAAACAAGAAGGATGAGAGAGGGATAGTCATCAAAAACAAAGCAAGACTAGTAGCACAAGGGTACACTCAAGAAGAGGGAATAGATTATGATGATGTCTTTGCTCCAGTAGCAAGAATTGAAGCCATCAGACTATTTCTAGCATATGCAAGTTTCAAAGGCTTTAAAGTGTATCAAATGGATGTTAAGTCTGCTTTCTTGTATGGGAAAATTGAAGAAGAAGTATATGTGTGTCAACCTCCTGGTTTTGAAGACTACAAGTATCCAGACAAGGTGTACAAGCTAGACAAAGCTCTCTATGGTCTTCACCAAGCCCCCAGAGCATGGTATGACACACTGTCCTCATATCTTCTACAGAATGACTTCAAGAGAGGCACTTTGGACAAAACACTTTTCACTAAATCCATCAAGACTGAGATTCTTCTTGTCCAGATCTATGTTGATGACATCATCTTTGGCTCAACTAATGATAGGTTGTGCAAAGATTTTGAGGCCCTAATGCACAAAAAGTTTCAAATGAGTTCAATGGGGGAACTCACATTCTTTCTAGGGCTGCAGGTCAAACAGAAGCCTACTGGTCTATTCATAAGTCAATCAAAGTATGTCAAAGACATACTGGAAAAGTTTGGCTATCAAGACACAAAGGTGCAAGCACTCCAATGGATCCTCATAAACAGCTCCATACAGACAAAGATGGCATAGATGTGGACATTCATCTATACAGATCCCTTATAGGATCTCTCATGTATCTAACATCTTCTAGACCTGATATAATGTTTGCTGTCTGTGTGTGTGCCAGGTTTCAATGTTCACCAAAGGATTCTCACTTGGTTGCTGTTAAGAGAATCTTCAGATACCTTAAAGGCCAACCACATTTAGGCCTATGGTATCCCAAAGACTCTCCTTTTGAACTAACCGCCTATTCTGACAGTGACTATGGTGGTTGCAACATTGACAGAAAATCCACAACTGGTGGATGTCAATACTTAGGAGCAAGACTGGTCTCTTGGCAATGCAAGAAACAAACCACTGTCTCCACATCATCCACTGAAGCAGAATACGTAGCAGCTGCAAGCTGCTGCTCCCAGGTAATGTGGATTCAAAATCAGCTAAGAGACTATGGTATGAATTTCTTATCCACTCCTATTTATATTGACAATTCAAGTGTCATTAGCATTGTGCAAAACCCAGTGAAATTCCCAAAAACAAAGCATATAGAAATCAGATTTCACTTCATCAGAGATAGTAATGAAAAGAAGTTAATCCAAGTTACCAAAATACATACAGATGATCAGCTAGCTGATCTATTTACAAAACCTTTTGATGTAGGAAGGTTCACTTTCCTAATATCAAACATTGGTATGGTAAACATGGATTAATTGGTTTCTATTATTATCAACTCAATGTGCTAATTTAAGGGGGAGACACTGTTCTATTGAAAAGTTGCACAATTTTACACTAACAGCATGATTCTTTTCTCATGCTGCTAGTTCATTTTCTCGGACTGCTAGTTATTTTCACTTGATCTGTCAAAGTGTGCAGGGTATTTAGGTAATTTTCCAAGTGTGTGCGCGGGACCTAACCTTTTCGAAACCTTTAAAGGTCCCAGTTTCGTTCAGTTGTAACTACCAGTTACATATTCTTCTTCCACGGCCTTCTGTTTTCTCTCTGAACGATACACACACTCTTTTCAAACCCTAAACCCCAAACCGTCGTTTCTTGATCAATGGAGTTCGTAAAAGAACACAACTGCCTCCCATACACCCTGAAACACACTGACCTTCAACCGTTCCATGAGATGATGGACTTCCTCAGGCACTCCCATATCCACTATGCCCTCAATATTAACCCCACTATATACATATCTCATATTGAGCAATTCTGGAATCGTGCCTATGTTCAAACCATCAATGGAGTGCCTACCCTGTCTTCCACAATCGATGGTACTACCATCAATATCACTGAGGAGTCCATCAGAAGTCATCTGCATCTTCAAGATGCCACAGGTATAAAAGACCTATCTCTTACTGCTTTACACTTTGGTCTTCAAAATATTGGATATAGGGGTCCTGCTGATTCTTTTACTTTCTTGAAAGCACATTTTTCTCCTAAATGGAAATACCTTGTGCATATTATTCAGCAATGTTTAAGCCCCAAAAGAACTGGTTGGTCAGAATTTTCTTCAAATATTGCCACTGCCTTAGTGTGCTTTTCTACTGGCCAACAGTTCAATTTTTCAAATATGATCTTTCAAGGAATGTTAAGGCATCATTCCCTGAAGCATGGGAAATTTTTGATGTATCCTCGATTTTTGGCAAAAATAATTGCACACACCTGCACTACTTCTAATTTACATAAGAGGATACATGTTTCCCATAGGCACTCACTATCTTCAATCAAAAGGCTGATAAAGCCAAGTGCCAATTTTGTCAGCATTGATGCTCCATTGCCCTCTGCAATGATGAACATCATCACAAGAAACAGAGGAGAGGGGCCTGAGCAGACACAGCCTAACATTACTGCTTCAACCCCAGGACCCCAACCCACTCCTCATGATACACATATTCCCTCTGATCCTTTTGTACAGCCCAAACGCCCACTCAGATACTTATATAAAAGGAAAAGGGGACCAGGAGCTCCTTCCTCCTCCTCCCCTAGACAAGAGCCATATATCCCTGTGCAGGAGGATCCTTCTGCACAGAATATCCAAAGGGAACCAATTGAGGACACTCCCAACCTCAATCAGGAGGTGAACATCTCTTCTGAGACTGTTCATATGGGTTTTGTGGCTGGCACTACTGATGTCTCTGCACAAGGGGCACAGGACAGGGCCAACATCTCTAAGACCACACCCATGGCAACAGCATGTGTGCAAACACGAGCTGGAAGTCCCCAGTACCAAGAAAAGAGGGGCCCAGAGGTTTCTACTTCTGGTGTTAATGTCAGTGATAGACCACAAACACCCCTGGTGTTTTCTGATCTTGAGACTAGCCTGCAACTGATGCCCTTAACGGATCCAAAGCTGAAACCTGCTGTAACAATGTTGGAATACCAAATGTCCATCATTGCTGCACAGGGGGCACAAATTTATGCACTCAAACAGGCAGAAGCTGCTCACAATCAGAAACTGGCTAATCTACACAAAGGGTTTACTCTTTGTGGAAATAAGCTCATCAAACTAGAGCAATTGATTCAAACCCATGTGCCAAAGGTTGTAGGTCCTTCTGACCAAACCAATGCTTCCAAAAAGGGGGAGAATCAGGAAGTTCCTGAACCAGTCCAAGCAGCTCCAACACCAACAGTCCAAGCAGCATCAACAGCTCCATCTTCTAGGCTAGCAGTCCCAACAGCTTCTCAAGCTGTTAGCCTAGAAACTCAAGCTGCTTCTACAAGAGCAACTGGAGTTGTTATAAGAGAAGGTATTCAAGCTCCATCTACTTCAGTCCAACCTACATCTTCTGCTACAAAAGATAAGGGCAAGGGTATTCTGATTGAGTCTCCAAAGCACAAATTTTCTACCAAAGAAGCCCAGATTGCCTTTGATGCTGAGATTGCCAGAAAGTTAGCAGAAGAACAAGATCAGGCCTTAGACCAGCAAACCCATGCCCCAATGCAAGATGATGAAACCTTAGGAGATTACCTAAGAGGGTTTGTGGTCAAGCAAGGTGAAAGGAAGAGGAAGATGCCAACTGGGCATACCAAGGCTGAGAAGAGAAGATTCTTAATCAATTTTGCCGTTGCAGCAGATATTCCAAAGAAAATTGCTCAGTCTATGACTACTGAAAGGCTGCAGGAAATACATGATAAAGAAATGGAGAAAAGAAAGAAAACAAGAGTCTCTTCAGAAGTTCAGCCATTACCAAAAGTTCAACCGTCCCAATCAGTCCAACCATCAACGAAACCAGTTCACCCTGAAGCTGCCAATGCACCTGCTCCCACTGATCAACCCACTGTTTCTATTCCATCAACTGTTAAGAAGGTGATCTTTCAGCACCATTTGCAAAAGGCTATGGAGATAGAAAAGTTGATTGATCAACATGACTTCACAAAGCCAGAAATCAACTACTGGTTTGCTAAGTCATTGGATGAAAGGAATTTAAGGGTCAAGTTTGTGATAAGGAGAGAATCTGGACCAGAAGAAGAGTTTGATACATTCTGGCAGATGGTTCATAAGCTGACCAGGGATGAACTGATAAAGATGTACCACATAGGATTTGTTTCACAAGTAAGATCTGATCTTCCACAAGTAAAACAACTTATCAGAGATCTAAGTTCAGTTGCTGATCCTGAATTTGCAAGAAAAGAAGTAGAAGATGCTGAGAAGAAAGGGAAACAGATCAAGGAAGTTCATATTTTTGTCAAATCCAGAACTTACAGAATCACATTCAAAGATGGGTTTGGTATTTTCTTCAATCTCGAGTTTTATAATTTTTCAAAAGATATGCTGCTCCAAATAAAATCAGTTAGGATATCTTGTGATAAAGAAGAGATGAAGAGAGAATTTTTGAAGGCTGTAGATCAGAAGCTTGCACAGTTGTAAGTTTTTGAAAGCCTTGGTTTGTATATAACAGTTTACTTTTTCATTTCCTTATTTGTATAGAACTTAAAGTCTTGTATAAAGAATTTAAGTTAGGGGGAGATTGTTGGGAAATAGTTTAAGTATACTCAAGCTGTTAGTTTAGACTTCTCAGACTGTTAGTAGATTTTTATGTAAGTACAAAGTTCATGCTGCTAGTTGAAGAAACTCGAGCTGCCAGTGTAAAAGTTCAAGCTGCCAGAGCAAAACAACTCAAGCTGCTCAGTTCATGCTGCCAAGTCATTCAAGCTGCTCAACAGTTTCATAAACAGAATGTGCTGATTTTCAGGGAAGATATCTACACGAAGATTCCAGCATATCTACTATCAGAGAAGTCATAGTCCTTCAAGGAAACACGTCCATAAAGCAATATAAATAGACAGAATATTGTATAGAAGATATACGCATAGAGAGAGAAGTTTTCTGCATTTTTGAGTCTGTAATTGCTTTATTGTTTAAGTTTTCTTAAGCCTCTAAGGTTGTAAAACCCTAAGAACAGTCTGTGTTCTTCGTCTAATCAAAACAGATTAGAGGTGATTGTAATCAGTGAATTCAGCAATACAAACAGTCTTGATTACTTCTTATGTTTTATGCTTTATTGATTCTGAAAGTTTTTGTTAAAATAATTAAGTGTTATTCCGCAAACTTCTTAATTAAACTTTGATTCAAAGCAAGATTATTGATTTATACTCTGATAAATTCAAATCAGTTAATCTTGGTTATTCATAATTTTCATAATTTTCAGATCCTGACTAATGTCAAATCCTTTAATTGATCAAACTTGAATCAACCGTTCAATTTAATCATTTTGAAACAAAATAAATCTTTTATTATAACCAACTTTATCACTAAAATTGAAAATTGAATTTGCCGTTCAATTTAATACCAAAGTGATAACATCAAAGTGAAAAATGAATCAACCGTTCAATTTAATCAGTTTATAACAAAATTAAATCTATTATTATAACCAACTTTTATCACTGAAATTGAAAATTGAATCTGCCGTTCAATTTAACATCAAAGTGAAGAATGATTAACCGTTCATTCAAACACTTATAACCCGTACGAGAATAATAATGAATTTTATATTAAAATGAAAATTGAATCATCCGTTCAAAGCTTAAGAAAACAAAAGTGAATAATCGAATCTGCCATTCAAATTAAACACTTAATCAAGGCTATTTATTGCAAAAATTAAATCCGTCTCGAAACCAAAACTCGTTTGTAACGAAACCGAAATAATTAAATGAAATGGAAACACAACTGCTTAGAGACAAAACTCGTTTGAATCGAAACAATAATGTAATAGAAATTTTACTTCGAGACAAAACTTGTTTGAATCGAAGAAACAATTCTAAAATTCCTAATTTTATAACCAGTATCGTGGTTGTAAAAATCTGTTTTAAGATTGTAGGGATAGTGTGCCCGATACCAATTATAAAATATAAGAAATATATTACGAATTACAATTCAGAAATGAAATTACAATACACGAATTTAAATAAAATACGGAAATTAAAATTACAAGTAAAGGAAATAACAATACTGAAAATTAAATTACAATACGAAAAGAAGACTGAGTCTCATGTTAGACACGATTCCCTTAAAACAGATTCGAAGTCTGTTTCCCAGGGTACAACAGCCAAAGCAGCGTATACTGCCGGAGGTAACCAACTTGCCTGAAAAATCACGTGAATTGAAGGTGTTCTTCGTACTTGGAAGCAGCAACGTCTTGCCGTTAAAGTGCAAAAAGTTTCAAGAATGCAAAGTGTTTTCCAAGTCTTTCAAGTGTATCAAGTATGTTTTGGTGTTTGCATCTCCATCCCTTTTATGGAGATGAGTTGTAACAACAAATTAATTATATTCAATTGTAATAATAAAAAAAACCATTTGTTTTATTAATAATTAAATATAATAATTGTATTATTAAACCATGAGTTGTAACAACAAATTAATTATATTTAATTTTAATAAAAAACATTTTTTATTAATAATTTAATATAATAATTCTATCATTAAACCATTTCTGTAACGGCTCTAGAATTGTATAGATTCTTTCAAGACACGAATGCGGCTCACGCAAAAAAAAACCTTATACAAAGTTCGAGGCAGATGCGAGTGCACACAAGTTTAATGATTTGCTACTGTTTGGACCCAAGATTCGTCTTGGAGTAGCTTGTCATGCTTGTCAAGGCTCCTCCTTATAAACCACTCATGGTTTGGTCCATCTTCCTATGCGAGACAAGTTTTCACACTTTTAACTTGCATTTTCCCACATCAAACACCAATCTTTGAGTATCGATATCTCATTCATCTTAGCTCCGTTTTGGACGTTATTTATATCGTTGTAATCCTCTCTTCAAGGAGAATACACACCCACAAAATATTAATTATATATCTCACAATTATATATAATTATATTTGGTCCAAAAAACAAGGAAAATACACTTTTTCCTTTGAAAAATTTACACTTTTTTCCAACATCTTCTTGATTTATTCTTCTTTTATATTTCAAATATCAAGTTCGTTCTTTATCTTTAACACAAGTGTGTTTATTCTATTTTCTGAAATCGATTATTGTTTTTATTTTGTGATTTTTTATATTTGACAGTGATAATGATGAACATTATTGAAGGGACCATGCATGCTGTAAATATGTATTCCCGAATATATTTCAGCACCTTTGTATTCTTTATCAAATCCCAAGAAGAAACATGCTCAATAATTAGGAAATGATGAAGAAAAGACAATAAGAATGTTGAGAGCACAAGGAAAATGGCGGCTGCAGTATATTGATGAATATTCAACCGTGTGTTACATAAAGAAACCCTAGGAGCTATTATAGCTCCATTTAATTAACTATGGGGCATTGACACAAATGCCCCCTAGACTTTTACAAGGAAATAAATTACAAAGGAAACTAAATACAAGACTAAATACTAAGTAAATAATTATTACAAAATAACTCCATATGATCGAAATTAAATGTCTAACAATCTCCCCCTTTTCGATCATTTTGGAGGTCCTGGAACTCTGGCATGATCGGTAGATTCTCGGAGTCCAAGGATGACGTCAAAGCGTCTGGTCACTTGTCTCATATGTAGCCGTTCGTTCAGGAGGTCAATGCCGCTGAGGGTATCCTGAATCTCCTTCGGTGAGCATCTTTGTTCTGGATCTGGTTGAGCATCAAAATCTTGAACTTTCTGAGTAAGCGAGACTCGAACCAATCTGAGAGTACCGTCGGAGTAACAGGGAAGATCCTCAAACTGCATGAACCTTTTGTAGCCCTTCTCATTTACAAAAATAACACCCGGGTCTCCTGTGAGTATAACTCTGTAGGCCGGATGATGGGCTAGAAGAAAGCTATCTTGCTTAGGAGCTTTCAGACCCACTTTGACTAAGGCACTCTCAATTGCCATATGAAAATCTTTGAGGCACATCACAATTGAGCGACGATTCATGCATCGGACTAGTGCTGCAACTGCAGTCATGTGAGTCAAACGACCCTTGATTTTGTATTTCAACTTGTTGTGCAGAAGCTCGATGTCGTCGATGTTTACAAAATCAAGGTCGCTTTCATACAATTCTTGAACTGTTCCGTCTTCTCTGAGTACCTCGAAGGCCGGAGTGAACACTCTGGCCCTTTTGTACATGTGAATGTTATTGATCTTTATAATTTTGGATTTAGAACAATATTTGCTTTTATCTCTGTTTTCCCTTAGCATCATCTGATTATATTCTGCTTGAACGCATCGAGATGCATTGGTCATCACCATCAGAAGACGTCTACTGTAAGATCCCGACTTCTTTCTAAATACCATCTTGAATCTTTCTTCTAAGAAAGGATTCTGAAACTGTTCAGCCGGAAACTTCTGCAAGAATTCTTTTAACCCCTGGACCGGAGGTTCTTCTAGTTTGGCGGAGAAGCTTCAAGAAGTTTCAAGACTCGAGCCCTCCGGTCCTGAATCAATTCTTCTTTTGTTTCCGCATCCAGATTATGAACTTTTCCCCTTGAATACCAATTGATCCATGCTACGTCTGTCATGTCGTATATTGCGGTGACATCTTTTGTAGCAAAGCAGTCAACAGTTCGGGACCCTGAAGATTCGGCAATGTGAGCAGGCGGAGCTGATTGAGTTGGAAGGGTTGTTTGAACTGATGGGGTAGGTGTAACTGATGGGATTTCTTTTGGAGTGGGAGTGATTTGGATTGATGGAGTTTCTATGGGAGTAGGTGAAGGTGATTGGATGGTAGAAGTTATTTGTTCTTGTGGTGCATGGGTTGGGGAATCCAAAACTTTAATTAGGGAGGATGATTTTTGCGGAGATTGGGGTTCAGGCTCTGGTGTGAGAAAGATATAGTCGTTATCAGTATCAGAGTCTGAGTCAGACACTAATATGATTTCGACTTTTCCATATTGAGGTTCATATTTCACCATTGCTGACATAGGATCTAGAGGAGCTGGACCTTCAATTTGTAAAGGTTCATACTCTAGCATTAACGTCTCCGTAGCCTCATAAGTCTGATCCCCAGACCCCCGAATCTCTGTACCTTCGGTCCCTGCTCCCCCTACAAACAACATTGGGTCCTCAGACTGAATTTTCTGTCTTTTCTCCCCCTCATGGCGATCAGGGTCGTCCTGATCGTCATGTTTCCTTTTATGGGACTCAGCCTGAGGACGGCATTGTAGCTCAATTACTGCAGACTCAAGGCGGTCCATTCTGGAGTTCAGTTGCTCCTGGACTTGAAGAATAAGATGAGTAAGCGCATCAATTTTGTGTGAGAGCTCTGCGATTTGGTGCTGGACTGAATGGGATCCTGGTGGAGGCACATCTTCAGAAGTGACACCCTTACCCTTTATAAGTGAGAGAAGGGCGGTGTGACGTTCATCAGCAGCTTCCTTTTAGGCGTCCAGGTCAGCCCGGGTAATAACACCGGCAGCACGAAGAGCTGCCGTTAACATCTCCAAGTTTATGGGGAGATGGCCTGAAGTGGATGGCGTTGATGGAGGTACCTCAGGTCTTCCTTCCGTCATTTCTGGCTCCTGTATTGGATGCTCAGATCCGGAAGTTTGTGGAGCTGTCACGGAGGCAGCTCTTGGGGATGCCATAGAGGCATCGTGCGTTGTGTGTATGGGAGGGGATGGAATCGTGAATGAAAGAGGGGCGGTCACGTGGGGCGGAGTGTGACCTCGTTCAACACCGCCACTCTCCGAATGAGAGGGCGATGGCGTATGAGCAAAATCCCCGTGCAATGAAGTGGTTTCCCTTTGAGGGGATACCAAGTGAATGGTGGGGGTGATTTCGACCGTTGGACTGACGGTCTTTTGGTGGGTGGTCAGGCTGATAGGGCTTCGATCACCCTCAGATTGGATATCGATCGCTCGCACGACAGAGACGGTTCGTTCGGAATCCGCCGCATCTGCCGCCTCACCTCCTTCGCCATCACTTACAAACACATGCTCCCCCTCACCTATCCCCAAAGATTGTTTTACCTCCGCCTGATCTCCCTCATCCTCACTCATTCTGGCCTCACCTTCGGACTGGCTAGGCTCAGTCGGTTCTGTCTGAGACTCATTCGGATAAAACTCTCGAATATAGGCCCTAATCCTTTCCAAATCCCTTGCCTTTAGCATTAAAGACAACAGAATAGTCATTATAGGCACTGAAGGGGCCCCCTTTGGCAAAGTACGCTTCTGAATGGCCACTGTAGGGTAGACATCCGCCTCAGGGCGCTCGTCGATGTCTTCATCGTTGTCCATCGCATATTGGATGATCAGCTTCAAAAATCGTTGGAGAGGTATGTACTTTTGTCCTTTTTTGGTTCCTCTCTCCAAATGTACTCTTTTCAATTCCTCGAAGAGGAAAGCCGCATAATCAACATCGCGGTCAAAGGCAAAGCCGGTGAACATGGCTAAAACCTGAGAAGAGGCAGAGTGGTGGCCTGAGTGCTTTGCTGTGAAGCATTTGTTGATGACGTCAAAGAGAATCCGCCAATGAGATTGCAGATTCTTTGTTCGGAAATCGGAGGGTTTGGTGAGAGGGCCGTCGCCAAGGTTTGGATTTCGGCTAGCGTTTCTGGGATGGAAGGGATGAGATCAAACTGAAGGCGGGATGGTAAATAGGTTTCGGCGGGAAGGTGAAGTATATGGCGTATGGCGGCGATGATGATTTTGACTGGGACACAATCGATGGTGGTTGTGAAGAAGGGTTCGGCGTCGGGAACATATTGCAATCTGTTCCAAAATTGTTGCAGGTATATCTTGGGAACAACGATTGCGGTAGATAGGGCATAATATATGGGGTGGTGAAGGAGGATGTCGAAGGCGAGGGTATTTGGTTATTTGGTGAGAATGGAGACGTCGAGCTGCCAGTTATGTGGTATATACTCGACAAACTCGGCCTGGGGAAGGATGGATTGTTCGGGTAGTTGGGCTTTATTATTGGGAATGGGGGGATGGGGTAGGGTGAGAACAACAGCTGGTTCCAACATCCTGCAAAGGTGCATCAAAGTCAGAACACAAGACTTGATATGATATGACATTGAGATGAAGTCTAGATAAGTGTGAAATAGAAACTGCCTGATCTGTTTAAAGCATCGGGTCTTTATTAGTAGAATAAAATTCTACTAATAAAGTCCAAAGTCAATCGTTAAGAGACCAATGTTAGATCAGACGTTTTCACTCAAACACTGATCCTAACTCTGATCAATGGTGCACCAGAATGAAAATATTTTTCGATATTTTTGATTTATAGTGAAAATGCAAAAATGAGAAAATTTAAAAAAATATGCTAAGTGTTGGATTTCGGATGGTCCGAATTCGGATGAACAGTGTCACCGAATCCGGAACCGGCCGAAATCCGGATGATGCATGAAATGTGATGTTGGTGGTCGGAATTCAGATGATACATGATGATGGTCCGAATTCGAATGGGGACCGAAATGGGTGGAAGTGATGATGAGGATTTGGGGGACCGAATTCGGATGATACATGTTGATGGTCCGAATTCGGATGCTGGTGCGGATGAAATGTATGCAAAGGAAACAAAAGGACCTAATTCGGATGGAACACAAAATTCGGATAGGGACCGAATTCGGATCCCATCCGATTTCGGATGAACAGTACATAAAACACTTAGACTTAAATGAAATTTTGGAAATTTTGAAGGACCAAAATCGGATCAATAATGGTCCGAATTTGGTTTATGTATGTTGAAAAACTTGAAAATTAGTCTAAGTGAGACATCCGAATTCGGGTGTTGGTCCGAATTCGGACGTCCGAAATGCATGCAAGCAGTTAATGAGTTCATGCAAGTGTCAACGTGAACAGTTAAAATTGTGATAAAAAGGCATGTAATTAAATATCCTAGACTACAAACACATAGAGAACATTTTATCTAACTACAACAAAGTAAAAAGAATACATTAAACTACCTAAAAATAGCAAAAACCGAAAGTAAAAACTAATAAAATTTTGAAAATCAAACAAGCAAAATATGAAGTTAAATACTAAAATAAAGCTAGAAATATGTTACCTGATGATGCCAAAGGTGAACGAAGCAAGAAAAACGAAAGAAGATGGTGGTCCAAAAGCTTGGAGTCGGTTTTAATGGTGGCCGGCGGTGGGGGAAGTCGACGAAGACAGAGAGAGGGAAGAAGATAAAGTTGCTTAAAGGAGAAGTGTTAGGATATGTTTTAGTTGATGAAAACAAAGTTTAGGGGCTATTTTGTATTTCCTTGATAGTTATTAGAAATGTATATATAGTATCTTTGACTTTCCATTTTGAAATAGATCTGACAGTTACACTTTACACAATTTTTTTTTTCTGAAGAAGGGCAGCTGAGCTTGAAGATTCTCTGACATCGTTTGTAATCGTTTTGTTCATCAATAGAATCATTTGGTCAGTGTCAATTCCATTTATTGTTCTTGATAATTTCATATTGTTGATTGATTGTTAAGAAACTTAATTTCACAATTGGTATCAGAGCCTTAGGGGTGAATTTTTCTGATCTGAGATTGGATTTTTTCGAAAATACTTACTGTTCTTGAGTATTTTGTTCGAAAAAACCCTAAAATCACTAAGGGTTTTTAATCTGTTGATCTTTGTCAGTGAGAATTGCATCGAAGGTAAAGGTTTCATAGACGAATCAATTGAATATAAACTTGAATTGATTCACAAAACACAGAAAAAGATCTAGGCAATTTTGTTAAATTTTGAAAAGTGTAAGAACGAGTACTGTTTCATTGAAAAAGTCAAACCTAGATCTATTTTTGCACAAAAGTGTTTCACAAAAAGTGTTTGTATTCAAAAACCTCACCTTCGATTGCAATCTGAGTGAAAATGGGCAATTTTTTGGATTTAATATGAATTTCAGACTTGAAAAAACTGAAAATATTAAGAAACTCGAAATATACACATCCTGTGTGTTATTCAAGTTGAGTATTTCTGTTATTCGAGTTTAATATCAGTGAAATTCGAGTTGAATATCAGTGAAATTCGAGTTGACAAACACTGTCAGTCGAGTTGACAACCTGTTTAATTCGAGTTGAAAACTTATATGAATCGAGTTGACAACTAGTGTCACTCGAGTTGGATATTAAGTTGATTCGAGTTTGGGTGAAAGACTATTCGAGTTTTTTAATAGAAGTTTCAATATAACTATAAAACTTGTATCCAAACAACACTCGAGTTTCTCACCAAACATTCAAGTTTGATACATTCGAGTTTAACAGTAAACTCATTCGAGTTTCTCAGTAAACAAATTCGAGTTGTTTTTCAAACACACTCGAGTTTCAGATCAAACTCAATCGAGTTTCACACAAGACTCAATCGAGTTTTACACAAGAATCAATCGAGTTTTACACAAGACTCAATCGAGTTTCACACAAGACTCAATCGAGTTTCACACAAGAATCATTCGAGTTTCACTCTAAACACATTCGAGTTTCACAATATACCCATTCGAATTTCACTCTAAACTCATTCGAGTTTCACAATATACCCATTCGAATTTCACTCAAAACTCATTCGAGTTTCACTCAAAACTCATTCGAGTTTAATACTGAGATCATTCGAGTTTAATACACATATTAATCGAGATTGTTGCAATACATCAACATCAAGTCTATTCAGTGTCTGAGTCAAGTTGATTATTGCTACTAACAAGTTACTGTGTTGTAGATTTCAGTACTAATCTGTGTTTCAAGGTGTGATCAAAATTTTCAATCTCAATCGGAGTTCATCAGATCTTGGACAAGTTTCCCAAAGATCAATCAATATGTCTAAAGATGCTCTGGCAATGGGATCAGAAACCAAACCCCCAATTTTATACAGGGGTGAATATGTTCAATGGCGGGAGAGGTTTCTTGAATTTATCAGTTTTCATGATTTGTCCGAAGAGATGCTGAAATCCTTAACAGAAGGACCAGCCACTTTCATGGAAACAATCCCAGGAGTACCAACTGGTAATCCCCCAATTCCACCGAGGACTGTTGAGGTCACCAACCTGACAGAGGCCCAAAAGAAGAGAAAATTAGGGGACAAAACTGCCAGAAAGTTACTGTTGATATCAATCCCCAATGATATTTACACTTGCCTAACAAATACAAAAACTGCTAAGTCAATTTGGGATGAAGTATGTAAAATCATGAGGGGATCTGACAGAGCTGCTACAAACAGGGCTAGAAACAGCCTAATGATGTTTGAGAATTTCAGAGCTCGTGAAGGTGAACTTTTGTGTCACACCCTGCTACCCCGGTTGGCAGCGAGGCGTGACGAGTGCGGAAGCGTAACCATAATCATAATGAACGACCACTATATGGACGTTTTTAAAATACATCATTGAAACTTGAAAATATAGCAATATTTTACATAGACTGACATGAGTAAAGGAGTTCTCAAAATACAGAGATTTAATTACATAATTAAAATATCTAAAATAATGCAGCTAAATCTCCGTTAATTTGAATATGTATGCGACTCCATGGATGCGGAAGCTTGAAAGTAAAATACGTCCGAGGCATACTTGCCTTAATTACCTGAAAATACACGCTAAAATACGTCAACAAAAATTTTTGGTGAGCTCATAGGTTTACGCGAAAAGACCAGTTGTATGGACATTATCAGATGAGTTGAATTTATAAAATCATAAATTCCGTGTATGTATTACATAAACCATCATGCAACCGAAGCTTAATTAAATGAGTTTGCCCCGTGCAGTATTCCCATACGTAATACCGTGTGTGGAATATATATGCACCCGCTGTTAGCCTACCCGAACTAACCCGAGTGGGGGACATGACTCCCAATGGATCTATCCACAATATATTCGCGCTTACAAATAAATGCAATTAACGGTTCATGATATAAGGGCTGATGGAACCACATGTAATACATATAAGAGATAAACAGTTTTGATGTCCATATGAAAATGAAGCATGTATTTCCACCCCAATAGATAGTGAAAATAGGGGCTATGAAGACTCACCGGAATTGCGATGGCAAAATATGCGCAAAAATGCAAATGTGCGTTGTTTGATGGGTGATGAAACCGGAGGTGTTTAACCGAGTCCTAAATGATAATAAGGACTTAATATCATTAATATATGATAATATGTATATTTATAGATTTTTATGTCTTAAATCACCCAACATTACAAATTTATAAATAAGATTCGCTTAAAACGTCAAGTTTATATATATATATATATATATAATTTTCCAGCTTTTTCGGAGGTTTTTCGGCCTACTTTGAGGCTGTTTTTGACCAAGCTCCAAAATGTTTTAGACTTTGGTTTTCTAGGACATTAAACTACTATATACAAAGGATTTTTAGAATCAAGAACGGCCATTTTTCGAGTTCTTTAGGTTGGTGAAAAAGCTCGTTAAAAACGCTATGTTGGCCATTTTTGAGCTGTCAAACTTTCGGTTTCCCAAATAAAATCTGGAGGTCTTAAACTTCAAAATAAATTATGAAAAATTACAGATCTATAGTTAAGACATATATTTAACTTTTGAGACAAGAATCAACTCATTTCGTTGAGTTATGAATTAGTTATGATTTTTCAAAGTCGATATAAATTTTCTGCCGAAAATCCGTAGTTTATAAACTTAAAACAACTTATGATTCTTGTTGTTTATTCAAAGACTACTTGTATAAAAGTTATAAAAGTTATATAACACATATATAACACATGTTTTCATAATATTAACATGTTTATAATGTGTTCATATATACATATGCACATTTAAAGAAACAACTTAAAAATAAAAACTAGAAACTTATAAACTTGAGTTTTTATGTAACTTGTTGTTGTTGGTGATTATATATATTATGCAAGACTTATATAAACATAAATGTATGATGAAATAAGTTAGTATTTACTTACTTTGATGTATTTAGAATATGATTTTGAGTAGAAATTGAAATCCTTTGCAAGATATGCACCAAAACTCTTGAAGAACACCAAGAACACTTGAAGAACACTTGAATGAAGAAGTTTGTGTTGTGTGTGTGTCTTGGCCGGTTTCAATAAGAGAGAAAAGAGGGCTATGGTGTGAATAAAATGAATGAAATGCCTTCCTATTTATAGAGAAATTTGTGGTCTTTCAAATGATGAAAAGCATGGGAGACAAAAGTTGTGTGCACTTTTAAACAAAATGATGGTGTTTAAAGTAATATTATTTAATTAAAAGTCAACCACTAATGCAACATATGGCCTATTGGCCGGCCCTTTGTGTATATACATGTATTTACATTTTTTTTGTATATAAATGTATATAGAAATGTATTCTTGTATTTCCCTTTTCTTGAAATTTTATAAATACTTATGGATGCATTGTTTTAATGAATTGTTTTAGTCTTGCATAATTAATGTTAAGTAATTGTATTAGTGTATGATTAGTGTCACTAATCATAATTTAGTTATGTACTTAGTTGAATTAATCCCTCATATCGTAAATCGATCGGATTAATTGATTTCCCGATTCATCGCACGGATGAATTTGATTCAAATTGAGTTGAATTTTCTAATAACCTTGTTAATCACTTGATTAATTTCTAATGACCACTGATTAGGTTATAATTGGCCATTAAATACTAATCAGGTCGTTGTTGCTAACCTGGTTCAATGCCGAATGTTACAGTCTCCCCGTGTTAAGGGAATTTCGTCCTGAAATTTTATCCTGTTTCCTCAGGGTATTGTTACTTAAGCGTAGATGAGAGTATCTTTGCTTAAACTAGCCTTTGCATGCCTAAGTGAATTGTGGTCCATGTCTAGAATTTCCATCTGACCTTGAGGACGGGTATACAACTGTGCTTCAATCCTTTGACCTTACGGTCCATGATTTCAACCGGCCCTTTGATGAAGGGAAGTTTATCAGTTAGCTGGATCTCTTCCAAGGGGGTAACAAGTGTCTCCTCTAACAAACACTTCTTCATATTCGATACATGAAAGGTATTGTGCATGCTGCTAAGCTCTGGTGGTAACTCTAAACGATAAGCTACGAGTCCAATTCCCCTTAAGACTTTGCATTGCCAATGTATCGAGGGTTTAGTTTTTCCTTATTTTCCTAATCGTATCACACCCTTCCATGGCGAGACTTTCATTGGTACTCGTTCTCCAAATTAGAATTCAAGGGATTTTCTTCCTACATCTGCATAACTTTCTTACCATCGCAGGCAACTTTTAGTCAGTTCTGTATCTGTACTATCCTTTTGGTAGTTTCGTGAATGGTCTTAGGGCCAGTGATTTGGCTATTTCCTACTTCTACCTAACAAATCGGTGATCGACACTTTCACCCGTAGAGGGCCTCAAACGGAGCAGCTTTAATACTCGAGTGATAGCTATTGTAGTTAATAATTCCACTAAGGCAATTGAGTATCCATTACACAGGCTCTTAATGTGTGTTCTAGGGTTTGGATCGTTCTATTATTCTGACCATTGGTCTGAGGGTGATATGTGGTACTCATGTCCAAGTTTGTATCTAAAGCTTGCAGTAATAATTGCCAAAAGTCTAGATGTAAATCTGTTATTCGTATCCGAAATGATTTAAATAGGCACTCCGTGTCTGGAGACGACTTCCTTGAGGTACGTTTGGACTAGCTTAATTATTCTGATGTTCTTCTTGATTGGTAGGAACGCGCGGATTTTGTTAGGCGGTCGACTAATCCTCAAATGGTTTGCTTATGTTTGTCTTATGTTAGGAATTTGTTGACATATGTGGCAATGTCATCCTTCATGTTAGGCCACCTGTATAGTCCCTATGATACATTTTATCGGATCTGGGGTGAACGACATATCTTGATTTCCATTAACCCCTATTCCAAACTATTTATCCACTCTGTGCAGGGCTTTATTTTTCATATTTTCCTCCTTAATAACTTCATGAACTAAGAAAGGAGGGTTTGGTTGAGTGATTATAACTAGGGCCGGTACTCTTAACGGCTTAACTCATTTCTTTCGGCTGTGAGCGTCTGCAACCACATTAGGTTTCCTCAGGTGATAACGAATCTCACAGTTGCAACAACTTATTAGCTCTATCAACGATGTTACCTAATATTTGACTCTTTCTGGTTCAAGATGTGTTGGAGGCTCTTAGGGTCCGTGAGTGTAATACACTTCTTACCGTACAACTAATGTCTTCAAGTCTTAAGGGCAAAGACTACTGTTCCAAGATCTAGATCATGCTTTGTGTAATTCACCTCGTGAACCTTAAGTTTTCATGGAGTATAAGCTTTGACCTTATCTTTCTACATCAGCCCATTGTGTGAAGTGTCATAGTAATCTATAAATTTCTCGTTCCTCTTAGGTATGGACAAAATAGGCGCGCTGCACAGTTTGTGCTTTAATAACTGAAATGATATCTCCTGATCCTTGCTCCAATCATACTTAATGTCTTTTCGGGTCAGTTTTGTTAGAGTTCTGGTGATCTTTGAGAAAATTGCTTATAATAAGTGGCAAGTCTTAAGGACTGTCGTAGGGGTTCTAAGAGTTGACCAAATCCTGATAGCCTCGATCTTTGCGGGGTCGACTTGGATTCCTTTACTATTGCTCACGTGACCGAGGGATTTCACCTCTCCTAACCAAAAGTCAAATTTAGAAAGCTTAGCATATAGTTGTTCTTTCTCCGATAATTCCAGAATCAGTCTTAAATGTTGCTCGTGCTCCTTCTCGTTTCGTGAGTAGATTAAAAGTCATTCATGAATACAATCACGAATTTGTCTAAATAAGGTTTGCACACCCGATGAGGGCCATGAGTACTATTGGGGACACTGGTTAATCCAAACGGCATTAATAGGAATTTATGATGACCGAAACGGAATCTGAAAGTTGTCTTTGGAATATCTTTCTTGTGAACTCTAACCTGATGATAACCAGTCCTAAGGAAGATCTTCGAATAAAAGCTTAATTCTTGGAGTTTTGTCAAACAAGTCTTTGATCCTTGTGAGCGGGTGTCGGTTCTTTTAGTTTATCTAGCTCTTAGTAATTGATGCACATTCTGAAGGTTCCATTCTTCTTCTTTATGAACAAAACTGGAGATCCTCTAAAGCGAGGAACTCGGTTTGATAAACCTTTTATCTAAGAGCTACTACAGTTGGTTGGACGATTTTTACACTATGATGGGGCTAATCGGCATGGTGCTCGAGCCACTGGTACCGCACCTGATACTAGGCCTATTTTTGAATTTGACTTGCCTAGATGTTGGGAGTTCAGGTAAGTGTTCTTGAAAAACTTTGGGGTAACCATAAATAATAAGAATATTTTCGAGCCGCTTTCCCTTTGGCTCCCTCTCTATCAACACTTCAGGGTCCTAATGCTAGAGATGATGCTTACTTTGGTATTTCTTGCTTTGCGTTGGACAGTAAGGACCTTCTTATTGGCTAAAGGTATATGAACTGTGTTCTTGTTGCATACTATTTCCACACGATTTTCGATAGCCAATCCATGCCTATTACCACGTAAACACTTCCTAGTTTGATGGGTATCATGTCTGTTTCAAAGAGTCGGCCTACTAATTCTAAGGAGCATCCTCGACTTATACTATTTGTCTTAAGCGTCTCACTGTCATCAACCTCAATAGCATAAGTAGCACTTAATGGAATTTATCTGCTTAGTGAACTTAGTGGATATAAAGCTCCTATCAGCACCAGTATCAAATAGTAGAAATGCATAAGTGGTATCTAATGGGGTAAGAGGATAAGTCTACGGGTTTGAAATTTCTTAGGCAGATAGTCACAGCTTTATCTTTTCCTACGCAGAGTTGTAGTTAAAACTTAATTCCTCATAAAAGTTCTTGATACTTAATCTTTGTATATGATATGGTCAGAATTTTCTGATAAATTCTTAAGCCTCATTTACCCTAAGATATATCAGATAGTAAAGCCTAGAGAAATACTATAAAGAGATGCCTCCGGGGTTTCCTCGTACTCCAGAGCGTCAAGTCGTTGGGTTAGTTCTGCAGTGTGGGCTTTGTGCTCCGCTAGGTGCTATCACAATTCGTCGATTCCGTCTTGTTAAATCGCCTGGGTATTCTGGTTGGCCTAGGGTTTATTGGTGGTTTGCATTGCCTCCTGCTTAATCCTTGCAAAGATCTCACCGACCTCTTGGTGGATTTTGTCGAAATTGGAGGTCGTGTCTGGCGGCCCTTGCCACCAACAGGGGCATCGTTTGTTACATAGGTTTCTAGGTAAGTGTCGGCACTTGAGAGGAAAATGGTGTTCTGAATTCAAACTGGATTTGGATCCCCTCCACTCTTGGAGAGTGTGAGGCATTCATCCCCACTGTCCTATGCTTTGTCTGTTACTACTGCGGCGGGCTTGGCTGATGGGCAGGTACCGGGATAGACTCCCGTTGTGCTAGTCACACCCTTTCCCTAGGGGTGAATTTCGACATGTTATTGTCATCAGGGTCCATATATGTGTTCACAGTTCTTGAAGAAAGTTTAGTTTTTGTAACAGTTATAGTCTAGGTACTAATGCAACCTAGTTCACTATAACTATGGCTCTGATACCAATCTGTCACACCCTGCTACCCCGGTTGGCAGCGAGGCGTGACGAGTGCGGAAGCGTAACCATAATCATAATGAACCACCACTATATGGACGTATTTAAAATACATCAATGAAACTTGAAAATATAGCAATATTTTACATAGACTGATATGAGTAAAGGAGTTCTCAAAATACAGAGATTTAATTACATATTAATATATCCAAAATAATGCAGCTAAATCTCCGTTAATTTGAATATGTATGCGACTCCATGGATGCGGAAGCTTGAAAGTAAAATACGTCCGAGGCATACTTGCCTTAATTACCTGAAAATACACGCTAAAATACGTCAACAAAAATTGTTGGTGAGCTCATAGGTTTACGCGAAAAGACCAGTTGTATGGACATTATCAGATGAGTTGAATTTATAAAATCATAAATTCCGTGTATGTATTACATAAACCATCATGCAACCGAAGCTTAATTAAATGAGTTTGCCCCGTGCAGTATTCCCATACGTAATACCGTGTGTTGAATATATATGCACCCGCTGTTAGCCGACCTGAACTAACCCGAGTGGGGGACATGACTCCCAATAGATCTATCCACAATATATTCGCGCTTACAAATAAATGCAATTAACGGTTCATGATATAAGGGCTTGTAGGTCCCGAGAGGTTCCCAAAGTATATAGCTTTAAGCTGTAGAGGGGGGGGGGGGAATACAGCTATTTAAAAACTACACACTATTTTCTCAATGTTTGTATGTATTAATCAACATTTTTAATTACAAACAAAGCTTGAATGCGGAATTAGTTTCAAGCTGAGATGACACATACAACAGTATGTTCACTAGTCTTAAGACAAACTCAAACTAGTATACAATGAATACACTCACTAAGAAGCACTCACTGTGTTTACAAGACTTAAGGGAACAGCTTATGTAAAACAGCTTAGACACACAGAAACTGATTTACACAGAAGGCTTGCATGCATGAAAATCACACTTGCACGTTCACTCTTGGTTTCAGCACTAAGCTTTTTTCACACTTCTTTCTGTCCTTAGAAGCTTCCTTTTATACTCACTCAGAGGATCTAAGAGAAACATCTTCATTGGACGGAATGAAAAAGGAGAAGTCTTGTTGAAAAGACAACATAACCTTTTCTGCACTTTTCTGAAAAGCAGACTTGTGTCTCACATTGCAGAACTTTGTCTTTCCTTTGTCACGTTGTTTGTATTTTTGGATTTGCTGTTGCAATGCCTAGTTAACCAATTTAGGAATGTCAACTTTGCGTCTTTCTTCCTTGTAAAGGCCTATTTTGATAGAAGAAAGGTCTGTCACCCTTTTTTCAAATAACCTTTTGTCTATCATGTTACAAAGAACAACGTGGTGGCAGGCGTGAGCCAGTTTCTGGTCTCCACTTTTCGTCTGACTTTGTAACCTGATCATGTCTTAACAAAAACATATACAGGATGACTTGGATAACTTATTTCCATAAAGGGTGAGGGTTAGGCAGCGTGGGGTTCACAAAAGAACTGAGGTTCTGTTCACAAAGAACAGAACACTTTAAATTGCCCAAGCTGCTCACAGTTAGAGCAGCGTAAGACAGTTTAAAGGTCCCATTAATGATCCAAGCCTGTTCAGGCAACAGGAGCAGCTTGGACAACGGTCTTAGTTAGCAAACACAGGCAACATATAGAACAGCTTGAGACTGATATTGCAAATCATTTTCAGGTTCAAATAAGGTATAGAACAGGCCTTAAAAGTCAACCATCAAATGCATCAACAGGTTTGATTAAAATCTCCCCTCAGATGTAGAACAGGGTTGACTGAGGCCTTTTGTGCGCTAACATCTACCCCTATTTGCAATAACCAGTCTAAGCGGGTCTATCAAAAATCAACTATATATTTTTACAAGTACATTTGGCTGAAATAAAATTACACATTACAGTAAAGTAAAGATCAGTTGATATATACACTGATTCTTGATTATGATCATACAACAACCTGTTTTACAAGGTACAACTAATGTACTAATGTAGTTTACAACTAATGTAAAAGAGAATTACAACAGATGTAACATAGAGTACAACTAATGTACATGTGGACTGTTTTTGTTAGGAGCAAATATGGTAAGCCTGTCCAACTGATGGACAGCTTCGCATGGCTTTCACCTACAGGACGGTAGATGGACTTCATTACAATGGAGAAGGATCCTGAACCATCTTTCCCAGTTTTGCTTCCCGTGTATCCTCAGTGTCTCAACTTCACATGAACTTGGGATCATTGAGCTCTCTCCTCTTTCATAGAAGCCATCTGAGCTTATCCCATAAAACAGATGGCTGCTCGCCATTTGCTAGACTGCTAAATGAAACTGCAAGTCTGAAGGCGGCAAGTTGGTCTCAGGCAACTTTTGTTAAACAGTCTGAGGACTCTTTGGAAGCACTTCTTCTGAGTTAGGGGATCTACAAATGGGCCCCCAGCTCAGGTCTTCAAGAATTTTGGCCCCAGCCTCAAACTCTAATTCCACTTGTGGCAGGCTATGATCAACTCCTTTCATTTCGAATGCATAGTCAGCCCTGTTCGATCAGTGTAAAGAGTAGCTCCATCTCTGTGTCCTTCTTTGGTCTCCTGGCCTTTATTTTTGGATGTGCACAAAGACACCGTTCAATAACTTCCTTAGATATCAGGACCAAGATCCTTTACTCTTTCCATTAACTTCTTGAACATATGCCCTGATCTGTTAGCAGTTTCAGACTTTGATCACTCAGGGCAAACTGGCCAGCTCATCCACTCCCTGTATCCAATCTGAGCTACATCAAGTGTAGTCATAATTTTCCAATTCTGGGAGCATGTTGCAAACCCATCAGTGTTATTTTAAGCGTCCACGACTGCCTTTCCCTGACTGGGACAGCTTTGACAATTGCTTCCTTGGACTAGTGGCCTTTCGTTCATTCAAAAAACATCATGAACTTTTTCTTAGCCAGTTGTCAAGTGGTATTGACTCTTGCATGGGGTAATTACTGTTGATTTGGTCACAGATACGCTGAATACCTTCCTCGTACTTCGCCTGTCCTTCTCTTATCTCCCACTTGGCTGATTGTCTGGCAGCTTCCATTATTTTTCTGTTTGCACGCTCCAAGGTAGACATTTTAATTTTCTCTTTGCTTCTGGGAGTGCAAGGTATTTAGCAGCTTTAGCAGTATTCTTCTTTTTCCTCAAGGCCCTCCAGGATTGAAGTTGTTCTTCGCTAAACTCAAAAGTACTTGTGCATAGGAAGACCCATCTCTTTATTAGCCCTGGCCTTGTGAAATTGTTTCTGCCTGTTTTCTGCTGTATGGGAATTCATCAGCTGCAAATTTTCTTTCCTTTCGCTACTTGCTAGGCTGGTAGTGACAGCAGCCATCAGAATATTTCCATCTTTCTTCTTCTTCGTCTGTTTTTTTCTTCTTTCTTCAGTATTAGAATTAAGTGCCTCCTTTTACTGCTAGGCCGGTCCTCAGGAAATGACTATCCTCCCGCCATTAGACTGAGCAAGGGTTTGGAGACGTAAAGCCGGAGTAGGCATAGCACTTGAGAAAAGGGCAACACCTTCAGCTATCCTGTTTCAAAAGAATCTGCTCTGACCATGTGAGTTTGGCAGCACTGGTATCCTCCTAGGAGAGAAGTTTTCTCCCCGTAGACTTAGTCTTCGAGGCATGATGACTTCTACCTTATTCTCTTCTCTTTCTCTATCCTCTTCTATTCTGCTTCTTCTCGTTCTTCTGGTTTTGTCTCCCCCCTTTGAAGGAGATGAAGCACGACTTCAACACCTGGTCTTCCCTGAAGACACAAAGTCAGCAGGCTTGCCAGCAGAGCAGGCTTAGTGTAGAAGAAAAGGTTTAGAGGACCAACAAGGCTAGTCCACTAAGTAAAGCAAAAGTTAATCCTTCAACACCTCAGTAATGCTGGAAAAGACAGGTCTGAGAGAAGAGGAGTGAGAATCAAGCTAGGGAGGGCAGCTTAACTATGGTTTGTTCTTTCTTTTTTCTTTTTCTTCTTCTTTTCCTATCAGATGCTGTGAACAGCCAAAAAACCTTTTGGGAAGGCGGTGGCAATATGTACTCTTCGAGAGAATCTGGCACAGCACCAAAGGTTGAAGACACAGGTAATTAGAATAGGGAGCCAATTAGGGTTGTCAGGCTGGCCAGAGTGGCAAGGAAGAGTAGAAGTGTGCAAGAAGGTATTAGTTGATGAAGCTGTTGGTGGTAAATAGCTTCATGGAGGACACAGAGTCCTGTGGAATTAAAGAATAGCTGAGAGTGCGGCTGGATAGCTATATTGCCGCTAGAGCAGTGCGTGCGAACAGTGGGTGCGCGTGGATCAGGCTGTGGAGTGGTAGTTAAAGAGGAGCCTGAACGAATCAAAGAAAGAAAACCCCCTGAAGCTGTGCAGACACAGAGTCTGCTATGATGGGGTCGCGAGGTTCATGGTAGTTTTCACAAAGAACCCACTTTGTTGGTCCGCACTAAAGCTGCTCGCGTCCCAGGCAGGTCTTTGGGAGATGGAGGTTGTCTGGGTCGCTTGTTTTGAGTGGTCGCTGGAGCCGCTGCTGCTGCCGCTGGATGTTGGCGGCTGTGCT